>CM052078.1:24436697-24541697 GCA_020010945.3 Muscidifurax raptorellus
GTCCACCCACACGCATTGCTTTACTCCTAGGGATCCGAATCCCCAGTTTCCTCACGCGCATTGCTTTCTCACTCGACTGTGCTATAAGCCAAGTCCACCCACACGCATTGCTTTACTCCTAGGGACCCGAATCCCCAGTTTCCTCATGCGCATTGCTTTCGCACTCGACCGAGCAATAAGCCAAGTCCACCCACACGCATTGCTGTCGAACTCGACTGAGCAATAAGCCAAGTCCACCCACACGCATTGCTTTACTCCTAGCGACCCGAATCCCCAAAGTTTCCACACGCGCATTGCTTTCTCACTCCACCGTGCAATATGTCAAGTCCACCCACACGCATTGCTTTCTCACTCAACCGAGCAATATGCGAAGTCCACCCACACGCATTGCTGTCTCACTCGACTGTGCAATAAGCCAAGTCCACCCACACGCATTGCTTTACTCCTAGCGAACCGAATCCCCAAAGTTTCCACACGCGCATTGCTTTCTCACTCGACCGTGCAATATGTCAAGTCCACCCACACGCATTGCTTTCTCACTCGACCGAGCAATATGCGAAGTCCACCCACACGCATTGCTTTTCTACTAGGGACCCGAATGCCCAGTTTCCTCACGCGCATTGTTTTCGCACTCGACCGAGCAATAAGTCATGTCCACCCATACGCATTGCCTTACTCCTAGCGACCCGAATCCCCAAAGTTTCCTCACGCGCATTGCTTTCTCACTCGACCGTGCAATATGTCAAGTCCACCCACACGCATTGCTTTCGCACTCGAACGAGCAATAAACCAAGTCCACCCACGCGCATTGCTTTCTCACTCGACCGTGCAATAAGCCAAGTCCACCCACACGCATTGCTGTCGCACTCGACCGAGCAATAAGCCAAGTCCACCCACACGCATTGCTTTATACCTAGAGACCCGAATCCCCAGTTTCCTCACGCGCATTGCTTTCGCACTCGACCGAGCAATAAGCAAAGTCCACCCACGCGCATTGCTTTCTCACTCGACCGTGCAATAAGCCAAGTCCACCCACACGCATTGCTTTTCTCCTAGAGACCCGAATCCCCAGTTTCCTCACGCGCATTGCTTTCTCATTCGACCGTGCAATAAGTCAAGTCCACCCATACGCATTGCTTTACTCCTAGCGACCCGAATGCCCAGTTTCCTCACGCGCATTGCTTCCTCACTCGACCGTGCAATATGTCAAGTCCACCCAGACGCATTGCTTTCGCACTCGACCGAGCAATAAGCCAAGTCCACCCACGCGCATTGCTTTCTCACTCGACTGTGCAATAAGCCAAGTCCACGCACACGCATTGCTTTTCTCCTAGGGACCCGAATCCCCGAAGTTTCCTCACGCGCATTGCTTTCGCACTCGACCGAGCAATAAGCAAAGTCCACCCACACGCATTGCTTTCGCACTCGACCGAGCAATAAGCAAAGTCCACCCACACGCATTGCTTTACTCCTAGCGACCCGAATCCCCAAAGTTTCCTCACGCGCATTGGTTTCTCACTCGACCGTGCAATATGTCAAGTCCACCCACACGCATTGCTTTCTCACTCGACCGAGCAATATGCGAAGTCCACCCACACGCATTGCTTTTCTACTAGGGACCCGAATGCCCAGTTTCCTCACGCGCATTGCTTTCGCACTCGACCGAGCAATAAGCCAAGTCCACCCACACGCATTGCTGTCGCACTCGACGGAGCAATAAG
This sequence comes from Muscidifurax raptorellus, assembly GCA_020010945.3. Taxonomy (NCBI): domain Eukaryota; kingdom Metazoa; phylum Arthropoda; class Insecta; order Hymenoptera; family Pteromalidae; genus Muscidifurax; species Muscidifurax raptorellus. The sequence goes on from CM052078.1 coordinate 24,438,419, forward strand.
CCAAGTCCACCCACACGCATTGCTTTTCTCCTAGGGACCCGAATCCCCAGTTTCCTCACGCGCATTGCTTTCTCACTCGACCGTGCAATAAGTCAAGTCCACCCATACGCATTGCCTTACTCCTAGCGACCCGAATCCCCAAAGTTTCCTCACGCGCATTGCTTTCTCACTCGACCGTGCAATATGTCAAGTCCACCCACACGCATTGCTTTCTCACTCGACCGAGCAATATGCGAAGTCCACCCACACGCATTGCTTTTCTACTAGGGACCCGAATGCCCAGTTTCCTCACGCGCATTGCTTTCGCACTCGACCGAGCAATAAGCAAAGTCCACCCACGCGCATTGCTTTCTCATTCGACCGTGCAATAAGCCAAGTCCACCCACACGCATTGCTTTTCTACTAGGGACCCGAATGCCCAGTTTCCTCACGCGCATTGCTTTCGCACTCGACCGAGCAATAAGCAAAGTCCACCCACACGCATTGCTTTCTCACTCGACTGTGCAATAAGCCAAGTCCACCCACACGCATTGCTTTACTCCTAGGGACCCGAATCCCCAGTTTCCTCACGCGCATTGCTTTCGCGTTCGAGCGAGCAATAAGCAAAGTCCACCCATACGCATTGCTGTCGCACTCGACCGAGCAATAAGCCAAGTCCACCCACACGCATTGCTTTTCTCCTAGGGACCCGAATCCCCAGTTTCCTCACGCGCATTGCTTTCGCACTCGACCGAGCAATAAGCAAAGTCCACCCACACGTATTGCTTTCTCACTCGACCGAGCAATATGCGAAGTCCACCCACACTCATTGCTTTTCTACTAGGGACCCGAATGACCAGTTTCCTCACGCGCATTGCTTTCGCACTCGACCGAGCAATAAGCAAAGTCCACCCACACGCATTGCTTTCTCACTCGACTGTGCAATAAGCCAAGTCCACCCACACGCATTGCTTTACTCCTAGGGACCCGAATCCCCAGTTTCCTCACGCGCATTGCTTTCGCGTTCGAGCGAGCAATAAGCAAAGTCCACCCATACGCATTGCCTTACTCCTAGCGACCCGAATCCCCAAAGTTTCCTCACGCGCATTGCTCTCTCTCTCGACCGTGCAATATGTCAAGTCCACCCACACGCATTGCTTTCGCACTCGAACGAGCAATAAGCCAAGTCCACCCACACGCATTGCTTTACTCCTAGGGACCCGAATCCCCAGTTTCCTCACGCGCATTGCTTTCGCGTTCGAGCGAGCAATAAGCAAAGTCCACCCATACGCATTGCCTTACTCCTAGCGACCCGAATCCCCAAAGTTTCCTCACGCGCATTGCTCTCTCTCTCGACCGTGCAATATGTCAAGTCCACCCACACGCATTGCTTTCGCACTCGAACGAGCAATAAGCCAAGTCCACCCACACGCATTGCTGTCGCACTCGACCGAGCAATAAGACAAGTCCACCCACACGCATTGTTTTTCTCCTAGGGACCCGAATCCCCAGTTTCCTCACGCGCATTGCTTTCTGACTCGACCGTGCAATAAGTCAAGTCCACCCATACGCATTGCCTTACTCCTAGCGACCCGAATCCCCAAAGTTTCCTCACGCGCATTGCTCTCTCTCTCGACCGTGCAATATGTCAAGTCCACCCACACGCATTGCTTTCGCACTCGAACGAGCAATAAGCCAAGTCCACCCACACGCATTGCTGTCGCACTCGACCGAGCAATAAGCCAAGTCCACCCACACGCATTGCTTTTCTCCTAGGGACCCGAATGCCCAGTTTCCTCACACGCATTGCTTTCGCACTCGACCGAGCAATAAGCAAAGTCCACCCACGCGCATTGCTTTCTCATTCGACCGTGCAATAAGCCAAGTCCACCCATACGCATTGCTTTACTCCTAGGGACCCGAATCCCCAAAGTTTCCTCACGCGCATTGCTCTCTCTCTCGACCGTGCAATATGTCAAGTCCACCCACACGCATTGCTTTCGCACTCGAACGAGCAATAAGCCAAGTCCACCCACACGCATTGCTGTCGCACTCGACCGAGCAATAAGCCAAGTCCACCCACACGCATTGCTTTTCTCCTAGGGACCCGAATCCCCAGTTTCCTCACGCGCATTGCTTTCTGACTCGACCGTGCAATAAGTCAAGTCCACCCATACGCATTGCCTTACTCCTAGCGACCCGAATCCCCAAAGTTTCCTCACGCGCATTGCTTTCTCACTCGACCGTGCAATATGACAAGTCCACCCACACGCATTGCTTTCGCACTCGAACGAGCAATAAGCCAAGTCCACCCACACGCATTGCTGTCGCACTCGACCGAGCAATAAGCCAAGTCCACCCACACGCATTGCTTTTCTCCTAGGGACCCGAATCCCCAGTTTCCTCACGCGCATTGCTTTCTGACTCGACCGTGCAATAAGTCAAGTCCACCCATACGCATTGCCTTACTCCTAGCGACCCGAATCCCCAAAGTTTCCTCACGCGCATTGCTTTCTCACTCGACCGTGCAATAAGCCAAGTCCACCCATACGCATTGCCTTACTCCTAGCGACCCGAATCCCCAAAGTTTCCTCACGCGCATTGCTTTCTCACTCGACCGTGCAATATGTCAAGTCCACCCACACGCATTGCTTTCGCACTCGACCGAGCAATAAGCCAAGTCCACCCACACGCATTGCTGTCGCACTCTACCGAGCAATAAGCCAAGTCCACCCACACGCATTGCTTTACTCCTAGGGACTCGAATCCCCAGTTTCCTCACGCGCATTGCTTTCGCACTCGACCGAGCAATATGTCAAGTCCACCCACACGCATTGCTTTCTCACTCGACCGAGCAATAAGCCAAGTCCACCCACACGCATTGCTTTTCTCCTAGGGACCCGAATCCCCAGTTTCCTCACGCGCATTGCTTTCTGACTCGACCGTGCAATAAGTCAAGTCCACCCATACGCATTGCTTTACTCCTAGCGACCCGAATGCCCAGTTTCCTCACGCGCATTGCTTCCTCACTCGACCGTGCAATATGTCAAGTCCACCCACACGCATTGCTTTACTCCTAGCGACCCGAATGCCCAGTTTCCTCACGCGCATTGCTTCCTCACTCGACCGTGCAATATGTCAAGTCCACCCACACGCATTGCTTGCTCACTCGACCGAGCAATAAGCAAAGTCCACCCACACGCATTGCTTTCGCACTCGACCGAGCAATAAGCAAAGTCCACCCACACGCATTGCTTTACTCCTAGCCACCCGAATCCCCAAAGTTTCCTCACGCGCATTGCTTTATCACTCGACCGTGCAATATGTCAAGTCCACCCACACGCATTGCTTTCTCACTCGACCGAGCAATATGCGAAGTCCACCCACACGCATTGCTTTTCTACTAGGGACCCGAATGCCCAGTTTCTTCACACGCATTGCTTTCGCACTCGACCGAGCAATAAGCAAAGTCCACCCACGCGCATTGCTTTCTCATTCGACCGTGCAATAAGCCAAGTCCACCCACACGCATTGCTTTACTCCTAGGGACCCGAATCCCCAGTTTCCTCACGCGCATTGCTTTCGCACTCGACCGAGCAATATGCGAAGTCCACCCACACGCATTGCTTTCTCACTCGAACGAGCAATAAGCCAAGTCCACCCACACGCATTGCTGTCGCACTCGACCGAGCAATAAGCCAAGTCCACCCACACGCATTGCTTTTCTCCTAGGGACCCGAATCCCCAGTTTCCTCACGCGCATTGCTTTCTCACTCGACCGAGCAATATGCGAAGTCCACCCACACGCATTGCTTTCTCACTCGAACGAGCAATAAGCCAAGTCCACCCACACGCATTGCTGTCGCACTCGACCGAGCAATAAGCCAAGTCCACCCACACGCATTGCTTTCTCACTCGAACGAGCAATAAGCCAAGTCCACCCACACGCATTGCTTTACTCCTAGCGACCCGAATCCCCGAAGTTTCCTCACGCGCATTGCTTTCGCACTCGACCGAGCAATAAGCAAAGTCCACCCACACGCATTGCTTTCGCACTCGACCGAGCAATAAGCCAAGTCCACCCACACGCATGGCTTTACTCCTAGCGACCCGAATCCCCGAAGTTTCCTCACGCGCATTGCTTTCGCACTCGACCGAGCAATAAGCAAAGTCCACCCACACGCATTGCTTTCGCACTCGACCGAGCAATAAGCCAAGTCCACCCACACGCATTGCTTTCTCACTCGAACGAGCAATAAGCCAAGTCCACCCACACGCATTGCTGTCGCACTCGACCGAGCAATAAGCCAAGTCCACCCACACGCATTGCTTTCTCACTCGAACGAGCAATAAGCCAAGTCCACCCACACGCATTGCTTTACTCCTAGCGACCCGAATCCCCGAAGTTTCCTCACGCGCATTGCTTTCGCACTCGACCGAGCAATAAGCAAAGTCCACCCACACGCATTGCTTTCGCACTCGACCGAGCAATAAGCCAAGTCCACCCACACGCATTGCTTTCTCACTCGAACGAGCAATAAGCCAAGTCCACCCACACGCATTGCTGTCGCACTCGACCGAGCAATAAGCCAAGTCCACCCACACGCATTGCTTTCGCACTCGACCGAGCAATAAGCCAAGTCCACCCACGCGCATTGCTTTCTCATTCGACCGTGCAATAAGCCAAGTCCACCCACACGCATTGCTTTACTCCTAGGGACCCGAATCCCCAGTTTCCTCACGCGCATTGCTTTCGAACTCGACCGAGCAATAAGCCAAGTCCACCCACACGCATTGCTTTTCTCCTAGGGACCCGAATCCCCAGTTTCCTCACGCGCATTGCTTTCGCACTCGACCGAGCAATATGCGAAGTCCACCCACACGCATTGCTTTCTCACTCGAACGAGCAATAAGCCAAGTCCACCCACACGCATTGCTGTCGCACTCGACCGAGCAATAAGCCAAGTCCACCCACACGCATTGCTTTTCTCCTAGGGACCCGAATCCCCAGTTTCCTCACGCGCATTGCTTTCTCACTCGACCGAGCAATATGCGAAGTCCACCCACACGCATTGCTTTCTCACTCGAACGAGCAATAAGCCAAGTCCACCCACACGCATTGCTGTCGCACTCGACCGAGCAATAAGCCAAGTCCACCCACACGCATTGCTTTCTCACTCGAACGAGCAATAAGCCAAGTCCACCCACACGCATTGCTTTACTCCTAGCGACCCGAATCCCCGAAGTTTCCTCACGCGCATTGCTTTCGCACTCGACCGAGCAATAAGCAAAGTCCACCCACACGCATTGCTTTCGCACTCGACCGAGCAATAAGCCAAGTCCACCCACACGCATGGCTTTACTCCTAGCGACCCGAATCCCCGAAGTTTCCTCACGCGCATTGCTTTCGCACTCGACCGAGCAATAAGCAAAGTCCACCCACACGCATTGCTTTCGCACTCGACCGAGCAATAAGCCAAGTCCACCCACGCGCATTGCTTTCTCATTCGACCGTGCAATAAGCCAAGTCCACCCACACGCATTGCTTTACTCATAGGGACCCGAATCCCCAGTTTCCTCACGCGCATTGCTTTCGCACTCGACCGAGCAATAAGCCAAGTCCACCCACACGCATTGCTTTTCTCCTAGGGACCCGAATCCCCAGTTTCCTCACGCGCATTGCTTTCTAACTCGACCGTGCAATAAGCCAAGTCCACCCATACGCATTGCCTTACTCCTAGCGACCCGAATCCCCAAAGTTTCCTCACGCGCATTGCTTTCTCACTCGACCGTGCAATATGTCAAGTCCACCCACACGCATTGCTTTCGCACTCGACCGAGCAATAAGCCAAGTCCACCCACACGCATTGCTGTCGCACTCGACCGAGCAATAAGCCAAGTCCACCCACACGCATTGCTTTAGTCCTAGCGACCCGAATGCCCAGTTTCCTCACGCGCATTGCTTCCTCACTCGACCGTGCAATAAGCCAAGTCCACCCATGCGCATTGCTTTCTCACTCGACTGTGCAATAAGCCAAGTCCACGCACACGCATTGCTTTTCTCCTAGGGACCCGAATCCCCAGTTTCCTCACGCGCATTGCTTTCTGACTCGACCGTGCAATAAGTCAAGTCCACCCATACGCATTGCCTTACTCCTAGCGACCCGAATGCCCAGTTTCCTCACACGCATTGCTTTCGCACTCGACCGAGCAATAAGCAAAGTCCACCCACGCGCATTGCTGTCGCACTCGACCGAGCAATAAGCCAAGTCCACCCACACGCATTGCTTTTCTCCTAGGGACCCGAATGCCCAGTTTCCTCACACGCATTGCTTTCGCACTCGACCGAGCAATAAGCAAAGTCCACCCACGCGCATTGCTTTCTCATTCGACCGTGCAATAAGCCAAGTCCACCCACACGCATTGCTTTACTCCTAGGGACCCGAATCCCCAGTTTCCTCACGCGCATTGCTTTCGCACTCGACCGAGCAATATGCGAAGTCCACCCACACGCATTGCTTTCTCACTCGAACGAGCAATAAGCCAAGTCCACCCACACGCATTGCTGTCGCACTCGACCGAGCAATAAGCCAAGTCCACCCACACGCATTGCTTTTCTCCTAGGGACCCGAATCCCCAGTTTCCTCACGCGCATTGCTTTCGCACTCGACCGAGCAATAAGCAAAGTCCACCCACACGCATTGCTTTCTCACTCGACTGTGCAATAAGCCAAGTCCACCCACACGCATTGCTTTACTCCTAGGGACCCGACTCCCCAGTTTCCTCACACGCATTCCTTTCGCGTTCGAGCGAGCAATAAGCAAAGTCCACCCATACGCATTGCTGTCGCACTCGACCGAGCAATAAGCCAAGTCCACCCACACGCATTGCTTTTCTCCTAGGGACCCGAATCCCCAGTTTCCTCACGCGCATTGCTTTCGCACTCGACCGAGCAATAAGTCAAGTCCACCCATACGCATTGCCTTACTCCTAGCGACCCGAATCCCCAAAGTTTCCTCACGCGCATTGCTTTCTCACTCGACCGTGCAATATGTCAAGTCCACCCACACGCATTGCTTTCGCACTCGAACGAGCAATAAGCCAAGTCCACCCACACGCATTGCTTTTCTCCTAGGGACCCGAATCCCCAGTTTCCTCACGCGCATTGCTTTCTGACTCGACCGTGCAATAAGTCAAGTCCACCCATACGCATTGCCTTACTCCTAGCGACCCGAATGCCCAGTTTCCTCACACGCATTGCTTTCGCACTCGACCGAGCAATAAGCAAAGTCCACCCACGCGCATTGCTGTCGCACTCGACCGAGCAATAAGCCAAGTCCACCCACACGCATTGCTTTTCTCCTAGGGACCCGAATGCCCAGTTTCCTCACACGCATTGCTTTCGCACTCGACCGAGCAATAAGCAAAGTCCACCCACGCGCATTGCTTTCTCATTCGACCGTGCAATAAGCCAAGTCCACCCACACGCATTGCTTTACTCCTAGGGACCCGAATCCCCAGTTTCCTCACGCGCATTGCTTTCGCACTCGACCGAGCAATATGCGAAGTCCACCCACACGCATTGCTTTCTCACTCGAACGAGCAATAAGCCAAGTCCACCCACACGCATTGCTGTCGCACTCGACCGAGCAATAAGCCAAGTCCACCCACACGCATTGCTTTTCTCCTAGGGACCCGAATCCCCAGTTTCCTCACGCGCATTGCTTTCTGACTCGACCGTGCAATAAGTCAAGTCCACCCATACGCATTGCCTTACTCCTAGCGACCCGAATCCCCAAAGTTTCCTCACGCGCATTGCTTTCTCACTCGACCGTGCAATATGTCAAGTCCACCCACACGCATTGCTTTCGCACTCGAACGAGCAATAAGCCAAGTCCACCCACACGCATTGCTGTCGCACTCGACCGAGCAATAAGCCAAGTCCACCCACACGCATTGCTTTTCTCCTAGGGACCCGAATCCCCAGTTTCCTCACGCGCATTGCTTTCGCACTCGACCGAGCAATAAGCCAAGTCCACCCACACGCATTGCTTTTCTCCTAGGGACCCGAATCCCCAGTTTCCTCACGCGCATTGCTTTCTAACTCGACCGTGCAATAAGCCAAGTCCACACATACGCATTGCCTTACTCCTAGCGACCCGAATCCCCAAAGTTTCCTCACGCGCATTGCTTTCTCACTCGACCGTGCAATATGTCAAGTCCACCCACACGCATTGCTTTCGCACTCGACCGAGCAATAAGCCAAGTCCACCCACACGCATTGCTGTCGCACTCGACCGAGCAATAAGCCAAGTCCACCCACACGCATTGCTTTAGTCCTAGCGACCCGAATGCCCAGTTTCCTCACGCGCATTGCTTCCTCACTCGACCGTGCAATAAGCCAAGTCCACCCATGCGCATTGCTTTCTCACTCGACTGTGCAATAAGCCAAGTCCACGCACACGCATTGCTTTTCTCCTAGGGACCCGAATGCCCATTTTCCTCACACGCATTGCTTTCGCACTCGACCGAGCAATAAGCAAAGTCCACCCACGCGCATTGCTGTCGCACTCGACCGAGCAATAAGCCAAGTCCACCCACACGCATTGCTTTTCTCCTAGGGACCCGAATGCCCAGTTTCCTCACACGCATTGCTTTCGCACTCGACCGAGCAATAAGCAAAGTCCACCCACGCGCATTGCTTTCTCATTCGACCGTGCAATAAGCCAAGTCCACCCACACGCATTGCTTTACTCCTAGGGACCCGAATCCCCAGTTTCCTCACGCGCATTGCTTTCGCACTCGACCGAGCAATATGCGAAGTCCACCCACACGCATTGCTTTCTCACTCGAACGAGCAATAAGCCAAGTCCACCCACACGCATTGCTGTCGCACTCGACCGAGCAATAAGCCAAGTCCACCCACACGCATTGCTTTTCTCCTAGGGACCCGAATCCCCAGTTTCCTCACGCGCATTGCTTTCGCACTCGACCGAGCAATAAGCAAAGTCCACCCACACGCATTGCTTTCTCACTCGACTGTGCAATAAGCCAAGTCCACCCACACGCATTGCTTTACTCCTAGGGACCCGACTCCCCAGTTTCCTCACGCGCATTCCTTTCGCGTTCGAGCGAGCAATAAGCCAAGTCCACCCACACGCATTGCTGTCGCACTCGACCGAGCAATAAGCCAAGTCCACCCACACGCATTGCTTTTCTCCTAGGGACCCGAATCCCCAGTTTCCTCACGCGCATTGCTTTCGCACTCGACCGAGCAATAAGCAAAGTCCACCCACACGCATTGCTTTCTCACTCGACTGTGCAATAAGCCAAGTCCACCCACACGCATTGCTTTACTCCTAGGGACCCGACTCCCCAGTTTCCTCACGCGCATTCCTTTCGCGTTCGAGCGAGCAATAAGCCAAGTCCACCCACACGCATTGCTGTCGCACTCGACCGAGCAATAAGCCAAGTCCACCCACACGCATTGCTTTTCTCCTAGGGACCCGAATCCCCAGTTTCCTCACGCGCATTGCTTTCGCACTCGACCGAGCAATAAGCCAAGTCCACCCATACGCATTGCCTTACTCCTAGCGACCCGAATCCCCAAAGTTTCCTCACGCGCATTGCTCTCTCTCTCGACCGTGCAATATGTCAAGTCCACCCACACGCATTGCTTTCGCACTCGAACGAGCAATAAGCCAAGTCCACCCACACGCATTGCTGTCGCACTCGACCGAGCAATAAGCCAAGTCCACCCACACGCATTGCTTTTCTCCTAGGGACCCGAATCCCCAGTTTCCTCACGCGCATTGCTTTCTGACTCGACCGTGCAATAAGTCAAGTCCACCCATACGCATTGCCTTACTCCTAGCGACCCGAATCCCCAAAGTTTCCTCACGCGCATTGCTTTCTCACTCGACCGTGCAATATGTCAAGTCCACCCACACGCATTGCTTTCGCACTCGAACGAGCAATAAGCCAAGTCCACCCACACGCATTGCTGTCGCACTCGACCGAGCAATAAGCCAAGTCCACCCACACGCATTGCTTTTCTCCTAGGGACCCGAATCCCCAGTTTCCTCACGCGCATTGCTTTCTGACTCGACCGTGCAATAAGTCAAGTCCACCCATACGCATTGCCTTACTCCTAGCGACCCGAATCCCCAAAGTTTCCTCACGCGCATTGCTTTCTCACTCGACCGTGCAATAAGCCAAGTCCACCCATACGCATTGCCTTACTCCTAGCGACCCGAATCCCCAAAGTTTCCTCACGCGCATTGCTTTCTGACTCGACCGAGCAATAAGCCAAGTCCACCCACACGCATTGCTTTTCTCCTAGGGACCCGAATCCCCAGTTTCCTCACGCGCATTGCTTTCGCACTCGACCGAGCAATAAGCAAAGTCCACCCACACGCATTGCTTTCGCACTCGACCGAGCAATAAGCCAAGTCCACCCACACGCATGGCTTTACTCCTAGCGACCCGAATCCCCGAAGTTTCCTCACGCGCATTGCTTTCGCACTCGACCGAGCAATAAGCAAAGTCCACCCACACGCATTGCTTTCGCACTCGACCGAGCAATAAGCCAAGTCCACCCACGCGCATTGCTTTCTCATTCGACCGTGCAATAAGCCAAGTCCACCCACACGCATTGCTTTACTCCTAGCGACCCGAATCCCCGAAGTTTCCTCACGCGCATTGCTTTCTGACTCGACCGTGCAATAAGCCAAGTCCACCCATACGCATTGCCTTACTCCTAGCGACCCGAATCCCCAAAGTTTCCTCACGCGCATTGCTTTCTCACTCGACCGTGCAATATGTCAAGTCCTCCCACACGCATTGCTTTCGCACTCGACCGAGCAATAAGCCAAGTCCACCCACACGCATTGCTGTCGCACTCGACCGAGCAATAAGCCAAGTCCACCCACACGCATTGCTTTAGTCCTAGCGACCCGAATGCCCAGTTTCCTCACGCGCATTGCTTCCTCACTCGACCGTGCAATAAGCCAAGTCCACCCATGCGCATTGCTTTCTCACTCGACTGTGCAATAAGCCAAGTCCACGCACACGCATTGCTTTTCTCCTAGGGACCCGAATCCCCGAAGTTTCCTCACGCGCATTGCTTTCGCACTCGACCGAGCAATAAGCAAAGTCCACCCACACGCATTGCTTTCGCACTCGACCGAGCAATAAGCCAAGTCCACCCACGCGCATTGCTTTTCTCCTAGGGACCCGAATCCCCAGTTTCCTCACGCGCATTGCTTTCTCACTCGACCGAGCAATATGCGAAGTCCACCCACACGCATTGCTTTCTCACTCGAACGAGCAATATGCGAAGTCCACCCACACGCATTGCTTTACTCCTAGCGACCCGAATCCCCAAAGTTTCCTCACGCGCATTGCTTTCTCACTCAACCGTGCAATATGTCAAGTCCACCCACGCGCATTGCTTTCTCACTCGACCGAGCAATATGCGAAGTCCACCCACACGCATTGCTGCCAGAAGACATGCCGATTCGGATACCTAACTCCATCACGGATACCCTCCGCCTGATGAATGAGTTGCGAGGGTTATCAGAAGACATCCGTAACGCCATTCTTCGCCAGACATTCTGCGAGGCGCCTGAGCGCACCTCCAGGAGCAAAACTCGTCGTGACCATTAGCAGTGGAGCGAAGGTGAATTGTGGTGATGGAAGGGAGGATAGGAGTAAGAGTTGTGGTTAGAGGTTAGAGGTCAGACAATGAAGATGCTGTATTAGAAGCCAGAGAAAGTAAGTTGCAGAACACGCTTCTGCTCATCGTTGAATATAATAAAAGTATTTAATTTTGTTTACTTTTTTTTATTAGATTGAATTTATTACCATGTTCTGGCGGCCCTGGTACGTAGTAGCGCGGCGAGGACAGTGCACGGTCATTTATTTCCTTTTTCTTATTGGTTAAACCAAGAAGTACTTGGGGGTACTTCAGGTTTAGGGAGGAGGTGTGACGAGGTTTGCTCGTCAGACCAAGCACTGATTCCTCGCCTCGCTCTCGTTACTTGCGACGCAACAACAACAGGAAAATAATCGCTTATTTGTTGTTTGTAGAAGTAACGAGGGGAGGAAAGAGTCGCGGCCAGAGCCATAGCTGCCTAGCATTAGCCGGAGCATGTAGCAGCGAGAGATTCGGCAGAGCGGAGAGGGGGAAGCCTCGCTGCGAGCAGCAGCTGTAGCCAGCGGGTGCGCGCGCACTCACGGCCTATTTTAACACAGGGTTCCGACACCTGTGTGATGCGCCTTTGGAAGAGATGATTGGCTGCCGGTGGAGGTCCACGTGCGACCTGAATGTATTATAGCGTGAGTGGAGGGGCTAAAGAAGCCTACTCCGCACCGGCATTATTGTTGCGGCCGGCATTAGTTTTAAGTAATTGTAAGGATGTTTGAGTGAGGATTAAGGAATGGATGAATCGCGGTTTGAAAGTCGCGCGCTTTGTGTGACTAATTGACGCGTGTCGATGACACGTCAATTAGCGGTTCGCGGACAGGTCCTTCGCGACAAAAGTAGCCTCGCGGCGCGCGAATCTCTCTCTTGATCGCGGACCACCGTCCAGAACACTTTGTTCCGGACTAGCACCCGAATAGTATCTCGCTCAAGGAGCCAGCCACAAGAAGTTATTGTTTAAGCGTGCCACGTGGAATCTGAATAGAAGGGCGGCGGTTGTGAGGCGAGTTGAAGAGAGGACGACAGATAGGTAGATAATTGAAGGTTCGTTACACATATGTATCGGGGACTTTGTAGTCGATTGTGGTCAGGTTTTGCGTTGGCGTTCGTTGGTGTGATTGCGCGAGTGGTGCGGTGCGACTTAGCCGAGGCGTGCGGCAGCCATTTTTGAGTGCGAGAATGTAATAGTGCATTCGTTGTAGTATATCGGTTCGAGTTAATTATTTCGTGGCCAGTCTGATAATAAATATTGTTGATTCTTCATATATCTTTAAATCAGTGATTGTGTCATTCTTTAACCCGATATCCTATACTTTGGTACGCGGAGTTGGAGTACGCCCGAGTACTCCACGTATTGTGTCGACGACGGAACCTCCTCTGGGAGAGATTGTCTCAGCCGCGGCGTGGTTAAACGTTTGAAGTAACAGATTACTATTCGGCCTGGCGCCCATTCTTTATTAAATTTGGCCGGATCAGGGAATCTGATGTTAACGTTGGTGCTCGGGAGTTGCCCACTGGAAATCAATTCTAGCCGGGTAACCGCCACGTTACAGTGGCGCCCAACGTGGGGCCTTTGGTCGTCGTAGTGTATAATAAATTGTGCGAGACACATTAATCGCGATAGTGCGTGTTCGGCAAAGTGACGCGCAGACATTTGTGGAGTTAGGATCGAGAATTGATAATTAATGTGCGACAAAAAAAAATTGGTGCTTCGAATAGTGCGACGAAAATGGCGTAGTGTCACGTTACAGTGTAGCGGCAGAAAAGGATAACCATTTCTGTTAGACTCGCAACGCTAGGCTTATGGTCGCCGCGTGGTGCGAAACCTGCCACGTGGCAAGTCGCGCAAAAACTGGGGTTCACAAATGTGACTCCATGGTTTACCATCGTTTTTCGGCTTAAATCTTTATAGGAAAATTTTTATTGTGGTGCAGTATTGATATATCAATCAAATAAAATTTTCGCAGGGAATATAAAAATTTTTTCCGAGATTTTTCCGAATTTTCGTCGGTATGGTACGTGAAGTTAAGTCTCGCCACGTGTGTAATGCCATGTTCGTTAATGCCGTGATTATTTAATTAAAATCGAACCAGCAATTTTTTGTTGTGATAAAGAAGATTAAATTAAATTTTCGTGTTTGTCGTCGCGGGATGCAAGAAGAGTTGTGTAGAGTTTATGAAGAATAGTAGTTTCACGTGTTGAGGAGCCGATTACACGTTTGTATTTTCGTGTTACGCCATAGTGCAAATTTCGGGGAGTATTTTTGTGGACGCGCGAATAATTTTCAAGCCTCTTTTGGAGCACGTTTTAAAAATAAGTCGTGAATGGTGGTGACGACAAAAATTTTATTGTGCTGAGGTATCGACGGCTTACTTATTTGCGGAACAGAAATTTTCGAGGAAACTTGCACGTGGTGGTCAGAAAATATTGTGATCAGTAATCGGATAACTTTGTTCCTGGTGGTACAGACTGAAACACGTGGTGGCCATAAAATTTTACGACAAAGTTGGCAGTGGCTTGATGGGTATTGTATGAACAATTACCATTGTTATATTGTTTATAATTATAATATTTATATATGAATTTATATATATATATTTGGGTGTTGAGTTGTGTAGTATATATTCAAGTAGCATTCTTAGTTGAAGCAACCCAGTAAATTGAGGATTGTATCCGTCAAAGGTCAGCGAGAACAACATCGCTTGTTGTCGCGATTTATTGCCATTGAAGGAAGGTCTACTGGAGTTTGAGAGTTTTCCTTGTGATTGTTTATCTTGGGATAGTCTCTACGAATTTATCGTGATAGCGAGAGTAGCGTAAGGCTTCGTTTTTAATTTTCAGGAAGATTATCAGGATTGTGGTTCAGCAGGATTACAAATTAGTGAATTTAGGTTTAGCTGGTGAATGTGCGACGCTTGCTCCGTCTGGATATTAAAAATTTGCTTTTCGTGTCCCATTCCTTGTGGCCAGTACGCAATAAAAAAATTAATTGCGGACCACCCAGGGGGGCCCTTGTCCTGATATATACATTTTCCGAAATTTTAAACAATTGCCAGTCGTCAATAGAGACACATTGCAGATTTGAGAATAATTTTTCTCGTGAATCTAGAAGTTAAAAATCGAACTGACGCGGAGACTTATACTAGTGGTTACTGATAAAGAGATGGATTCGCATCAAGAACGGATGGAGGAATTAAAGAAGAATCGGGAGGTTAGAAGCTTAAGCAACGACATTCGACGGATGAACAACCAAGTACTGGAAGCAAAATTATTAGCGATGAAGATTAGCACGGAAGGAAATATAGAAATTCGCAAGGATAGATTGCTTAGAGCCACTCTAATGCAAACTGGTATTTGCTCTTCAGTCCCTTGGTACGATTGGGACGAAGGTGGTGAAATGCCCAGAGAATCGCAAGAAGCGCTTATTGGTAACAAGACGGTTAGAAAATCTCGTCTTAAAAAGCAGACAGAAAAGAGGAAAATAGTTGTGGACAGCAGAACTGCTTCGGAGTCGGAGTTAGAACAGGAAGAAACGTTAGAGCAAGCCATGAATTCGTCGATGGAGCGAATTCAGACAATTTCAACTCTGGACAACGTCAGTCAACAACCAAGAGCAACGCTTGATCTCACCGTGGCACAACAACTCCAGCATTTATTATCGTCTCAAGTTTTGAATGCATTAACTGGATCGCCCAATCGCATCACCACTCGAGCACAGTTTAACCCATCCGCTTTCATGTTGGTCGGAAATCCAACACAGGCTTCGAACTCGACTTCACATCATTTTGATTCGGGGATCAGTCCAGGTATCAGCTCGACGACGAAAACGCCAAATTTTCTAGGCATTCGAACGCCTTCTGAAGACAGTAGGCCGGAGCCAGTCATCCAGACGGGCACAACGAAGAAAATACCGGCAAAAAAGACGTCTACTAGGACAACAACGAAGCCAGCCTCACCCTTGCAGAAAACTCCGAGCTACAAAAGGAGAAGCCAAATGAAACCCAATAACCCAATAACCCAAATGAAACCCTCGCGTTTAGGACTTCAAACAGGTAGTTGGGGTTCATGGATAGAAGAAGCAATCGAGCCGCCAGAGAGTAAACCCAAGTCAAGCTCGAAAAGATCGTCGTCAAGCACCTCCGTCCACAAGTCAGTCGAGATTGCAGAGAAATGTAGTAATAGCAGTAAAGAAGAGAGTGACAGTAACGATACTTGTAGTGAAGATAGCGAAATAGAGGAAGTAACACCCAAGAAAACATCGAGCAAATCAGTCAAGAGCGATAAAGCCACTAGAAATAAGAAGACAAAGAAGGTAAAAGCCACCCAGGAAAAGAAATCCTCACCAGTCACGACGCCGAAGAAACATAAAGTGAAGTTAAGACGCAGAAGTACACGCAGCTCGAACAGCGAGTCTGACAACAGTTTCAGCGATAGCTCCAGTCACAGGTCCAGTAGGAGCTCGAGTTCTAGTTGTGGATCGTGCGTCAGGAGTAGCTCATGCTACTCCTCAACCAGTAGAGACAGCAGTCGAAGTAGAAGTAGAAGTCGAAGTCACAAGAAGAAGAGCAAGAAAAGCTCGAAGAAGTACGATAAAACGGAGCGATCTCGAATTAGCTCACGGAAACTGGAACTCAAGCTGAGTCAGATTCAGATAGTGCAGAGCTGGAATATTAACTTCAGTGGTGGAAGTCGAGAGGATCCAGAAGAATACTTGATTCGAATAGCGGACTGTAAAAAGAGTCTAGATTTGAGTAGTCAAGATTTGCTTTCGATAATTCCCTCAACTCTTTCAAAAGGTGCGAGCCTCTGGTTTAATACGGAGAAACGCGACATTGAGTCCTGGAGCGAGTTTAAAAGGGCGTTTAGACAGCAGTACATCTCCGACTTAAATGAGGATGATGTATTGGACGAGTTGCGTCACAGAACTCAAGGCAAAGGAGAAAAGATAACTCCCTATATTGCCAATTTCCGACACATTGTGGAACATCTCCGTAAACCAATGAGCCTACGACGTCAGTTAAAAATACTGCTGGGAAGATTGAGGCCAGAATATCGGAGAGCATTGAGGAGTAAGAAGATAGAATCTTACGGAGACGTTAAGAAGTACGGAAGAAGATTCGAGAAAGAGGTCGAGAACGATTCAAGGTATACTCCGCCACCACCAGCGGAAAAATCGAGAATCCCTACAGCCGCATGGACACCAATGTCCAAAGCTCGAGTAGCAGCGGTAGACGAAGTTGATGAATTAGCAGGAGTAGATGACCATATGAAGAAGCTGGCAAAACCCAACAACAACGATAGACGCCAGAAGAAGAAGCAGAACAGTCAGCAAGTCGCACCGAGGCAACCAAATACTCAAACCGCTATGCCAATGCTCAGGACACAGCCTCCTCAGGCGTGTGCCTACAGTACAAGCAACGATCGTAGTCGCTTTGCTGGAGCGTGTTATAGTTGCCAAGAAGTAGGACATCGAGCTGCGCATTGCCCTTATACGGAATGTTTTAGATGTAGACAGAAGGGCCACAGGTCAAAGGAATGTCCCATGGCGTCTATAAATCCATCGCAATGCCAGGTTTGTGGTTCCAAAGGGGTGACATTTCAAAATTGCCAGAACTGTTTGCCTCTGCGTCAGATGTTGGGAAATGGTCAAGCGGGGATATGTCAGGGGTCAATGTCTCCCGCGTCATTCCAGCCACAGGCCCCATAGATGTGAGTAAAACTGCCAGTACGACATTCCCTTTTCGGGAAAATACGTCAGTTTTGGGAGGGGGAGGTAGTGGCCCATGGCCACTAAAAAGCAGAGTTGATGAAGAAGAGTCGAAGTTGGGGAAGCGTGCGAACGCTGACAGTTACTGTCGGCCGAGCATGGAAGTGAAGAGCATGGTAGTGAAGAAGAGCATAGAAGAGAAGAAGGCTCAACGTTTCAAGGAGATGGCGAACGCTGGTGGGAACCACCGGCTCAGCGACCTTGAGACCAATGAGTTGAGGATGTTGAAGAAGAGTGCCAACGCTGACAGTTACTGTCGGCCGAGCATGGAAGAGAAGAGCATGGTAGAGAAGAAAGCTCCGAGTTTCAAGAAGATTGCGAACGCTGGTGGAAACCACCGGCTCAACGACCTTGAGGCCAGTGAGTACAAGAAGTTCAAGCCCAAGATGAAGCCATTTTTCAGGCAGAACTTGGCAAACAGAACTGCTGTAGGAGAAGCAGAGAAGAAGAGTGCTAACGCTGACAGTTACTGTCGGCCGAGCATGGAAGAGAAGACGATAGTTGCAAACGCCGACGTTACACGTCAGCCGAGCAACAAGAAGACTTACGCCGGAGCTGTTATAGCCCAGCAGTCTAGAAGTAAAAATGAAGAGTCGTTAATTCGAATGGAAGTAGACGAACCGTAAAAAATGACCATTGCTTTGTGGACAGGTAGCAATTCGGACTCAAGCAATGAATCCGACAGCTACCAGGAAGCTGAGGTTCATCGGTTCAAGAAGAGAGGGTTTAGTGTGTCGAAGGAAGTTTTGAAATCGAGAGGTCCAGCCCCTGGTAAGGATGCGCAGTTCTCGAGGGAGTCCCTCGAGTCGCTAGAGCAGTGGGTAGTGGACAGATCGAAGCAGGAGTCGGATGCCAAGAATCAGACGGTAGTCAATTCAAAGCCATCCGGACTCAGAGTAGCTGTGGATACGTTGGCTAGAGCCATGGACTCAGGCGAGAGTCGAGTTCATGCAGCAAAGCCAGACGAGGTATCATATGACCGTATTAGGGGTCGAGCGAAGAAGAAAGTCAGTTTTGCTGCCAAGCCGGATTCATTTATTCGAGAGACATCACCAGAGACGCCAGATCTCATAGAGGCAACGATGCTACTCGAAGAATCGCAGGTCACGGGCAGAAAGCAGAAGATTTATGACCTAGTGGAGGCAGAAGAAGACCCAGCGAAGCTGGAGAAGATTGAGATGGCTGTAGAGACATCGATGGAGGAAAGTTTAAACATGGAAGAGAGCAACGTTCCCGAGTTAGAGAAACCCGCTTGCCGTCAGGTCAAAGAACCACCGGTGACTTTATCAGCTCACTCGATAGATCAGTCGGACTCAGAAACGGAAGTGGCGGGTGCTGTCCACGTTAAGATCAAAGAACCACAAAAACCGCTAGAGGACAGACCTCGCTTGGTGTTTGATCGTGGTAAATTTAGAAGGAGGAGGAGAAGGGGGACATTGCGGCCAAGTGCACTGATAATGCACGAGAAACCCGGAGGGAAGTAGCTTAGATGCCGGAGAGGGTAAAAGTCGGAAGGTAGCGAAAGTGCATGTGGTAGATTCTAAAAGATATTCCTTTTCGTAGAATCGGAAAAGAATCTTAATCATCAATCACAGTAGAGTAGAAGGGGTCGTAGTAACGAGAGGTTTTGTGTACGGGTAAAATACCTGTAAGTACATATCTAATTGATTCTGAATTGTATTTTAGATCCAGATCAGCCAGGATGTCGAGGACTTTCCGCCGTCGCAGGGCAGAGAGTCGTAGTCGTCACGTGCCAGAGTACGAGTTCACGCCGCCGGACTTCACCACCGCTTCGTCGGAACTCGTCATGGCACAGCTGGAAGCTGGCTCTCGAGGAGTGATCCGGTCCACTTCCTCAGGAGGCATTCCGGAGATCGGAATCCTCTCCATGGAAACCCAAGCCGTTAGTTCGACGGGACCTAGCCAGCCACAACGCCAGTCAGACGAATCAAAAATGAGCGAGCAGAGCGTCATAGCTAGTTTTGACACTGTGGGAGAGGAGAGCTTGGAGGCCAGGGAGAGTCGTGAGGCTCAAGAGGAGTTGAGCCGCTGGCTTGAAGAAAGGACGAGCCTGGACCCTCCAGCCCCGGAGCGAGTCAGTTATGGGCAGTCCTCGCAGCCAGTGCCACCAAAGGGCAGTACTAGGAGCCAGTCATCAGTCCGTCGTAGTTCAGCCCCGCTGAAGGTAAAAAGGGGTGGCTTAAAGTTTGGAGGCCTGAAGCTCATCCCGACGGACCCGACTGTGGATCCCCCGCCCTACGCGTGCATTAACTGCTGGAACTGGGGACACTCGATGTTCGACTGCAAGGAGCCACAGAAGGCCCCTTTCTGTTATAATTGTGGACGTAGAGACGTGGTGATGAACGACTGCCCGAGGTGCGGAGATCGGCACAGGGAGTTTCTGGCCCGCCGCCCGGTCCCACCGAAGCCAGTGCGAGAAGGAACGCCAACAGTAGGGGAAACATCGCAGGATCGAGTCCAGGATTCCAGATCGACCAGTCAGACAGTTCACTGGGCAGACACTTTATTGGCCAAGGAAGTCGAAGGAGAGCAGTTGAAGTCAGCAGCCAGCGGGCGCGGTCAGTCACCGTCTCCCCCACGGCGTAGAAGGAGAAGCTCCTCCACTGGACGAGCCTCGCGTGTCACACCATACGCGAGCAAAGGGCGCAAGGAAGGTGAGGAGGTTCTGAACTCTTCCTCCTCATCTGCTTCGGAGCTAGAAGACATGCCGATTCGGATACCTAACTCCATCACGGATACCCTCCGCCTGATGAATGAGTTGCGAGGGTTATCAGAAGACATCCGTAACGCCATTCTTCGCCAGACATTCTGCGAGGCGCCTGAGCGCACCTCCAGGAGCAAAACTCGTCGTGACCATTAGCAGTGGAGCGAAGGTGAATTGTGGTGATGGAAGGGAGGATAGGAGTAAGAGTTGTGGTTAGAGGTTAGAGGTCAGACAATGAAGATGCTGTATTAGAAGCCAGAGAAAGTAAGTTGCAGAACACGCTTCTGCTCATCGTTGAATATAATAAAAGTATTTAATTTTGTTTACTTTTTTTTATTAGATTGAATTTATTACCATGTTCTGGCGGCCCTGGTACGTAGTAGCGCGGCGAGGACAGTGCACGGTCATTTATTTCCTTTTTCTTATTGGTTAAACCAAGAAGTACTTGGGGGTACTTCAGGTTTAGGGAGGAGGTGTGACGAGGTTCGCTCGTCAGACCAAGCACTGATTCCTCGCCTCGCTCTCGTTACTTGCGACGCAACAACAACAGGAAAATAATCGCTTATTTGTTGTTTGTAGAAGTAACGAGGGGAGGAAAGAGTCGCGGCCAGAGCCATAGCTGCCTAGCATTAGCCGGAGCATGTAGCAGCGAGAGATTCGGCAGAGCGGAGAGGGGGAAGCCTCGCTGCGAGCAGCAGCTGTAGCCAGCGGGTGCGCGCGCACTCACGGCCTATTTTAACACAGGGTTCCGACACCTGTGTGATGCGCCTTTGGAAGAGATGATTGGCTGCCGGTGGAGGTCCACGTGCGACCTGAATGTATTATAGCGTGAGTGGAGGGGCTAAAGAAGCCTACTCCGCACCGGCATTATTGTTGCGGCCGGCATTAGTTTTAAGTAATTGTAAGGATGTTTGAGTGAGGATTAAGGAATGGATGAATCGCGGTTTGAAAGTCGCGCGCTTTGTGTGACTAATTGACGCGTGTCGATGACACGTCAATTAGCGGTTCGCGGACAGGTCCTTCGCGACAAAAGTAGCCTCGCGGCGCGCGAATCTCTCTCTTGATCGCGGACCACCGTCCAGAACACTTTGTTCCGGACTAGCACCCGAATAGTATCTCGCTCAAGGAGCCAGCCACAAGAAGTTATTGTTTAAGCGTGCCACGTGGAATCTGAATAGAAGGGCGGCGGTTGTGAGGCGAGTTGAAGAGAGGACGACAGATAGGTAGATAATTGAAGGTTCGTTACACATATGTATCGGGGACTTTGTAGTCGATTGTGGTCAGGTTTTGCGTTGGCGTTCGTTGGTGTGATTGCGCGAGTGGTGCGGTGCGACTTAGCCGAGGCGTGCGGCAGCCATTTTTGAGTGCGAGAATGTAATAGTGCATTCGTTGTAGTATATCGGTTCGAGTTAATTATTTCGTGGCCAGTCTGATAATAAATATTGTTGATTCTTCATATATCTTTAAATCAGTGATTGTGTCATTCTTTAACCCGATATCCTATACTTTGGTACGCGGAGTTGGAGTACGCCCGAGTAATCCACGTATTGTGTCGACGACGGAACCTCCTCTGGGAGAGATTGTCTCAGCCGCGGCGTGGTTAAACGTTTGAAGTAACAGATTACTATTCGGCCTGGCGCCCATTCTTTATTAAATTTGGCCGGATCAGGGAATCTGATGTTAACGTTGGTGCTCGGGAGTTGCCCACTGGAAATCAATTCTAGCCGGGTAACCGCCACGTTACAACTCCTAGGGACCCGAATGACCAGTTTCCTCACGCGCATTGCTTTCGCACTCGACCGAGCAATAAGCAAAGTCCACCCACACGCATTGCTTTCTCACTCGACTGTGCAATAAGCCAAGTCCACCCACACGCATTGCTTTACTCCTAGGGACCCGAATCCCCAGTTTCCTCACGCGCATTGCTTTCGCGTTCGAGCGAGCAATAAGCAAAGTCCACCCATACGCATTGCCTTACTCCTAGCGACCCGAATCCCCAAAGTTTCCTCACGCGCATTGCTTTCTCACTCGACCGTGCAATATGTCAAGTCCACCCACACGCATTGCTTTCGCACTCGAACGAGCAATAAGCCAAGTCCACCCACACGCATTGCTGTCGCACTCGACCGAGCAATAAGCCAAGTCCACCCACACGCATTGCTTTTCTCCTAGGGACCCGAATCCCCAGTTTCCTCACGCGCATTGCTTTCTGACACGACCATGCAATAAGTCAAGTCCACCCATACGCATTGCCTTACTCCTAGCGACCCGAATCCCCAAAGTTTCCTCACGCGCATTGCTTTCTCACTCGACCGTGCAATATGTCAAGTCCACCCACACGCATTGCTTTCGCACTCGACCGAGCAATAAGCCAAGTCCACCCACACGCATTGCTGTCGCACTCGACCGAGCAATAAGCCAAGTCCACCCACACGCATTGCTTTACTCCTAGGGACTCGAATCCCCAGTTTCCTCACGCGCATTGCTTTCGCACTCGACCGAGCAATAAATCAAGTCCACCCATACGCATTGCTTTACTCCTAGCGACCCGAATGCCCAGTTTCCTCACGCGCATTGCTTCCTCACTCGACCGTGCAATATGTCAAGTCCACCCACACGCATTGCTTTCTCACTCGACCGAGCAATAAGCAAAGTCCACCCACACGCATTGCTTTACTCCTAGCGACCCGAATCCCCAAAGTTTCCTCACGCGCATTGCTTTATCACTCGACCGTGCAATATGTCAAGTCCACCCACACGCATTGCTTTCTCACTCGACCGAGCAATATGCGAAGTCCACCCACACGCATTGCTTTTCTACTAGGGACCCGAATGCCCAGTTTCCTCACACGCATTGCTTTCGCACTCGACCGAGCAATAAGCAAAGTCCACCCACGCGCATTGCTTTCTCATTCGACCGTGCAATAAGCCAAGTCCACCCACACGCATTGCTTTCGCACTCGAAAGAGCAATAAGCCAAGTCCACCCACACGCATTGCTGTCGCACTCGACCGAGCAATAAGCCAAGTCCACCCACACGCATTGCTTTTCTCCTAGGGACCCGAATCCCCAGTTTCCTCACGCGCATTGCTTTCTGACTCGACCGTGCAATAAGTCAAGTCCACCCATACGCATTGCCTTACTCCTAGCGACCCGAATCCCCAAAGTTTCCTCACGCGCATTGCTTTCTCACTCGACCGTGCAATAAGCCAAGTCCACACACACGCATTGCTTTACTCCTAGGGACTCGAATCCCCAGTTTCCTCACGCGCATTGCTTTCGCACTCGACCGAGCAATAAATCAAGTCCACCCACACGCATTGCTTTCTCACTCGACCGAGCAATAAGCAAAGTCCACCCACACGCATTGCTTTCGCACTCGACCGAGCAATAAGCAAAGTCCACCCACACGCATTGCTTTACTCCTAGCGACCCGAATCCCTAAAGTTTCCTCACGCGCATTGCTTTATCACTCGACCGTGCAAAATGTCAAGTCCACCCACACGCATTGCTTTCTCACTCGACCGAGCAATATGCGAAGTCCACCCACGCGCATTACTTTCTCATTCGACCGTGCAATAAGCCAAGTCCACCCACACGCATTGCTTTCGCACTCGAACGAGCAATAAGCCAAGTCCACCCACACGCATTGCTGTCGCACTCGACCGAGCAATAAGCCAAGTCCACCCACACGCATTGCTTTTCTCCTAGGGACCCGAATCCCCAGTTTCCTCACGCGCATTGCTTTCTGACTCGAGCGTGCAATAAGTCAAGTCCACCCATACGCATTGCCTTACTCCTAGCGACCCGAATCCCCAAAGTTTCCTCACGCGCATTGCTTTCTCACTCGACCGTGCAATATGTCAAGTCCACCCACACGCATTGCTTTCGCACTCGACCGAGCAATAAGCCAAGTCCACCCACACGCATTGCTGTCGCACTCGACCGAGCAATAAGCCAAGTCCACCCACACGCATTGCTTTACTCCTAGGGACTCGAATCCCCAGTTTCCTCACGCGCATTGCTTTCGCACTCGACCGAGCAATAAATCAAGTCCACCCATACGCATTGCTTTACTCCTAGCGACCCGAATCCCCAGTTTCCTCACGCGCATTGCTTCCTCACTCGACCGTGCAATATGTCAAGTCCACCCACACGCATTGCTTTACTCCTAGCGACCCGAATGCCCAGTTTCCTCACGCGCATTGCTTCCTCACTCGACCGTGCAATATATCAAGTCCACCCACACGCATTGCTTTCTCACTCGACCGAGCAATAAGCAAAGTCCACCCACACGCATTGCTTTCGCACTCGACCGAGCAATAAGCAAAGTCCACCCACACGCATTGCTTTACTCCTAGCGACCCGAATCCCCAAAGTTTCCTCACGCGCATTGCTTTATCACTCGACCGTGCAATATGTCAAGTCCACCCACACGCATTGCTTTCTCACTCGACCGAGCAATATGCGAAGTCCACCCACACGCATTGCTTTTCTACTAGGGACCCGAATGCCCAGTTTCCTCACACGCATTGCTTTCGCACTTGACCGAGCAATATGCGAAGTCCACCCACACGCATTGCTTTCTCACTCGAACGAGCAATAAGCCAAGTCCACCCACACGCATTGCTGTCGCACTCGACCGAGCAATAAGCCAAGTCCACCCACACGCATTGCTTTTCTCCTAGGGACCCGAATCCCCAGTTTCCTCACGCGCATTGCTTTCTCACTCGACCGAGCAATATGCGAAGTCCACCCACACGCATTGCTTTCTCACTCGAACGAGCAATAAGCCAAGTCCACCCACGCGCATTGCTTTCTCACTCGACTGTTCAATAAGCCAAGTCCACCCACGCGCATTGCTTTCTCATTCGACCGTGCAATAAGCCAAGTCCACCCACACGCATTGCTTTACTCCTAGGGACCCGAATCCCCAGTTTCCTCACGCGCATTGCTTTCGCACTCGACCGAGCAATAAGCCAAGTCCACGCACACGCATTGCTTTTCTCCTAGGGACCCGAATCCCCGAAGTTTCCTCACGCGCATTGCTTTCGCACTCGACCGAGCAATAAGCAAAGTCCACCCACACGCATTGCTTTCGCACTCGACCGAGCAATAAGCCAAGTCCACCCACGCGCATTGCTTTCTCATTCGACCGTGCAATAAGCCAAGTCCACCCACACGCATTGCTTTCGCACTCGACCGAGCAATAAGCAAAGTCCACCCACGCGCATTGCTTTCTCATTCGACCGTGCAATAAGCCAAGTCCACCCACACGCATTGCTTTCGCACTCGAAAGAGCAATAAGCCAAGTCCACCCACACGCATTGCTGTCGCACTCGACCGAGCAATAAGCCAAGTCCACCCACACGCATTGCTTTTCTCCTAGGGACCCGAATCCCCAGTTTCCTCACGCGCATTGCTTTCTGACTCGACCGTGCAATAAGTCAAGTCCACCCATACGCATTGCCTTACTCCTAGCGACCCGAATCCCCAAAGTTTCCTCACGCGCATTGCTTTCTCACTCGACCGTGCAATAAGCCAAGTCCACACACACGCATTGCTTTACTCCTAGGGACTCGAATCCCCAGTTTCCTCACGCGCATTGCTTTCGCACTCGACCGAGCAATAAATCAAGTCCACCCACACGCATTGCTTTCTCACTCGACCGAGCAATAAGCAAAGTCCACCCACACGCATTGCTTTCGCACTCGACCGAGCAATAAGCAAAGTCCACCCACACGCATTGCTTTACTCCTAGCGACCCGAATCCCTAAAGTTTCCTCACGCGCATTGCTTTATCACTCGACCGTGCAAAATGTCAAGTCCACCCACACGCATTGCTTTCTCACTCGACCGAGCAATATGCGAAGTCCACCCACGCGCATTGCTTTCTCATTCGACCGTGCAATAAGCCAAGTCCACCCACACGCATTGCTTTCGCACTCGAACGAGCAATAAGCCAAGTCCACCCACACGCATTGCTGTCGCACTCGACCGAGCAATAAGCCAAGTCCACCCACACGCATTGCTTTTCTCCTAGGGACCCGAATCCCCAGTTTCCTCACGCGCATTGCTTTCTGACTCGAGCGTGCAATAAGTCAAGTCCACCCATACGCATTGCCTTACTCCTAGCGACCCGAATCCCCAAAGTTTCCTCACGCGCATTGCTTTCTCACTCGACCGTGCAATATGTCAAGTCCACCCACACGCATTGCTTTCGCACTCGACCGAGCAATAAGCCAAGTCCACCCACACGCATTGCTGTCGCACTCGACCGAGCAATAAGCCAAGTCCACCCACACGCATTGCTTTACTCCTAGGGACTCGAATCCCCAGTTTCCTCACGCGCATTGCTTTCGCACTCGACCGAGCAATAAATCAAGTCCACCCATACGCATTGCTTTACTCCTAGCGACCCGAATCCCCAGTTTCCTCACGCGCATTGCTTCCTCACTCGACCGTGCAATATGTCAAGTCCACCCACACGCATTGCTTTACTCCTAGCGACCCGAATGCCCAGTTTCCTCACGCGCATTGCTTCCTCACTCGACCGTGCAATATATCAAGTCCACCCACACGCATTGCTTTCTCACTCGACCGAGCAATAAGCAAAGTCCACCCACACGCATTGCTTTCGCACTCGACCGAGCAATAAGCAAAGTCCACCCACACGCATTGCTTTACTCCTAGCGACCCGAATCCCCAAAGTTTCCTCACGCGCATTGCTTTATCACTCGACCGTGCAATATGTCAAGTCCACCCACACGCATTGCTTTCTCACTCGACCGAGCAATATGCGAAGTCCACCCACACGCATTGCTTTTCTACTAGGGACCCGAATGCCCAGTTTCCTCACACGCATTGCTTTCGCACTTGACCGAGCAATATGCGAAGTCCACCCACACGCATTGCTTTCTCACTCGAACGAGCAATAAGCCAAGTCCACCCACACGCATTGCTGTCGCACTCGACCGAGCAATAAGCCAAGTCCACCCACACGCATTGCTTTTCTCCTAGGGACCCGAATCCCCAGTTTCCTCACGCGCATTGCTTTCTCACTCGACCGAGCAATATGCGAAGTCCACCCACACGCATTGCTTTCTCACTCGAACGAGCAATAAGCCAAGTCCACCCACGCGCATTGCTTTCTCACTCGACTGTTCAATAAGCCAAGTCCACCCACGCGCATTGCTTTCTCATTCGACCGTGCAATAAGCCAAGTCCACCCACACGCATTGCTTTACTCCTAGGGACCCGAATCCCCAGTTTCCTCACGCGCATTGCTTTCGCACTCGACCGAGCAATAAGCCAAGTCCACGCACACGCATTGCTTTTCTCCTAGGGACCCGAATCCCCGAAGTTTCCTCACGCGCATTGCTTTCGCACTCGACCGAGCAATAAGCAAAGTCCACCCACACGCATTGCTTTCGCACTCGACCGAGCAATAAGCCAAGTCCACCCACGCGCATTGCTTTCTCATTCGACCGTGCAATAAGCCAAGTCCACCCACACGCATTGCTTTACTCCTAGGGACCCGAATCCCCAGTTTCCTCACGCGCATTGCTTTCGCACTCGACCGAGCAATAAGCCAAGTCCACCCACACGCATTGCTTTTCTCCTAGGGACCCGAATCCCCAGTTTCCTCACGCGCATTGCTTTCTGACTCGACCGTGCAATAAGCCAAGTCCACCCATACGCATTGCCTTACTCCTAGCGACCCGAATCCCCAAAGTTTCCTCACGCGCATTGCTTTCTCACTCGACCGTGCAATATGTCAAGTCCACCCACACGCATTGCTTTCGCACTCGACCGAGCAATAAGCCAAGTCCACCCACACGCATTGCTGTCGCACTCGACCGAGCAATAAGCCAAGTCCACCCACACGCATTGCTTTAGTCCTAGCGACCCGAATGCCCAGTTTCCTCACGCGCATTGCTTTCGCACTCGACCGAGCAATAAGCCAAGTCCACGCACACGCATTGCTTTTCTCCTAGGGACCCGAATCCCCGAAGTTTCCTCACGCGCATTGCTTTCGCACTCGACCGAGCAATAAGCAAAGTCCACCCACACGCATTGCTTTCGCACTCGACCGAGCAATAAGCCAAGTCCACCCACACGCATTGCTTTTCTCCTAGGGACCCGAATCCCCAGTTTCCTCACGCGCATTGCTTTCTCACTCGACCGAGCAATATGCGAAGTCCACCCACACGCATTGCTTTCTCACTCGAACGAGCAATAAGCCAAGTCCACCCACGCGCATTGCTTTCTCACTCGACTGTTCAATAAGCCAAGTCCACCCACGCGCATTGCTTTCTCATTCGACCGTGCAATAAGCCAAGTCCACCCACACGCATTGCTTTACTCCTAGGGACCCGAATCCCCAGTTTCCTCACGCGCATTGCTTTCGCACTCGACCGAGCAATAAGCCAAGTCCACGCACACGCATTGCTTTTCTCCTAGGGACCCGAATCCCCGAAGTTTCCTCACGCGCATTGCTTTCGCACTCGACCGAGCAATAAGCAAAGTCCACCCACACGCATTGCTTTCGCACTCGACCGAGCAATAAGCCAAGTCCACCCACGCGCATTGCTTTCTCATTCGACCGTGCAATAAGCCAAGTCCACCCACACGCATTGCTTTACTCCTAGGGACCCGAATCCCCAGTTTCCTCACGCGCATTGCTTTCGCACTCGACCGAGCAATAAGCCAAGTCCACCCACACGCATTGCTTTTCTCCTAGGGACCCGAATCCCCAGTTTCCTCACGCGCATTGCTTTCTGACTCGACCGTGCAATAAGCCAAGTCCACCCATACGCATTGCCTTACTCCTAGCGACCCGAATCCCCAAAGTTTCCTCACGCGCATTGCTTTCTCACTCGACCGTGCAATATGTCAAGTCCACCCACACGCATTGCTTTCGCACTCGACCGAGCAATAAGCCAAGTCCACCCACACGCATTGCTGTCGCACTCGACCGAGCAATAAGCCAAGTCCACCCACACGCATTGCTTTAGTCCTAGCGACCCGAATGCCCAGTTTCCTCACGCGCATTGCTTCCTCACTCGACCGTGCAATAAGCCAAGTCCACCCATGCGCATTGCTTTCTCACTCGACTGTGCAATAAGCCAAGTCCACGCACACGCATTGCTTTTCTCCTAGGGACCCGAATCCCCGAAGTTTCCTCACGCGCATTGCTTTCGCACTCGACCGAGCAATAAGCCAAGTCCACCCACGCGCATTGCTATCTCATTCGACCGTGCAATAAGCCAAGTCCACCCACACGCATTGCTTTACTCCTAGGGACCCGAATCCCCAGTTTCCTCACGCGCATTGCTTTCGCACTCGACCGAGCAATAAGCGCAGTCCACCCACACGCATTGCTTTCGCACTCGACCGAGCAATAAGCCAAGTCCACCCACGCGCATTGCTTTCTCATTCGACCGTGCAATAAGCCAAGTCCACCCACACGCATTGCTTTACTCCTAGGGACCCGAATCCCCAGTTTCCTCACGCGCATTGCTTTCGCACTCGACCGAGCAATAAGCAAAGTCCACCCACACGCATTGCTTTCTCACTCGACCGAGCAATATGCGAAGTCCACCCACACGCATTGCTTTTCTACTAGGGACCCGAATGCCCAGTTTCCTCACGCGCATTGCTTTCGCACTCGACCGAGCAATAAGCAAAGTCCACCCACACGCATTGCTTTACTCCTAGGGACCCGAATCCCCAGTTTCCTCACGCGCATTGCTTTCGCGTTCGACCGAGCAATAAGCAAAGTCCACCCACACGCATTGCTTTACTCCTAGGGACCCGAATCCCCAGTTTCCTCACGCGCATTGCTTTCTCACTCGACCGAGCAATATGCGAAGTCCACCCACACGCATTGCTTTTCTACTAGGGACCCGAATCCCCAGTTTCCTCACGCGCATTGCTTTCGCAATCGACCGAGCAATAAGCAAAGTCCACCCACACGCATTGCTTTCTCACTCGACCGAGCAATATGCGAAGTCCACCCACACGCATTGCTTTTCTACTAGGGACCCGAATGCCCAGTTTCCTCACGCGCATTGCTTTCGCACTCGACCGAGCAATAAGCAAAGTCCACCCACACGCATTGCTTTACTCCTAGGGACCCGAATCCCCAGTTTCCTCACGCGCATTGCTTTCGCGTTCGACCGAGCAATAAGCAAAGTCCACCCACACGCATTGCTTTACACCTAGGGACCCGAATCCCCAGTTTCCTCACGCGCATTGCTTTCTCACTCGACCGAGCAATATGCGAAGTCCACCCACACGCATTGCTTTTCTACTAGGGACCCGAATCCCCAGTTTCCTCACGCGCATTGCTTTCTCACTCGACCGAGCAATATGCGAAGTCCACTCACACGCATTGCTTTTCTACTAGGGACCCGAATTCCCAGTTTCCTCACGCGCATTGCTTTCGCACTCGACCGAGCAATAAGCAAAGTCCACCCACACGCATTGCTTTCGCACTCGAACGAGCAATAAGCCAAGTCCACCCACACGCATTGCTGTCGCACTCGACCGAGCAATAAGCCAAGTCCACCCACACGCATTGCTTTACTCCTAGGGACTCGAATCCCCAGTTTCCTCACGCGCATTGCTTTCGCACTCGACCGAGCAATAAATCAAGTCCACCCACACGCATTACTTTCGCACTCGACCGAGCAATATGCGAAGTCCACCCACACGCATTGCTTTACTCCTAGGGACCCGAATCCCCAAAGTTTCCTCACGCGCATTGCTTTCTCACTCAACCGTGCAATATGTCAAGTCCACCCACGCGCATTGCTTTCTCACTCGACCGAGCAATATGCGAAGTCCACCCACACGCATTGCTTTTCTACTAGGGACCCGAATGCCCAGTTTCCTCACGCGCATTGCTTTCGCACTCGACCGAGCAATAAGCAAAGTCCACCCACACGCATTGCTTTACTCCTAGGGACCCGAATCCCCAGTTTCCTCACGCGCATTGCTTTCGCGTTCGACCGAGCAATAAGCAAAGTCCACCCACACGCATTGCTTTACTCCTAGGGACCCGAATCCCCAGTTTCCTCACGCGCATTGCTTTCTCACTCGACCGAGCAATATGCGAAGTCCACCCACACGCATTGCTTTTCTACTAGGGACCCGAATCCCCAGTTTCCTCACGCGCATTGCTTTCTCACTCGACCGAGCAATATGCGAAGTCCACCCACACGCATTGCTTTTCTACTAGGGACCCGAATTCCCAGTTTCCTCACGCGCATTGCTTTCGCACTCGACCGAGCAATAAGCAAAGTCCACCCACACGCATTGCTTTCGCACTCGAACGAGCAATAAGCCAAGTCCACCCACACGCATTGCTGTCGCACTCGACCGAGCAATAAGCCAAGTCCACCCACACGCATTGCTTTACTCCTAGGGACTCGAATCCCCAGTTTCCTCACGCGCATTGCTTTCGCACTCGACCGAGCAATAAATCAAGTCCACCCACACGCATTGCTTTACTCCTAGCGACCCGAATCCCCAAAGTTTCCACACGCGCATTGCTTTCTCACTCGACCGTGCAATAAGCAACGTCCACCCACACGCATTGCTTTCTCACTCGACCGAGCAATATGCGAAGTCCACCCACACGCATTGCTTTTCTACTAGGGACCCGAATTCCCAGTTTCCTCACGCGCATTGCTTTCGCACTCGACCGAGCAATAAGCAAAGTCCACCCACACGCATTGCTTTCGCACTCGAACGAGCAATAAGCCAAGTCCACCCACACGCATTGCTGTCGCAGTCGACCGAGCAATAAGCCAAGTCCACCCACACGCATTGCTTTTCTCCTAGGGACCCGAATCCCCAGTTTCCTCACGCGTATTGCTTTCTGACTCGACCGTGCAATAAGTCAAGTCCACCCATACGCATTGCCTTACTCCTAGCGACCCGAATCCCCAAAGTTTCCTCACGCGCATTGCTTTCTCACTCGACCGTGCAATATGTCAAGTCCACCCACACGCATTGCTTTCGCACTCGACCGAGCAATAAGCCAAGTCCACCCACACGCATTGCTGTCGCACTCGACCGAGCAATAAGCCAAGTCCACCCACACACATTGCTTTACTCCTAGGGACTCGAATCCCCAGTTTCCTCACGCGCATTGCTTTCGCACTCGACCGAGCAATAAATCAAGTCCACCCATACGCATTGCTTTACTCCTAGCGACCCGAATGCCCAGTTTCCTCACGCGCATTGCTTCCTCACTCGACCGTGCAATATGTCAAGTCCACCCACACGCATTGCTTTACTCCTAGCGACCCGAATGCCCAGTTTCCTCACGCGCATTGCTTCCTCACTCGACCGTGCAATATGTCAAGTCCACCCACACGCATTGCTTTCTCACTCGACCGAGCAATAAGCAAAGTCCACCCACACGCATTGCTTTCGCACTCGACCGAGCAATAAGCAAAGTCCACCCACACGCATTGCTTTACTCCTAGCGACCCGAATCCCCAAAGTTTCCTCACGCGCATTGCTTTATCACTCGACCGTGCAATATGTCAAGTCCACCCACACGCATTGCTTTCTCACTCGACCGAGCAATATGCGAAGTCCACCCACACGCATTGCTTTTCTACTAGGGACCCGAATGCCCAGTTTCCTCACACGCATTGCTTTCGCACTCGACCGAGCAATAAGCAAAGTCCACCCACGCGCATTGCTTTCTCATTCGACCGTGCAATAAGCCAAGTCCACCCACACGCATTGCTTTCGCACTCGAACGAGCAATAAGCCAAGTCCACCCACACGCATTGCTGTCGCACTCGACCGAGCAATAAGCCAAGTCCACCCACACGCATTGCTTTACTCCTAGGGACCCGAATGCCCAGTTTCCTCACGCGCATTGCTTCCTCACTCGACCGTGCAATAAGCCAAGTCCACCCACACGCATTGCTTTTCTCCTAGGGACCCGAATCCCCAGTTTCCTCACGCGCATTGCTTTCTGACTCGACCGTGCAATAAGCCAAGTCCACCCATACGCATTGCCTTACTCCTAGCGACCCGAATCCCCAAAGTTTCCTCACGCGCATTGCTTTCTCACTCGACCGTGCAATATGTCAAGTCCACCCATGCGCATTGCTTTCTCACTCGACTGTGCAATAAGCCAAGTCCACGCACACGCATTGCTTTTCTCCTAGGGACCCGAATCCCCGAAGTTTCCTCACGCGCATTGCTTTCGCACTCGACCGAGCAATATGTCAAGTCCACCCACGCGCATTGCTTTCTCACTCGACCGAGCAATATGCGAAGTCCACCCACACGCATTGCTTTTCTAC
Source organism: Muscidifurax raptorellus (assembly GCA_020010945.3). Classification (NCBI taxonomy): domain Eukaryota; kingdom Metazoa; phylum Arthropoda; class Insecta; order Hymenoptera; family Pteromalidae; genus Muscidifurax; species Muscidifurax raptorellus. The sequence continues at coordinate 24,471,931 of CM052078.1, forward strand.
TAGGGACCCGAATGCCCAGTTTCCTCACGCGCATTGCTTTCGCACTCGACCAAGCAATAAGCGCAGTCCACCCACACGCATTGCTTTCGCACTCGACCGAGCAATAAGCCAAGTCCACCCACACGCATTGCTTTTCTACTAGGGACCCGAATGCCCAGTTTCCTCACGCGCATTGCTTTCGCACTCGACCGAGCAATAAGCAAAGTCCACCCACACGCATTGCTTTACTCCTAGGGACCCGAATCCCCAGTTTCCTCACGCGCATTGCTTTCGCGTTCGACCGAGCAATAAGCAAAGTCCACCCACACGCATTGCTTTACTCCTAGGGACCCGAATCCCCAGTTTCCTCACGCGCATTGCTTTCTCACTCGACCGAGCAATATGCGAAGTCCACCCACACGCATTGCTTTTCTACTAGGGACCCGAATTCCCAGTTTCCTCACGCGCATTGCTTTCGCACTCGACCGAGCAATAAGCAAAGTCCACCCACACGCATTGCTTTCGCACTCGAACGAGCAATAAGCCAAGTCCACCCACACGCATTGCTGTCGCACTCGACCGAGCAATAAGCCAAGTCCACCCACACGCATTGCTTTACTCCTAGGGACTCGAATCCCCAGTTTCCTCACGCGCATTGCTTTCGCACTCGACCGAGCAATAAATCAAGTCCACCCACACGCATTGCTTTACTCCTAGCGACCCGAATGCCCAGTTTCCTCACGCGCATTGCTTTCGCACTCGACCGAGCAATAAGCAAAGTCCACCCACACGCATTGCTTTACTCCTAGGGACCCGAATCCCCAGTTTCCTCACGCGCATTGCTTTCGCGTTCGACCGAGCAATAAGCAAAGTCCACCCACACGCATTGCTTTACTCCTAGGGACCCGAATCCCCAGTTTCCTCACGCGCATTGCTTTCTCACTCGACCGAGCAATATGCGAAGTCCACCCACACGCATTGCTTTTCTACTAGGGACCCGAATTCCCAGTTTCCTCACGCGCATTGCTTTCGCACTCGACCGAGCAATAAGCAAAGTCCACCCACACGCATTGCTTTCGCACTCGAACGAGCAATAAGCCAAGTCCACCCACACGCATTGCTGTCGCACTCGACCGAGCAATAAGCCAAGTCCACCCACACGCATTGCTTTACTCCTAGGGACCCGAATTCCCAGTTTCCTCACGCGCATTGCTTTCGCACTCGACCGAGCAATAAGCAAAGTCCACCCACACGCATTGCTTTCGCACTCGAACGAGCAATAAGCCAAGTCCACCCACACGCATTGCTGTCGCACTCGACCGAGCAATAAGCCAAGTCCACCCACACGCATTGCTTTACTCCTAGGGACTCGAATCCCCAAAGTTTCCACACGCGCATTGCTTTCTCACTCGACCGTGCAATAAGCAAAGTCCACCCACACGCATTGCTTTCTCACTCGACCGAGCAATATGCGAAGTCCACCCACACGCATTGCTTTTCTACTAGGGACCCGAATCCCCAGTTTCCTCACGCGCATTGTTTTCGCACTCGACCGAGCAATAAGCAAAGTCCACCCACGCGCATTGCTTTCTCACTCGACCGTGCAATAAGCCAAGTCCACCCACACGCATCGCTGTCGCATTCGACCGAGCAATAAGACAAGTTCACCCACACGCATTGCTTTACTCCTAGCGACCCGAATCTCCAGTTTCCTCACGCACATTGCTTTCTCACTCGACCATGCAATATGTCTAGTCCACCCACACGCATTGCTTTCGCACTCGACCGTGCAATAAGTCAAGTCCACCCACACGCATTGCTTTCGCACTCGACCGAGCAATAAGCCAAGTCGACCCACGCGGATTGCTTTCTCACTCGACTGTGCAATAAGCCAAGTCCATCCACACGCATTGCTTTTCTCACTCGACCGTGCAATAAGCGAAGTCCACCCACACGCATTGCTTTCTCACTCGACTGTGCAATAAGCCAAGTCCACCCACGCGCATTGCTCTCTCACTCGACCGTGCAATAAGTCAAGTCCACCCATACGCATTGCTTTACTCCTAGCGACCCGAATCCCCAAAGTTTCCTCACGCGCATTGCTTTTTCACTCGACCGTGCAATATGTCAAGTCCACCCACACGCATTGCTTTCGCACTCGAACGAGCAATAAGCCAAGTCCACCCACACGCATTGCTGTCGCACTCGACCGAGCAATAAGCCAAGTCCACCCACACGCATTGCTTTTCTCCTAGGGACCCGAATCCCCAGTTTCCTCACGCATTGCTTTCTCACTCGACCGTGCAATAAGTCCAGTCCACCCATACGCATTGCTTTACTCCTAGCGACCCGAATTCCCAGTTTCCTCACGCGCATTGCTTTCTCACTCGACTGTGCAATAAGCCAAGTCCACCCACACGCATTGCTTTACTCCTAGGGACCCGAATACCCAGTTTCCTCACGCGCATTGCTTTCGCACTCGACCGAGCAATAAGCAAAGTCCACCCACACGCATTGCTTTACTCCTAGCGACCCGAATCCCCAAAGTTTCCTCACGCGCATTGCTTTCTCACTCGACCGTGCAATAAGTCCAGTTCACCCATACGCATTGCTTTACTCCTAGCGACCCGAATTCCCAGTTTCCTCACGCGCATTGCTTTCTCTCTCGACTGTGCAATAAGCCAAGTCCACCCACACGCATTGCTTTTCTACTAGGGACCCGAATTCCCAGTTTCCTCACGCGCATTGCTTTCGCACTCGACCGAGCAATAAGCAAAGTCCACCCACACGCATTGCTTTCGCACTCGAACGAGCAATAAGCCAAGTCCACCCACACGCATTGCTGTCGCACTCGACCGAGCAATAAGCCAAGTCCACCCACACGCATTGCTTTACTCCTAGGGACTCGAATCCCCAGTTTCCTCACGCGCATTGCTTTCGCACTCGACCGAGCAATAAATCAAGTCCACCCACACGCATTGCTTTACTCCTAGCGACCCGAATCCCCAAAGTTTCCACACGCGCATTGCTTTCTCACTCGACCGTGCAATAAGCAAAGTCCACCCACACGCATTGCTTTCTCACTCGACCGAGCAATATGCGAAGTCCACCCACACGCATTGCTTTTCTACTAGGGACCCGAATCCCCAGTTTCCTCACGCGCATTGTTTTCGCACTCGACCGAGCAATAAGCAAAGTCCACCCACGCGCATTGCTTTCTCACTCGACCGTGCAATAAGCCAAGTCCACCCACACGCATCGCTGTCGCACTCGACCGAGCAATAAGACAAGTTCACCCAGGCGCATTGCTTTCTCATTCGACCGTGCAATAAGCCAAGTCCACCCACACGCATTGCTTTTGCACTCGAACGAGCAATAAGCCAAGTCCACCCACACGCATTGCTGTCGCACTCGACCGAGCAATAAGCCAAGTCCACCCACACGCATTGCCTTACTCCTAGCGACCCGAATCCCCAAAGTTTCCTCACGCGCATTGCTTTCTCACTCGACCGTGCAATATGTCAAGTCCACCCATGCGCATTGCTTTCTCACTCGACTGTGCAATAAGCCAAGTCCACGCACACGCATTGCTTTTCTCCTAGGGACCCGAATCCCCGAAGTTTCCTCACGCGCATTGCTTTCGCACTCGACCGAGCAATATGTCAAGTCCACCCACGCGCATTGCTTTCTCACTCGACCGAGCAATATGCGAAGTCCACCCACACGCATTGCTTTTCTACTAGGGACCCGAATGCCCAGTTTCCTCACGCGCATTGCTTTCGCACTCGACCAAGCAATAAGCGCAGTCCACCCACACGCATTGCTTTCGCACTCGACCGAGCAATAAGCCAAGTCCACCCACACGCATTGCTTTTCTACTAGGGACCCGAATGCCCAGTTTCCTCACGCGCATTGCTTTCGCACTCGACCGAGCAATAAGCAAAGTCCACCCACACGCATTGCTTTCGCACTCGAACGAGCAATAAGCCAAGTCCACCCACACGCATTGCTGTCGCACTCGACCGAGCAATAAGCCAAGTCCACCCACACGCATTGCTTTACTCCTAGGGACTCGAATCCCCAAAGTTTCCACACGCGCATTGCTTTCTCACTCGACCGTGCAATAAGCAAAGTCCACCCACACGCATTGCTTTCTCACTCGACCGAGCAATATGCGAAGTCCACCCACACGCATTGCTTTTCTACTAGGGACCCGAATCCCCAGTTTCCTCACGCGCATTGTTTTCGCACTCGACCGAGCAATAAGCAAAGTCCACCCACGCGCATTGCTTTCTCACTCGACCGTGCAATAAGCCAAGTCCACCCACACGCATCGCTGTCGCATTCGACCGAGCAATAAGACAAGTTCACCCACACGCATTGCTTTACTCCTAGCGACCCGAATCTCCAGTTTCCTCACGCACATTGCTTTCTCACTCGACCATGCAATATGTCTAGTCCACCCACACGCATTGCTTTCGCACTCGACCGTGCAATAAGTCAAGTCCACCCACACGCATTGCTTTCGCACTCGACCGAGCAATAAGCCAAGTCGACCCACGCGGATTGCTTTCTCACTCGACTGTGCAATAAGCCAAGTCCATTCACACGCATTGCTTTTCTCACTCGACCGTGCAATAAGCGAAGTCCACCCACACGCATTGCTTTCTCACTCGACTGTGCAATAAGCCAAGTCCACCCACGCGCATTGCTCTCTCACTCGACCGTGCAATAAGTCAAGTCCACCCATACGCATTGCTTTACTCCTAGCGACCCGAATCCCCAAAGTTTCCTCACGCGCATTGCTTTTTCACTCGACCGTGCAATATGTCAAGTCCACCCACACGCATTGCTTTCGCACTCGAACGAGCAATAAGCCAAGTCCACCCACACGCATTGCTGTCGCACTCGACCGAGCAATAAGCCAAGTCCACCCACACGCATTGCTTTTCTCCTAGGGACCCGAATCCCCAGTTTCCTCACGCATTGCTTTCTCACTCGACCGTGCAATAAGTCCAGTCCACCCATACGCATTGCTTTACTCCTAGCGACCCGAATTCCCAGTTTCCTCACGCGCATTGCTTTCTCACTCGACTGTGCAATAAGCCAAGTCCACCCACACGCATTGCTTTACTCCTAGGGACCCGAATCCCCAGTTTCCTCACGCGCATTGCTTTCGCACTCGACCGAGCAATAAGCAAAGTCCACCCACACGCATTGCTTTACTCCTAGCGACCCGAATCCCCAAAGTTTCCTCACGCGCATTGCTTTCTCACTCGACCGTGCAATAAGTCCAGTTCACCCATACGCATTGCTTTACTCCTAGCGACCCGAATTCCCAGTTTCCTCACGCGCATTGCTTTCTCTCTCGACTGTGCAATAAGCCAAGTCCACCCACACGCATTGCTTTTCTACTAGGGACCCGAATTCCCAGTTTCCTCACGCGCATTGCTTTCTCTCTCGACTGTGCAATAAGCCAAGTCCACCCACACGCATTGCTTTTCTACTAGGGACCCGAATTCCCAGTTTCCTCACGCGCATTGCTTTCGCACTCGACCGAGCAATAAGCAAAGTCCACCCACACGCATTGCTTTCGCACTCGAACGAGCAATAAGCCAAGTCCACCCACACGCATTGCTGTCGCACTCGACCGAGCAATAAGCCAAGTCCACCCACACGCATTGCTTTACTCCTAGGGACTCGAATCCCCAGTTTCCTCACGCGCATTGCTTTCGCACTCGACCGAGCAATAAATCAAGTCCACCCACACGCATTGCTTTACTCCTAGCGACCCGAATCCCCAAAGTTTCCACACGCGCATTGCTTTCTCACTCGACCGTGCAATAAGCAAAGTCCACCCACACGCATTGCTTTCTCACTCGACCGAGCAATATGCGAAGTCCACCCACACGCATTGCTTTTCTACTAGGGACCCGAATCCCCAGTTTCCTCACGCGCATTGTTTTCGCACTCGACCGAGCAATAAGCAAAGTCCACCCACGCGCATTGCTTTCTCACTCGACCGTGCAATAAGCCAAGTCCACCCACACGCATCGCTGTCGCACTCGACCGAGCAATAAGACAAGTTCACCCACGCGCATTGCTTTCTCATTCGACCGTGCAATAAGCCAAGTCCACCCACACGCATTGCTTTCGCACTCGAACGAGCAATAAGCCAAGTCCACCCACACGCATTGCTGTCGCACTCGACCGAGCAATAAGCCAAGTCCACCCACACGCATTGCTTTACTCCTAGGGACCCGAATGCCCAGTTTCCTCACGCGCATTGCTTCCTCACTCGACCGTGCAATAAGCCAAGTCCACCCACACGCATTGCTTTTCTCCTAGGGACCCGAATCCCCAGTTTCCTCACGCGCATTGCTTTCTGACTCGACCGTGCAATAAGCCAAGTCCACCCATACGCATTGCCTTACTCCTAGCGACCCGAATCCCCAAAGTTTCCTCACGCGCATTGCTTTCTCACTCGACCGTGCAATATGTCAAGTCCACCCATGCGCATTGCTTTCTCACTCGACTGTGCAATAAGCCAAGTCCACGCACACGCATTGCTTTTCTCCTAGGGACCCGAATCCCCGAAGTTTCCTCACGCGCATTGCTTTCGCACTCGACCGAGCAATATGTCAAGTCCACCCACGCGCATTGCTTTCTCACTCGACCGAGCAATATGCGAAGTCCACCCACACGCATTGCTTTTCTACTAGGGACCCGAATGCCCAGTTTCCTCACGCGCATTGCTTTCGCACTCGACCAAGCAATAAGCGCAGTCCACCCACACGCATTGCTTTCGCACTCGACCGAGCAATAAGCCAAGTCCACCCACACGCATTGCTTTTCTACTAGGGACCCGAATGCCCAGTTTCCTCACGCGCATTGCTTTCGCACTCGACCGAGCAATAAGCAAAGTCCACCCACACGCATTGCTTTACTCCTAGGGACCCGAATCCCCAGTTTCCTCACGCGCATTGCTTTCGCGTTCGACCGAGCAATAAGCAAAGTCCACCCACACGCATTGCTTTACTCCTAGGGACCCGAATCCCCAGTTTCCTCACGCGCATTGCTTTCTCACTCGACCGAGCAATATGCGAAGTCCACCCACACGCATTGCTTTTCTACTAGGGACCCGAATTCCCAGTTTCCTCACGCGCATTGCTTTCGCACTCGACCGAGCAATAAGCAAAGTCCACCCACACGCATTGCTTTCGCACTCGAACGAGCAATAAGCCAAGTCCACCCACACGCATTGCTGTCGCACTCGACCGAGCAATAAGCCAAGTCCACCCACACGCATTGCTTTACTCCTAGGGACTCGAATCCCCAGTTTCCTCACGCGCATTGCTTTCGCACTCGACCGAGCAATAAATCAAGTCCACCCACACGCATTGCTTTACTCCTAGCGACCCGAATGCCCAGTTTCCTCACGCGCATTGCTTTCGCACTCGACCGAGCAATAAGCAAAGTCCACCCACACGCATTGCTTTACTCCTAGGGACCCGAATCCCCAGTTTCCTCACGCGCATTGCTTTCGCGTTCGACCGAGCAATAAGCAAAGTCCACCCACACGCATTGCTTTACTCCTAGGGACCCGAATCCCCAGTTTCCTCACGCGCATTGCTTTCTCACTCGACCGAGCAATATGCGAAGTCCACCCACACGCATTGCTTTTCTACTAGGGACCCGAATTCCCAGTTTCCTCACGCATTGCTTTCTCACTCGACCGTGCAATAAGTCCAGTCCACCCATACGCATTGCTTTACTCCTAGCGACCCGAATCCCCAAAGTTTCCTCACGCGCATTGCTTTCTCACTCGACCGTGCAATAAGTCCAGTCCACCCATACGCATTGCTTTACTCCTAGCGACCCGAATTCCCAGTTTCCTCACGCGCATTGCTTTCTCACTCGACTGTGCAATAAGCCAAGTCCACCCACTCGCATTGCTTTACTCCTAGGGACCCGAATCCCCAGTTTCCTCACGCATTGCTTTCTCACTCGACCGTGCAATAAGTCCAGTCCACCCATACGCATTGCTTTACTCCTAGCGACCCGAATCCCCAAAGTTTCCTCACGCGCATTGCTTTCTCACTCGACCGTGCAATAAGTCCAGTCCACCCATACGCATTGCTTTACTCCTAGCGACCCGAATGCCCAGTTTCCTCACGCGCATTGTTTTCGCACTCGACCGAGCAATAAGCAAAGTCCACCCACGCGCATTGCTTTCTCACTCGACCGTGCAATAAGCCAAGTCCACCCACACGCATCGCTGTCGCACTCGACCGAGCAATAAGACAAGTTCACCCACACGCATTGCTTTACTCCTAGCGACCCGAATCTCCAGTTTCCTCACGCGCATTGCTTTCTCACTCGACCGTGCAATATGTCTAGTCCACCCACACGCATTGCTTTAGCACTCGACCGAGCAATAAGCAAAGTCCCCTCACACGCATTGCTTTACTCCTAGCGATCCGAATCCCCAAAGTTTCCTCACGCGCATTGCTTTCTCACTCGACCGTGCAATAAGTCCAGTCCACCCATACGCATTGCTTTACTCCTAGCGACCCGAATTCCCAGTTTCCTCACGCGCATTGCTTTCTCACTCGACTGTGCAATAAGCCAAGTCCACCCACACGCATTGCTTTACTCCTAGGGACCCGAATCCCCAGTTTCCTCACGCACATTGCTTTCGCACTCGACCGAGCAATAAGCAAAGTCCACCCATACGCATTGCTTTACTCCTAGCGACCCGAATGCCCAGTTTCCTCACGCGCATTGCTTCCTCACTCGACCGTGCAATAAGCCAAGTCCACCCACACGCATTGCTTTCGCACCCGACCGAGCAATAAGCCACGTCCACCCGCGCGCATTGCTTTCTCACTCGACCGTGCAATAAGTCAAGTCCACCCACACGCATTGCTTTTCTACTAGGGACCCGAATGCCCAGTTTCCTCACGCGCATTGCTTTCGCACTCTACCGAGCAATAAGCAAAGTCCACCCACACGCATTGCTTTCTTACACGACTGTGCAATAAGCCAAGTCCACTTACACGCATTGCTTTACTCCTAGGGACCCGAATCCCCAGTTTCCTCACGCGCATTGCTTTCGCACTCGACCGAGCAATAAGCCAAGTCCACCCACACGCATTGCTTTTCTCCTAGGGACCCGAATCCCCAGTTTCCTCACGCGCATTGCTTTCTCACTCGACCGTGCAATAAGTCAAGTCCACCCAGGCGCATTGCTTTCTCACTCGACCGTGGAATAAGCCAAGTCCAGCCACACGCAGCGCTGTCGCACTCGACCGAGCAATAAGCCAAGTCCACCCACGCGCATTGCTTTCACACTCGACCGTGCAATAAGCCAAGTCCACCCACACGCATTGCTGTCGAACTCGACGGAGCAATAAGCCAAGTCCACCCACACGCATTGCTTTTCTCCTAGGGACCCGAATCCCCAGTTTCCTCACGCGCATTGCTTTCTCACTCGACCGAGCAATAAGCCAAGTCCACCCACACGCATTGCTTTACTCCTAGGGACCCGAATCCCCAGTTTCCTCACGCGCATTGCTTTCGCACTCGACCGAGCAATAAGCAAAGTCCACCCACGCGCATTGCTTTCTCACTCGACCGTGCAATAAGCCAAGTCCACCTACACGCATTGCTTTTCTCCTAGAGACCCGAATCCCCAGTTTCCTCACGCGCATTGCTTTCGCACTCGACCGAGCAATAAGCCAAGTCCACCCACACGCATTGCTTTACTCCTAGGGACCCGAATCCCCAGTTTCCTCACGCGCATTGCTTTCGCACTCGACCGAGCAATATGCGAAGTCCACCCACACGCATTGCTTTCTCACTCGAACGAGCAATAAGCCAACTCCACCCACACGCATTGCTGTCGCACTCGACCCAGCAATAAGCCAAGTCCACCCACACGCATTGCTTTTCTCCTAGGGACCCGAATCCCCAGTTTCCTCACGCGCATTGCTTTCTCACTCGACCGAGCAATATGCGAAGTCCACCCACACGCATTGCTTTTCTACTAGGGACCCGAATGCCCAGTTTCCTCACGCGCATTGCTTCCTCACTCGACCGTGCAATAAGCCAAGTCCACCCACGCGCATTGCTTTCTCACTCGACTGTGCAATAAGCCAAGTCCACGCACACGCATTGCTTTTCTCCTAGGGACCCGAATCCCCGAAGTTTCCTCACGCGCATTGCTTTCGCATCTGACCGAGCAATAAGCAAAGTCCACCCACACGCATTGCTTTCGCACTCGACCGAGCAATAAGCCAAGTCCACCCACGCGCATTGCTTTCTCATTCGACCGTGCAATAAGCCAAGTCCACCCACACGCATTGCTTTACTCCTAGGGACCCGAATCCCCAGTTTCCTCACGCGCATTGCTTTCGCACTCGACCGAGCAATAAGCCAAGTCCACCCACACGCATTGCTTTTCTCCTAGGGACCCGAATCCCCAGTTTCCTCACGCGCATTGCTTTCTGACTCGACCGTGCAATAAGTCAAGTCCACCCATACGCATTGCCTTACTCCTAGCGACCCGAATCCCCAAAGTTTCCTCACGCGCATTGCTTTCTCACTCGACCGTGCAATATGTCAAGTCCACCCACACGCATAGCTTTCGCACTCGACCGAGCAATAAGCCAAGTCCACCCACACGCATTGCTGTCGCACTCGACCGAGCAATAAGCCAAGTCCACCCACGCGCATTGCTTTCTCATTCGACCGTGCAATATGCCAAGTCCACCCACACGCATTGCTTTACTCCTAGGGACTCGAATCCCCAGTTTCCTCACGCGCATTGCTTTCGCACTCGACCGAGCAATAAATCAAGTCCACCCATACGCATTGCTTTAGTCCTAGCGACCCGAATGCCCAGTTTCCTCACGCGCATTGCTTCCTCACTCGACCGTGCAATAAGCCAAGTCCACCCACGCGCATTGCTTTCTCACTCGACTGTGCAATAAGCCAAGTCCACGCACACGCATTGCTTTTCTCCTAGGGACCCGAATCCCCGAAGTTTCCTCACGCGCATTGCTTTCGCACTCGACCGAGCAATAAGCAAAGTCCACCCACACGCATTGCTTTCGCACTCGACCGAGCAATAAGCCAAGTCCACCCACGCGCATTGCTTTCTCATTCGACCGTGCAATAAGCCAAGTCCACCCACACGCATTGCTTTACTCCTAGGGACCCGAATCCCCAGTTTCCTCACGCGCATTGCTTTCGCACTCGACCGAGCAATAAGCAAAGTCCACCCACACGCATTACTTTCGCACTCGACCGAGCAATATGCGAAGTCCACCCACACGCATTGCTTTACTGCTAGCGACCCGAATCCCCAAAGTTTCCTCACGCGCATTGCTTTCTCACTCAACCGTGCAATATGTCAAGTCCACCCACGCGCATTGCTTTCTCACTCGACCGAGCAATATGCGAAGTCCACCCACACGCATTGCTTTTCTACTAGGGACCCGAATGCCCAGTTTCCTCACGCGCATTGCTTTCGCACTCGACCAAGCAATAAGCGCAGTCCACCCACACGCATTGCTTTCTCACTCGACCGAGCAATATGCGAAGTCCACCCACACGCATTGCTTTACTCCTAGGGACCCGAATTCCCAGTTTCCTCACGCGCATTGCTTTCTCACTCGACCGAGCAATATGCGAAGTCCACCCACACGCATTGCTTTTCTACTAGGGACCCGAATGCCCAGTTTCCTCACGCGCATTGCTTCCTCACTCGACCGTGCAATAAGCCAAGTCCACCCACGCGCATTGCTTTCTCACTCGACTGTGCAATAAGCCAAGTCCACGCACACGCATTGCTTTTCTCCTAGGGACCCGAATCCCCGAAGTTTCCTCACGCGCATTGCTTTCGCATCTGACCGAGCAATAAGCAAAGTCCACCCACACGCATTGCTTTCGCACTCGACCGAGCAATAAGCCAAGTCCACCCACGCGCATTGCTTTCTCATTCGACCGTGCAATAAGCCAAGTCCACCCACACGCATTGCTTTACTCCTAGGGACCCGAATCCCCAGTTTCCTCACGCGCATTGCTTTCGCACTCGACCGAGCAATAAGCGAAGTCCACCCACACGCATTGCTTTTCTCCTAGGGACCCGAATCCCCAGTTTCCTCACGCGCATTGCTTTCTGACTCGACCATGCAATAAGTCAAGTCCACCCATACGCATTGCCTTACTCCTAGCGACCCGAATCCCCAAAGTTTCCTCACGCGCATTGCTTTCTCACTCGACCGTGCAATATGTCAAGTCCACCCACACGCATTGCTTTCGCACTCGACCGAGCAATAAGCCAAGTCCACCCACACGCATTGCTGTCGCACTCGACCGAGCAATAAGCCAAGTCCACCCACACGCATTGCTTTACTCCTAGGGACTCGAATCCCCAGTTTCCTCACGCGCATTGCTTTCGCACTCGACCGTGCAATAAGCCAAGTCCACCCACGCGCATTGCTTTCTCACTCGACTGTGCAATAAGCAAAGTCCACCCACACGCATTGCTTTCGCACTCGACCGAGCAATAAGCCAAGTCCACCCACGCGCATTGCTTTCGTACTCGACCGAGCAATAAGCGAAGTCCACCCACACGCATTGCTTTTCTCCTAGGGACCCGAATCCCCAGTTTCCTCACGCGCATTGCTTTCTGACTCGACCGTGCAATAAGCCAAGTCCACCCACACGCATTGCTTTACTCCTAGCGACCAGAATGCCCAGTTTTCTCACGCGCATTGCTTCCTCACTCGACCGTGCAATAAGCCAAGTCCACCCACGCGCATTGCTTTCTCACTCGACTGTGCAATAAGCCAAGTCCACGCACACGCATTGCTTTTCTCCTAGGGACCCGAATCCCCGAAGTTTCCTCACGCGCATTGCTTTCGCACTCGACCGAGCAATAAGCAAAGTCCACCCACACGCATTGCTTTCTCATTCGACCGTGCAATAAGCCAAGTCCACCCACACGCATTGCTTTACTCCTAGGGACACGAATCCCCAGTTTCCTCACGCGCATTGCTTTCGCACTCGACCGAGCAATAAGCAAAGTCCACCCACACGCATTGCTTTCGCACTCGACCGAGCAATAAGCCAAGTCCACCCACGCGCATTGCTTTCTCATTCGACCGTGCAATAAGCCAAGTCCACCCACACGCATTGCTTTACTCCTAGGGACCCGAATCCCCAGTTTCCTCACGCGCATTGCTTTCGCACTCGACCGAGCAATAAGCCAAGTCCACCCACACGCATTGCTTTTCTCCTAGGGACCCGAATCCCCAGTTTCCTCACGCGCATTGCTTTCTGACTCGACCGCGCAATAAGTCAAGTCCACCCATACGCATTGCCTTACTCCTAGCGACCCGAATCCCCAAAGTTTCCTCACGCGCATTGCTTTCTCACTCGACCGTGCAATATGTCAAGTCCACCCACACGCATAGCTTTCGCACTCGACCGAGCAATAAGCCAAGTCCACCCACACGCATTGCTGTCGCACTCGACCGAGCAATAAGCCAAGTCCACCCACGCGCATTGCTTTCTCATTCGACCGTGCAATAAGCCAAGTCCACCCACACGCATTGCTTTACTCCTAGGGACTCGAATCCCCAGTTTCCTCACGCGCATTGCTTTCGCACTCGACCGAGCAATAAATCAAGTCCACCCATACGCATTGCTTTAGTCCTAGCGACCCGAATGCCCAGTTTCCTCACGCGCATTGCTTCCTCACTCGACCGTGCAATAAGCCAAGTCCACCCACGCGCATTGCTTTCTCACTCGACTGTGCAATAAGCCAAGTCCACGCACACGCATTGCTTTTCTCCTAGGGACCCGAATCCCCGAAGTTTCCTCACGCGCATTGCTTTCGCACTCGACCGAGCAATAAATCAAGTCCACCCATACGCATTGCTTTAGTCCTAGCGACCCGAATGCCCAGTTTCCTCACGCGCATTGCTTCCTCACTCGACCGTGCAATAAGCCAAATCCACCCACACGCATTGCTTTCGCACCCGACCGAGCAATAAGCCACGTCCACCCGCGCGCATTGCTTTCTCACTCGACCGTGCAATAAGTCAAGTCCACCCACACGCATTGCTTTTCTACTAGGGACCCGAATGCCCAGTTTCCTCACGCGCATTGCTTTCGCACTCTACCGAGCAATAAGCAAAGTCCACCCACACGCATTGCTTTCTTACACGACTGTGCAATAAGCCAAGTCCACTTACACGCATTGCTTTACTCCTAGGGACCCGAATCCCCAGTTTCCTCACGCGCATTGCTTTCGCACTCGACCGAGCAATAAGCCAAGTCCACCCACACGCATTGCTTTTCTCCTAGGGACCCGAATCCCCAGTTTCCTCACGCGCATTGCTTTCTCACTCGACCGTGCAATAAGTCAAGTCCACCCAGGCGCATTGCTTTCTCACTCGACCGTGGAATAAGCCAAGTCCAGTCACACGCAGCGCTGTCGCACTCGACCGAGCAATAAGCCAAGTCCACCCACGCGCATTGCTTTCTCACTCGACCGTGCAATAAGCCAAGTCCACCCACACGCATTGCTGTCGCACTCGACGGAGCAATAAGCCAAGTCCACCCACACGCATTGCTTTTCTCCTAGGGACCCGAATCCCCAGTTTCCTCACGCGCATTGCTTTCTCACTCGACCGTGCAATAAGTCAAGTCCACCCATACGCATTGCCTTACTCCTAGCGACCCGAATCCCCAAAGTTTCCTCACGCGCATTGCTTTCTCACTCGACCGTGCAATAAGTCCAGTCCACCCATACGCATTGCTTTACTCCTAGCGACCCGAATTCCCAGTTTCCTCACGCGCATTGCTTTCTCACTCGACTGTGCAATAAGCCAAGTCCACCCACTCGCATTGCTTTACTCCTAGGGACCCGAATCCCCAGTTTCCTCACGCACATTGCTTTCGCACTCGACCGAGCAATAAGCAAAGTCCACCCATACGCATTGCTTTACTCCTAGCGACCCGAATGCCCAGTTTCCTCACGCGCATTGCTTCCTCACTCGACCGTGCAATAAGCCAAGTCCACCCACGCGCATTGCTTTCTCATTCGACCGTGCAATAAGCCAAGTCCACCCACACGCATTGCTTTACTCCTAGGGACTCGAATCCCCAGTTTCCTCACGCGCATTGCTTTCGCACTCGACCGAGCAATAAATCAAGTCCACCCATACGCATTGCTTTAGTCCTAGCGACCCGAATGCCCAGTTTCCTCACGCGCATTGCTTCCTCACTCGACCGTGCAATAAGCCAAGTCCACCCACGCGCATTGCTTTCTCACTCGACTGTGCAATAAGCCAAGTCCACGCACACGCATTGCTTTTCTCCTAGGGACCCGAATCCCCGAAGTTTCCTCACGCGCATTGCTTTCGCACTCGACCGAGCAATAAATCAAGTCCACCCATACGCATTGCTTTAGTCCTAGCGACCCGAATGCCCAGTTTCCTCACGCGCATTGCTTCCTCACTCGACCGTGCAATAAGCCAAATCCACCCACACGCATTGCTTTCGCACCCGACCGAGCAATAAGCCACGTCCACCCGCGCGCATTGCTTTCTCACTCGACCGTGCAATAAGTCAAGTCCACCCACACGCATTGCTTTTCTACTAGGGACCCGAATGCCCAGTTTCCTCACGCGCATTGCTTTCGCACTCTACCGAGCAATAAGCAAAGTCCACCCACACGCATTGCTTTCTTACACGACTGTGCAATAAGCCAAGTCCACTTACACGCATTGCTTTACTCCTAGGGACCCGAATCCCCAGTTTCCTCACGCGCATTGCTTTCGCACTCGACCGAGCAATAAGCCAAGTCCACCCACACGCATTGCTTTTCTCCTAGGGACCCGAATCCCCAGTTTCCTCACGCGCATTGCTTTCTCACTCGACCGTGCAATAAGTCAAGTCCACCCAGGCGCATTGCTTTCTCACTCGACCGTGGAATAAGCCAAGTCCAGTCACACGCAGCGCTGTCGCACTCGACCGAGCAATAAGCCAAGTCCACCCACGCGCATTGCTTTCTCACTCGACCGTGCAATAAGCCAAGTCCACCCACACGCATTGCTGTCGCACTCGACGGAGCAATAAGCCAAGTCCACCCACACGCATTGCTTTTCTCTAGGGACCCGAATCCCCAGTTTCCTCACGCGCATTGCTTTCTCACTCGACCGTGCAATAAGTCAAGTCCACCCATACGCATTGCCTTACTCCTAGCGACCCGAATCCCCAAAGTTTCCTCACGCGCATTGCTTTCTCACTCGACCGTGCAATAAGTCCAGTCCACCCATACGCATTGCTTTACTCCTAGCGACCCGAATTCCCAGTTTCCTCACGCGCATTGCTTTCTCACTCGACTGTGCAATAAGCCAAGTCCACCCACTCGCATTGCTTTACTCCTAGGGACCCGAATCCCCAGTTTCCTCACGCACATTGCTTTCGCACTCGACCGAGCAATAAGCAAAGTCCACCCATACGCATTGCTTTACTCCTAGCGACCCGAATGCCCAGTTTCCTCACGCGCATTGCTTCCTCACTCGACCGTGCAATAAGCCAAGTCCACCCACACGCATTGCTTTCGCACCCGACCGAGCAATAAGCCACGTCCACCCGCGCGCATTGCTTTCTCACTCGACCGTGCAATAAGTCAAGTCCACCCACACGCATTGCTTTTCTACTAGGGACCCGAATGCCCAGTTTCCTCACGCGCATTGCTTTCGCACTCTACCGAGCAATAAGCAAAGTCCACCCACACGCATTGCTTTCTTACACGACTGTGCAATAAGCCAAGTCCACTTACACGCATTGCTTTACTCCTAGGGACCCGAATCCCCAGTTTCCTCACGCGCATTGCTTTCGCACTCGACCGAGCAATAAGCCAAGTCCACCCACACGCATTGCTTTTCTCCTAGGGACCCGAATCCCCAGTTTCCTCACGCGCATTGCTTTCTCACTCGACCGTGCAATAAGTCAAGTCCACCCAGGCGCATTGCTTTCTCACTCGACCGTGGAATAAGCCAAGTCCAGCCACACGCAGCGCTGTCGCACTCGACCGAGCAATAAGCCAAGTCCACCCACGCGCATTGCTTTCTCACTCGACCGTGCAATAAGCCAAGTCCACCCACACGCATTGCTGTCGCACTCGACGGAGCAATAAGCCAAGTCCACCCACACGCATTGCTTTTCTCCTAGGGACCCGAATCCCCAGTTTCCTCACGCGCATTGCTTTCTCACTCGACCGTGCAATAAGTCAAGTCCACCCATACGCATTGCCTTACTCCTAGCGACCCGAATCCCCAAAGTTTCCTCACGCGCATTGCTTTCTCACTCGACCGTGCAATATGTCAAGTCCACCCACACGCATTGCTTTCGCACTTGAACGAGCAATAAGCCAAGTCCACCCACGCGCATTGCTTTCTCACTCGACCGTGCAATAATCCAAGTCTACCCACACGCATTGCTGTCGCACTCGACCGAGCAATAAGCCAAGTGCACCCACACGCATTGCTTTATTCCTAGGGACCCGAATCCCCAGTTTCCTCACGCGCATTGCTTTCGCACTCGACCGAGCAATAAGCAAAGTCCACCCACGCGCATTGCTTTCTCACTCGACCGTGCAATAAGCCAAGTCCACCTACACGCATTGCTTTTCTCCTAGAGACCCGAATCCCCAGTTTCCTCACGCGCATTGCTTTCGCACTCGACCGAGCAATAAGCCAAGTCCACCCACACGCATTGCTTTACTCCTAGGGACCCGAATCCCCAGTTTCCTCACGCGCATTGCTTTCGCACTCGACCGAGCAATATGCGAAGTCCACCCACACGCATTGCTTTCTCACTCGACCGAGCAATAAGCCAAGTCCACCCACACGCATTGCTTTACTCCTAGGGACCCGAATCCCCAGTTTCCTCACGCGCATTGCTTTCGCACTCGACCGAGCAATAAGCCAAGTCCACCCACACGCATTGCTTTTCTCCTAGGGACCCGAATCCCCAGTTTCCTCACGCGCATTGCTTTCTCACTCGACCGTGCAATAAGTCCAGTCCACCCATACGCATTGCTTTACTCCTAGCGACCCGAATTCCCAGTTTCCTCACGCGCATTGCCTTCTCACACGACTGTGCAATAAGCCAAGTCCACCCACACGCATTGCTTTACTCCTAGGGACCCGAATCCCCAGTTTCCTCACGCGCATTGCTTTCGCACTCGACCGAGCAATATGCGAAGTCCACCCACACGCATTGCTTTCTCACTCGAACGAGCAATAAGCCAACTCCACCCACACGCATTGCTGTCGCACTCGACCTAGCAATAAACCAAGTCCACCCATACGCATTGCTTTACTCCTAGCGACCCGAATGCCCAGTTTCCTCTCGCGCATTGCTTTCTCACTCGACCGTGCAATATGTCGAGTCCACCCACACGCATTGCTTTTCTCCTAGGGACCCGAATCCCCAGTTTCCTCACGCGCATTGCTTTCTCACTCGACCGTGCAATAAGTCCAGTCCACCCATACGCATTGCTTTACTCCTAGCGACCCCAATTCCCAGTTTCCTCATGCGCATTGCTTTCTCACTCGACCGTGCAATATGTCAAGTCCACCCACACGCATTGCTGTCGCACTCGACCGAGCAATAAGCCAAGTCCACCCACGCGCATTGCTTTCTCACTCGACCGTGCAATAAGCCAAGTCCACCCACACGCATTGCTGTCGCACTCGACGGAGCAATAAGCCAAGTCCACCCACACGCATTGCTTTTCTCCTAGGGACCCGAATCCCCAGTTTCCTCACGCGCATTGCTTTCTCACTCGACCGTGCAATAAGTCCAGTCCACCCATACGCATTGCTTTACTCCTAGCGACCCGAATTCCCAGTTTCCTCATGCGCATTGCTTTCTCACTCGACCGTGCAATATGTCAAGTCCACCCACACGCATTGCTTTACTCCTAGGGACCCGAATCCCCAGTTTCCTCACGCGCATTGCTTTCGCACTCGACCGAGCAATAAGCAAAGTCCCCTCACACGCATTGCTTTACTCCTAGCGATCCGAATCCCCAAAGTTTCCTCACGCGCATTGCTTCCTCACTCGACCGTGCAATAAGCCAAGTCCACCCACACGCATTGCTTTACTCCTAGGGACCCGAATCCCCAGTTTCCTCACGCGCATTGCTTTCGCACTCGACCGAGCAATAAGCAAAGTCCACCCACGCGCATTGCTTTCTCACTCGACCGTGCAATAAGCCAAGTCCACCTACACGCATTGCTTTTCTCCTAGAGACCCGAATCCCCAGTTTCCTCACGCGCATTGCTTTCGCACTCGACCGAGCAATAAGCCAAGTCCACCCACACGCATTGCTTTACTCCTAGGGACCCGAATCCCCAGTTTCCTCACGCGCATTGCTTTCGCACTCGACCGAGCAATATGCGAAGTCCACCCACACGCATTGCTTTCTCACTCGAACGAGCAATAAGCCAACTCCACCCACACGCATTGCTGTCGCACTCGACCCAGCAATAAGCCAAGTCCACCCACACGCATTGCTTTTCTCCTAGGGACCCGAATCCCCAGTTTCCTCACGCGCATTGCTTTCTCACTCGACCGAGCAATATGCGAAGTCCACCCACACGCATTGCTTTTCTACTAGGGACCCGAATGCCCAGTTTCCTCACGCGCATTGCTTCCTCACTCGACCGTGCAATAAGCCAAGTCCACCCACGCGCATTGCTTTCTCACTCGACTGTGCAATAAGCCAAGTCCACGCACACGCATTGCTTTTCTCCTAGGGACCCGAATCCCCGAAGTTTCCTCACGCGCATTGCTTTCGCATCTGACCGAGCAATAAGCAAAGTCCACCCACACGCATTGCTTTCGCACTCGACCGAGCAATAAGCCAAGTCCACCCACGCGCATTGCTTTCTCATTCGACCGTGCAATAAGCCAAGTCCACCCACACGCATTGCTTTACTCCTAGGGACCCGAATCCCCAGTTTCCTCACGCGCATTGCTTTCGCACTCGACCGAGCAATAAGCCAAGTCCACCCACACGCATTGCTTTTCTCCTAGGGACCCGAATCCCCAGTTTCCTCACGCGCATTGCTTTCTGACTCGACCGTGCAATAAGTCAAGTCCACCCATACGCATTGCCTTACTCCTAGCGACCCGAATCCCCAAAGTTTCCTCACGCGCATTGCTTTCTCACTCGACCGTGCAATATGTCAAGTCCACCCACACGCATAGCTTTCGCACTCGACCGAGCAATAAGCCAAGTCCACCCACACGCATTGCTGTCGCATTCGACCGAGCAATAAGCCAAGTCCACCCACGCGCATTGCTTTCTCATTCGACCGTGCAATAAGCCAAGTCCACCCACACGCATTGCTTTACTCCTAGGGACTCGAATCCCCAGTTTCCTCACGCGCATTGCTTTCGCACTCGACCGAGCAATAAATCAAGTCCACCCATACGCATTGCTTTAGTCCTAGCGACCCGAATGCCCAGTTTCCTCACGCGCATTGCTTCCTCACTCGACCGTGCAATAAGCCAAGTCCACCCACGCGCATTGCTTTCTCACTCGACTGTGCAATAAGCCAAGTCCACGCACACGCATTGCTTTTCTCCTAGGGACCCGAATCCCCGAAGTTTCCTCACGCGCATTGCTTTCGCACTCGACCGAGCAATAAGCAAAGTCCACCCACACGCATTGCTTTCGCACTCGACCGAGCAATAAGCCAAGTCCACCCACGCGCATTGCTTTCTCATTCGACCGTGCAATAAGCCAAGTCCACCCACACGCATTGCTTTACTCCTAGGGACCCGAATCCCCAGTTTCCTCACGCGCATTGCTTTCGCACTCGACCGAGCAATAAGCAAAGTCCACCCACACGCATTACTTTCGCACTCGACCGAGCAATATGCGAAGTCCACCCACACGCATTGCTTTACTCCTAGCGACCCGAATCCCCAAAGTTTCCTCACGCGCATTGCTTTCTCACTCAACCGTGCAATATGTCAAGTCCACCCACGCGCATTGCTTTCTCACTCGACCGAGCAATATGCGAAGTCCACCCACACGCATTGCTTTTCTACTAGGGACCCGAATGCCCAGTCTCCTCACGCGCATTGCTTTCGCACTCGACCAAGCAATAAGCGCAGTCCACCCACACGCATTGCTTTCTCATTCGACCGTGCAATAAGCCAAGTCCACACACACGCATTGCTTTACTCCTAGGGACCCGAATCCCCAGTTTCCTCATGCGCATTGCTTTCGCACTCGACCGAGCAATAAGCCAAGTCCACCCACGCGCATTGCTTTCGCACTCGACCGAGCAATAAGCGAAGTCCACCCACACGCATTGCTTTTCTCCTAGGGACCCGAATCCCCAGTTTCCTCACGCGCATTGCTTTCTGACTCGACCGTGCAATAAGCCAAGTCCACCCACACGCATTGCTTTACTCCTAGCGACCAGAATGCCCAGTTTTCTCACGCGCATTGCTTCCTCACTCGACCGAGCAATAAGCCAAGTCCACCCACGCGCATTGCTTTCGCACTCGACTGTGCAATAAGCAAAGTCCACGCACACGCATTGCTTTTCTCCTAGGGACCCGAATCCCCGAAGTTTCCTCACGCGCATTGCTTTCGCACTCGACCGAGCAATAAGCAAAGTCCACCCACACGCATTGCTTTCTCATTCGACCGTGCAATAAGCCAAGTCCACCCACACGCATTGCTTTACTCCTAGGGACACGAATCCCCAGTTTCCTCACGCGCATTGCTTTCGCACTCGACCGAGCAATAAGCAAAGTCCACCCACACGCATTGCTTTCGCACTCGACCGAGCAATAAGCCAAGTCCACCCACGCGCATTGCTTTCTCATTCGACCGTGCAATAAGCCAAGTCCACCCACACGCATTGCTTTACTCCTAGGGACCCGAATCCCCAGTTTCCTCACGCGCATTGCTTTCGCACTCGACCGAGCAATAAGCCAAGTCCACCCACACGCATTGCTTTTCTCCTAGGGACCCGAATCCCCAGTTTCCTCACGCGCATTGCTTTCTGACTCGACCGTGCAATAAGTCAAGTCCACCCATACGCATTGCCTTACTCCTAGCGACCCGAATCCCCAAAGTTTCCTCACGCGCATTGCTTTCTCACTCGACCGTGCAATATGTCAAGTCCACCCACACGCATAGCTTTCGCACTCGACCGAGCAATAAGCCAAGTCCACCCACACGCATTGCTGTCGCACTCGACCGAGCAATAAGCCAAGTCCACCCACGCGCATTGCTTTCTCATTCGACCGTGCAATAAGCCAAGTCCACCCACACGCATTGCTTTACTCCTAGGGACTCGAATCCCCAGTTTCCTCACGCGCATTGCTTTCGCACTCGACCGAGCAATAAATCAAGTCCACCCATACGCATTGCTTTAGTCCTAGCGACCCGAATGCCCAGTTTCCTCACGCGCATTGCTTCCTCACTCGACCGTGCAATAAGCCAAGTCCACCCACGCGCATTGCTTTCTCACTCGACTGTGCAATAAGCCAAGTCCACGCACACGCATTGCTTTTCTCCTAGGGACCCGAATCCCCGAAGTTTCCTCACGCGCATTGCTTTCGCACTCGACCGAGCAATAAGCAAAGTCCACCCACACGCATTGCTTTCGCACTCGACCGAGCAATAAGCCAAGTCCACCCACGCGCATTGCTTTCTCATTCGACCGTGCAATAAGCCAAGTCCACCCACACGCATTGCTTTACTCCTAGGGACCCGAATCCCCAGTTTCCTCACGCGCATTGCTTTCGCACTCGACCGAGCAATAAGCAAAGTCCACCCACACGCATTACTTTCGCACTCGACCGAGCAATATGCGAAGTCCACCCACACGCATTGCTTTACTCCTAGCGACCCGAATCCCCAAAGTTTCCTCACGCGCATTGCTTTCTCACTCAACCGTGCAATATGTCAAGTCCACCCACGCGCATTGCTTTCTCACTCGACCGAGCAATATGCGAAGTCCACCCACACGCATTGCTTTTCTACTAGGGACCCGAATGCCCAGTTTCCTCACGCGCATTGCTTTCGCACTCGACCAAGCAATAAGCGCAGTCCACCCACACGCATTGCTTTCTCATTCGACCGTGCAATAAGCCAAGTCCACACACACGCATTGCTTTACTCCTAGGGACCCGAATCCCCAGTTTCCTCATGCGCATTGCTTTCGCACTCGACCGAGCAATAAGCAAAGTCCACCCACACGCATTGCTTTCTCACTCGACCGAGCAATATGCGAAGTCCACCCACACGCATTGCTTTACTCCTAGGGACCCGAATTCCCAGTTTCCTCACGCGCATTGCTTTCTCACTCGACCGAGCAATATGCGAAGTCCACCCACACGCATTGCTTTTCTACTAGGGACCCGAATGCCCAGTTTCCTCACGCGCATTGCTTCCTCACTCGACCGAGCAATAAGCCAAGTCCACCCACGCGCATTGCTTTCTCATTCGACCGTGCAATAAGCCAAGTCCACCCACACGCATTGCTTTACTCCTAGGGACCCGAATCCCCGAAGTTTCCTCACGCGCATTGCTTTCGCACTCGACCGAGCAATAAGCAAAGTCCACCCACACGCATTGCTTTCGCACTCGACCGAGCAATAAGCCAAGTCCACCCACGCGCATTGCTTTCTCATTCGACCGAGCAATAAGCAAAGTCCACCCACACGCATTGCTTTCGCACTCGACCGAGCAATAAGCCAAGTCCACCCACGCGCATTGCTTTCTCATTCGACCGTGCAATAAGCCAAGTCCACCCACACGCATTGCTTTACTCCTAGGGACCCGAATCCCCAGTTTCCTCACGCGCATTGCTTTCGCACTCGACCGAGCAATAAGCGAAGTCCACCCACACGCATTGCTTTTCTCCTAGGGACCCGAATCCCCAGTTTCCTCACGCGCATTGCTTTCTGACTCGACCATGCAATAAGTCAAGTCCACCCATACGCATTGCCTTACTCCTAGCGACCCGAATCCCCAAAGTTTCCTCACGCGCATTGCTTTCTCACTCGACCGTGCAATATGTCAAGTCCACCCACACGCATTGCTTTCGCACTCGACCGAGCAATAAGCCAAGTCCACCCACACGCATTGCTGTCGCACTCGACCGAGCAATAAGCCAAGTCCACCCACGCGCATTGCTTTCTCACTCGACTGTGCAATAAGCAAAGTCCACCCACACGCATTGCTTTCGCACTCGACCGAGCAATAAGCCAAGTCCACCCACGCGCATTGCTTTCGCACTCGACCGAGCAATAAGCGAAGTCCACCCACACGCATTGCTTTTCTCCTAGGGACCCGAATCCCCAGTTTCCTCACGCGCATTGCTTTCTGACTCGACCGTGCAATAAGCCAAGTCCACCCACACGCATTGCTTTACTCCTAGCGACCAGAATGCCCAGTTTTCTCACGCGCATTGCTTCCTCACTCGACCGTGCAATAAGCCAAGTCCACCCACGCGCATTGCTTTCTCACTCGACTGTGCAATAAGCCAAGTCCACGCACACGCATTGCTTTTCTCCTAGGGACCCGAATCCCCGAAGTTTCCTCACGCGCATTGCTTTCGCACTCGACCGAGCAATAAGCAAAGTCCACCCACACGCATTGCTTTACTCCTAGGGACACGAATCCCCAGTTTCCTCACGCGCATTGCTTTCGCACTCGACCGAGCAATAAGCAAAGTCCACCAACACGCATTACTTTCGCACTCGACCGAGCAATATGCGAAGTCCACCCACACGCATTGCTTTTCTACTAGGGACCCGAATGCCCAGTTTCCTCACGCGCATTGCTTTCGCACTCGACCAAGCAATAAGCGCAGACCACCCACACGCATTGCTTTCGCACTCGACCGTGTAAAGTACCCTCGGTGCAAAGTTACTTCCAGGTAGTGCATCAGCAAAGCCGCAGAGCGGGACCCGGCCGATACCCCGGATTTTCACTTTGCCTGGGGGCTAGCGTCATTGACGGACCGCAGCTGTTTTCTCCGGAAACAAGCAGGAGGCCTGTGCGTGTGTGTGTGTGTTTTCTTGGGAAGGACTGGGGGGACCTGCAAGTTTTGTGGAGTCAGACGCTACCTGCCATCTGAGAAATACAGCTTGACCGTGTGAAGTACCCTCGGTGCAAAGTTACTTCCAGGTAGTGCATCAGCAAAGCCGCAGAGCGGGACCCGGCCGATACCCCGGATTTTCACTTTGCCCGGGGGCTAGCGTCATTGACGGACCGCAGCTGTTTTCTCCGGAAACAAGCAGGAGGCCTGTACGAGTGTGTGTGTGTTTTCTTGGGAAGGACTGGGGGGACCTGCAAGTTTTGTATAGTCAGACGCTACTTGCCATCAGAGAAATACAGCTTGACCGTGTGAAGTACCCTTGGTGCAAAGTTACTTCCAGGTAGTGCATCAGCAAAGCCGCAGAGCGGGACCCGGCCGATACCCTGCATTTTCACTTTGCCCGTGGACTAGCGTCATTGACGGACCGCAGCTTATTTCTCCGGAAACAAGCAGGAGGCATGTGCGTGTGTGTGTGTGTTTTCTTGGGATGGAGTGGGGGGACCTGCATGTTTTGTGGAGACAGACGCTACTTGCCATCAGAGTAATACAGCTTGACCGTGTGAAGTACACTCGGTGCAAAGTTACTTCCAGGTAGTGCATCAGCAAAGCCGCAGAGCGGGACCCGGCCGATACCCCGGATTTTCACTTTGCCCGGGGGCTAGCGTCATTGACGGACCGCAGCTGTTTTCTCCGGAAACAAGCAGGAGGCCTGTGCGTGTGTGTGTGTGTTTTCTTGGGAAGGAGTGGCGGGACCTGCAAGTTTTGTGAAGTCAGACGCTACATGCCAGCAGAGAAATACAGCTTGACCGTGTGAAGTACCCTCGGTGCAAAGTTACTTCCAGGTAGTGCATCAGCAAAGCCGCAGAGCGGGACCCGGCCGATACCCCGGATTTTCACTTTGCCAGGGGGCTAGCGTCATTGACGGACCTCAGCTGTTTCCTCCGGAAACAAGCAGGAGGTCTGTGTGTGTGTGTGTGTTTTCTTGGGAAAGTGTGGGGGGACCAGCAAGTTTTGTGGCGTCAGACGCTACTTGCCATCAGAGAAATACAGCTTGACCGTATAAAGTACCCTCGGTGCAAAGTTACTTCCAGGTAGTGCATCAGCAAAGCCACAGAGCGGGACCCGGCCGATACCCCGGATTTTCACTTTGCCCGGGGGCTAGCATCATTGAGGGACCGCAGCTGTTTTCTCCAGAAACAAGCAGGAGGTCTGTGTGTGTGTGTGTTTGTTTTCTTGGGAAAGTGTGGTGGGACCAGCAAGTTTTGTCGCGTCAGACGCTACTTGCCATCTGAGATATACAGCTTGACCGTGTAAAGTACCCTCGGTGCAAAGTTACTTCCAGGTAGTGAATCAGCAAAGCCGCAGAGCGGGACCCGGCCGATACCCCGGATTTTCACTTTGCCCGGGGGCTAGCGTCATTGACGGACCGCAGCTGTTTTCTCCGGAAACAAGCAGAAGGTCTGCGTATGTGTGTGTGTGTTTTGTTGGGAAAGTTTGGGGGGACCAGCAAGTTTTGTGGCGTCAGACGCTACTTGCCATCTGAGAAACACAGCTTGACCGTGTGAAGTACTCTCGGTGCAAAGTTACTTCCAGGTAGTGCATCAGCAAAGCCGCAGAGCGGGACCCGGCCGATACCCCGGATTTTCACTTTGCCCGGGGGCTAGCGTCATTGACGGACCGCAGCTGTTCTCTCCGGAAACAAGCAGGAGGTCTGTGTGTGTGTGTGTGTGTGTTTTCTTGGGAAAGTGTGGGGGGACCAGCAAGTTTTGTGGCGTCAGACGCTACTTGCCATCAGAGAAATACAGCTTGACCGTGTGAAGTACCCTCGGTGCAAAGTTACTTCCAGGTAGTGCATCAGCAAAGCCACAGAGCGGGACCCGGCCGATACCCCGGATTTTCACTTTGCCCGGGGGCTAGCGTCATTGAGGGACCGCAGCTGTTTTCTCCGGAAACAAGCAGGAGGTCTGTGTGTGTGTGTGTGTGTATTCTTGGGAAAGTGTGGTGGTACCAGCAAGTTTTATGGCGTCAGACGCTACTTGCCATCTGAGATATACAGCTTGACCGTGTAAAGTACCCTCGGTGCAAAGTTACTTCCAGGTAGTGCATCAGCAAAGCCGCAGAGCGGGACCCGGCCGATACCCCGGA
The DNA here is from genome assembly GCA_020010945.3 of Muscidifurax raptorellus. Classification (NCBI taxonomy): domain Eukaryota; kingdom Metazoa; phylum Arthropoda; class Insecta; order Hymenoptera; family Pteromalidae; genus Muscidifurax; species Muscidifurax raptorellus. The sequence continues at coordinate 24,499,224 of CM052078.1, forward strand.
TTTTCACTTTGCCCGGGGGCTAGCGTCATTGACGGACCGCAGCTGTTTTCTCCGGAAACAAGCAGGAGGTCTGCGTATGTGTGTATGTTTTCTTGGGAAAGTGTGGGGGGACCAGCAAGTTTTGTGGCGTCAGACGCTACTTGCCATCTGAGAAACACAGCTTGACCGTGTGAAGTACCCTCGGTGCAAAGTTACTTCCAGGTAGTGCATCAGCAAAGCCGCAGAGCGGGACCCGGCCGATGCCCGGATTTTCACTTTGCCCGGGGGCTAGCGTCATTGACGGACCGCAGCTGTTCTCTCCGGAAACAAGCAGGAGGTCTGTGCGTGTGTGTGTGTTTCTTTTCTTGTGAAAGAGTGGGGGGACCGGCAAGTTTTGTGGAGTCAGACGCTACTTGCCATCAGAGAAATACAGCTTGACCGTGTGAATTACCCTCGGTGCAAAGTTACTTCCAGGTAGTGCATCAGCGAAGCCGCAGAGCGGGACCCGGCCGATACCCCGGATTTTCACTTTGCCCGGGGGCTAGCGTCATTGACGGACCGCAGCTGTTTTCTCCGGAAACAAGCAGGAGGCCTGTACGAGTGTGTGTGTGTTTTCTTGGGAAGGACTGGGGGGACCTGCAAGTTTTGTATAGTCAGACGCTACTTGCCATCAGAGAAATACAGCTTGACCGTGTGAAGTACCCTTGGTGCAAAGTTACTTCCAGGTAGTGCATCAGCAAAGCCGCAGAGCGGGACCCGGCCGATACCCTGCATTTTCACTTTGCCCGTGGACTAGCGTCATTGACGGACCGCAGCTTATTTCTCCGGAAACAAGCAGGAGGCATGTGCGTGTGTGTGTGTGTTTTCTTGGGATGGAGTGGGGGGACCTGCATGTTTTGTGGAGACAGACGCTACTTGCCATCAGAGAAATACAGCTTGACCGTGTGAAGTACACTCGGTGCAAAGTTACTTCCAGGTAGTGCATCAGCAAAGCCGCAGAGCGGGACCCGGCCGATACCCCGGATTTTCACTTTGCCCGGGGGCTAGCGTCATTGACGGACCGCAGCTGTTTTCTCCGGAAACAAGCAGGAGGCCTGTGCGTGTGTGTGTGTGTTTTCTTGGGAAGGAGTGGCGGGACCTGCAAGTTTTGTGAAGTCAGACGCTACATGCCAGCAGAGAAATACAGCTTGACCGTGTGAAGTACCCTCGGTGCAAAGTTACTTCCAGGTAGTGCATCAGCAAAGCCGCAGAGCGGGACCCGGCCGATACCCCGGATTTTCACTTTGCCAGGGGGCTAGCGTCATTGACGGACCGCAGCTGTTTCCTCCGGAAACAAGCAGGAGGTCTGTGTGTGTGTGTGTGTTTTCTTGGGAAAGTGTGGGGGGACCAGCAAGTTTTGTGGCGTCAGACGCTACTTGCCATCAGAGAAATACAGCTTGACCGTATAAAGTACCCTCGGTGCAAAGTTACTTCCAGGTAGTGCATCAGCAAAGCCACAGAGCGGGACCCGGCCGATACCCCGGATTTTCACTTTGCCCGGGGGCTAGCGTCATTGACGGACCGCAGCTGTTTTCTCCGGAAACAAGCAGGAGGTCTGCGTATGTGTGTATGTTTTCTTGGGAAAGTGTGGGGGGACCAGCAAGTTTTGTGGCGTCAGACGCTACTTGCCATCTGAGAAACACAGCTTGACCGTGTGAAGTACCCTCGGTGCAAAGTTACTTCCAGGTAGTGCATCAGCGAAGCCGCAGAGCGGGACCCGGCCGATACCCCGGATTTTCACTTTGCCCGGGGGCTAGCGTCATTGACGGACCGCAGCTGTTTTCTCCGGAAACAAGCAGGAGGCCTGTACGAGTGTGTGTGTGTTTTCTTGGGAAGGACTGGGGGGACCTGCAAGTTTTGTATAGTCAGACGCTACTTGCCATCAGAGAAATACAGCTTGACCGTGTGAAGTACCCTTGGTGCAAAGTTACTTCCAGGTAGTGCATCAGCAAAGCCGCAGAGCGGGACCCGGCCGATACCCTGCATTTTCACTTTGCCCGTGGACTAGCGTCATTGACGGACCGCAGCTTATTTCTCCGGAAACAAGCAGGAGGCATGTGCGTGTGTGTGTGTGTTTTCTTGGGATGGAGTGGGGGGACCTGCATGTTTTGTGGAGACAGACGCTACTTGCCATCAGAGAAATACAGCTTGACCGTGTGAAGTACACTCGGTGCAAAGTTACTTCCAGGTAGTGCATCAGCAAAGCCGCAGAGCGGGACCCGGCCGATACCCCGGATTTTCACTTTGCCCGGGGGCTAGCGTCATTGACGGACCGCAGCTGTTTTCTCCGGAAACAAGCAGGAGGCCTGTGCGTGTGTGTGTGTGTTTTCTTGGGAAGGAGTGGCGGGACCTGCAAGTTTTGTGAAGTCAGACGCTACATGCCAGCAGAGAAATACAGCTTGACCGTGTGAAGTACCCTCGGTGCAAAGTTACTTCCAGGTAGTGCATCAGCAAAGCCGCAGAGCGGGACCCGGCCGATACCCCGGATTTTCACTTTGCCAGGGGGCTAGCGTCATTGACGGACCGCAGCTGTTTCCTCCGGAAACAAGCAGGAGGTCTGTGTGTGTGTGTGTGTTTTCTTGGGAAAGTGTGGGGGGACCAGCAAGTTTTGTGGCGTCAGACGCTACTTGCCATCAGAGAAATACAGCTTGACCGTATAAAGTACCCTCGGTGCAAAGTTACTTCCAGGTAGTGCATCAGCAAAGCCACAGAGCGGGACCCGGCCGATACCCCGGATTTTCACTTTGCCCGGGGGCTAGCGTCATTGACGGACCGCAGCTGTTTTCTCCGGAAACAAGCAGGAGGTCTGCGTATGTGTGTATGTTTTCTTGGGAAAGTGTGGGGGGACCAGCAAGTTTTGTGGCGTCAGACGCTACTTGCCATCTGAGAAACACAGCTTGACCGTGTGAAGTACCCTCGGTGCAAAGTTACTTCCAGGTAGTGCATCAGCAAAGCCGCAGAGCGGGACCCGGCCGATGCCCGGATTTTCACTTTGCCCGGGGGCTAGCGTCATTGACGGACCGCAGCTGTTCTCTCCGGAAACAAGCAGGAGGTCTGTGCGTGTGTGTGTGTGTGTTTTCTTGGGAAGGACTGGGGGGACGTGCAAGTTTTGTGGAGTCAGACGCTACTTGCCATCAGAGAAATACAGCTTGACCGTGTGAAGTACCCTTGGTGCAAAGTTACTTCCAGGTAGTGCATCAGCAAAGCCGCAGAGCGGGACCCGGCCGATACCCTGGATTTTCAGTTTGCCCGGGGGCTAGCGTCATTCACGGACCGCAGCTGTTTTCTCCGGAAACAAGCAGGAGGTCTGTGCGTGTGTGTGTGTGTTTTCTTGGGAAAGAGTGGGGGGACCAGCAAGTTTTGTGGAGTCAGACGCTACTTGCCATCAGAGAACTACAGCTTGACCGTTTGAAGTACCCTCGGTGCAAAGTTACTTCCAGGTAGTGCATCAGCGAAGCCGCAGAGGGGAACCCGGCCGATACCCCGTATTTTCACTTTGCCCGGGGGCTAGCGTCATTGACAGACCGCAGCTGTTTTCTCCGGAATCAAGTAGGAGGCCTGTACGTGTGTGTGTGTGTGTTTTCTTGGGAAGGACTGGGGGGACCTGCAAGTTTTGTGGAGTCAGACGCTACATGCCAGCAGAGAAATACAGCTTGACCGTGTGAAGTACCCTCGGTGCAAAGTTACTTCCAGGTAGTGCATCAGCAAAGCCGCAGAGCGGGACCCGGCCGATACCCCGGATTTTCACTTTGCCAGGGGGCTAGCGTCATTGACGGACCGCAGCTGTTTCCTCCGGAAACAAGCAGGAGGTCTGTGTGTGTGTGTGTGTTTTCTTGGGAAAGTGTGGGGGGACCAGCAAGTTTTGTGGCGTCAGACGCTACTTGCCATCAGAGAAATACAGCTTGACCGTATAAAGTACCCTCGGTGCAAAGTTACTTCCAGGTAGTGCATCAGCAAAGCCACAGAGCGGGACCCGGCCGATACCCCGGATTTTCACTTTGCCCGGGGGCTAGCGTCATTGACGGACCGCAGCTGTTTTCTCCGGAAACAAGCAGGAGGTCTGCGTATGTGTGTATGTTTTCTTGGGAAAGTGTGGGGGGACCAGCAAGTTTTGTGGCGTCAGACGCTACTTGCCATCTGAGAAACACAGCTTGACCGTGTGAAGTACCCTCGGTGCAAAGTTACTTCCAGGTAGTGCATCAGCGAAGCCGCAGAGCGGGACCCGGCCGATACCCCGGATTTTCACTTTGCCCGGGGGCTAGCGTCATTGACGGACCGCAGCTGTTTTCTCCGGAAACAAGCAGGAGGCCTGTACGAGTGTGTGTGTGTTTTCTTGGGAAGGACTGGGGGGACCTGCAAGTTTTGTATAGTCAGACGCTACTTGCCATCAGAGAAATACAGCTTGACCGTGTGAAGTACCCTTGGTGCAAAGTTACTTCCAGGTAGTGCATCAGCAAAGCCGCAGAGCGGGACCCGGCCGATACCCTGCATTTTCACTTTGCCCGTGGACTAGCGTCATTGACGGACCGCAGCTTATTTCTCCGGAAACAAGCAGGAGGCATGTGCGTGTGTGTGTGTGTTTTCTTGGGATGGAGTGGGGGGACCTGCATGTTTTGTGGAGACAGACGCTACTTGCCATCAGAGAAATACAGCTTGACCGTGTGAAGTACACTCGGTGCAAAGTTACTTCCAGGTAGTGCATCAGCAAAGCCGCAGAGCGGGACCCGGCCGATACCCCGGATTTTCACTTTGCCCGGGGGCTAGCGTCATTGACGGACCGCAGCTGTTTTCTCCGGAAACAAGCAGGAGGCCTGTGCGTGTGTGTGTGTGTTTTCTTGGGAAGGAGTGGCGGGACCTGCAAGTTTTGTGAAGTCAGACGCTACATGCCAGCAGAGAAATACAGCTTGACCGTGTGAAGTACCCTCGGTGCAAAGTTACTTCCAGGTAGTGCATCAGCAAAGCCGCAGAGCGGGACCCGGCCGATACCCCGGATTTTCACTTTGCCAGGGGGCTAGCGTCATTGACGGACCGCAGCTGTTTCCTCCGGAAACAAGCAGGAGGTCTGTGTGTGTGTGTGTGTTTTCTTGGGAAAGTGTGGGGGGACCAGCAAGTTTTGTGGCGTCAGACGCTACTTGCCATCAGAGAAATACAGCTTGACCGTATAAAGTACCCTCGGTGCAAAGTTACTTCCAGGTAGTGCATCAGCAAAGCCACAGAGCGGGACCCGGCCGATACCCCGGATTTTCACTTTGCCCGGGGGCTAGCGTCATTGACGGACCGCAGCTGTTTTCTCCGGAAACAAGCAGGAGGTCTGCGTATGTGTGTATGTTTTCTTGGGAAAGTGTGGGGGGACCAGCAAGTTTTGTGGCGTCAGACGCTACTTGCCATCTGAGAAACACAGCTTGACCGTGTGAAGTACCCTCGGTGCAAAGTTACTTCCAGGTAGTGCATCAGCAAAGCCGCAGAGCGGGACCCGGCCGATGCCCGGATTTTCACTTTGCCCGGGGGCTAGCGTCATTGACGGACCGCAGCTGTTCTCTCCGGAAACAAGCAGGAGGTCTGTGCGTGTGTGTGTGTGTGTTTTCTTGGGAAGGACTGGGGGGACGTGCAAGTTTTGTGGAGTCAGACGCTACTTGCCATCAGAGAAATACAGCTTGACCGTGTGAAGTACCCTTGGTGCAAAGTTACTTCCAGGTAGTGCATCAGCAAAGCCGCAGAGCGGGACCCGGCCGATACCCTGGATTTTCAGTTTGCCCGGGGGCTAGCGTCATTCACGGACCGCAGCTGTTTTCTCCGGAAACAAGCAGGAGGTCTGTGCGTGTGTGTGTGTGTTTTCTTGGGAAAGAGTGGGGGGACCAGCAAGTTTTGTGGAGTCAGACGCTACTTGCCATCAGAGAACTACAGCTTGACCGTTTGAAGTACCCTCGGTGCAAAGTTACTTCCAGGTAGTGCATCAGCGAAGCCGCAGAGGGGAACCCGGCCGATACCCCGTATTTTCACTTTGCCCGGGGGCTAGCGTCATTGACAGACCGCAGCTGTTTTCTCCGGAATCAAGTAGGAGGCCTGTACGTGTGTGTGTGTGTGTTTTCTTGGGAAGGACTGGGGGGACCTGCAAGTTTTGTGGAGTCAGACGCTACCTGCCATCTGAGAAATACAGCTTGACCGTGTGAAGTACCCTCGGTGCAAAGTTACTTCCAGGTAGTGCATCAGCAAAGCCGCAGAGCGGGACCCGGCCGATACCCCGGATTTTCACTTTGCCCGGGGGCTAGCGTCATTGACGGACCGCAGCTGTTTTCTCCGGAAACAAGCAGGAGGCCTGTACGAGTGTGTGTGTGTTTTCTTGGGAAGGACTGGGGGGACCTGCAAGTTTTGTATAGTCAGACGCTACTTGCCATCAGAGAAATACAGCTTGACCGTGTGAAGTACCCTTGGTGCAAAGTTACTTCCAGGTAGTGCATCAGCAAAGCCGCAGAGCGGGACCCGGCCGATACCCTGCATTTTCACTTTGCCCGTGGACTAGCGTCATTGACGGACCGCAGCTTATTTCTCCGGAAACAAGCAGGAGGCATGTGCGTGTGTGTGTGTGTTTTCTTGGGATGGAGTGGGGGGACCTGCATGTTTTGTGGAGACAGACGCTACTTGCCATCAGAGAAATACAGCTTGACCGTGTGAAGTACACTCGGTGCAAAGTTACTTCCAGGTAGTGCATCAGCAAAGCCGCAGAGCGGGACCCGGCCGATACCCCGGATTTTCACTTTGCCCGGGGGCTAGCGTCATTGACGGACCGCAGCTGTTTCCTCCGGAAACAAGCAGGAGGTCTGTGTGTGTGTGTGTGTTTTCTTGGGAAAGTGTGGGGGGACCAGCAAGTTTTGTGGCGTCAGACGCTACTTGCCATCAGAGAAATACAGCTTGACCGTGTGAAGTACCCCCGGTGCAAAGTTACTTCCAGGTAGTGCATCAGCAAAGCCGCAGAGCGGGACCCGGCCGATACCCCGGATTTTCACTTTGCCAGGGGGCTAGCGTCATTGACGGACCGCAGCTGTTTTCTCCGGAAACAAGCAGGAGGTCTGCGTATGTGTGTGTGTGTTTTGTTGGGAAAGTTTGGGGGGACCAGCAAGTTTTGTGGCGTCAGACGCTACTTGCCATCTGAGAAACACAGCTTGACCGTGTGAAGTACTCTCGGTGCAAAGTTACTTCCAGGTAGTGCATCAGCAAAGCCGCAGAGCGGGACCCGGCCGATACCCCGGATTTTCACTTTGCCCGGGGGCTAGCGTCATTGACGGACCGCAGCTGTTCTCTCCGGAAACAAGCAGGAGGTCTGTGCGTGTGTGTGTGTGTATTCTGGGGAAAGTGTGGTGGTACCAGCAAGTTTTATGGCATCAGACGCTACTTGCCATCTGAGATATACAGCTTGACCGTGTAAAGTACCCTCGGTGCAAAGTTACTTCCAGGTAGTGCATCAGCGAAGCCGCAGAGGGGAACCCGGCCGATACCCCGTATTTTCACTTTGCCCGGGGGCTAGCGTCATTGACGGACCGCAGCTGTTTTCTCCGGAATCAAGTAGGAGGCCTGTACGTGTGTGTGTGTGTGTTTTCTTGGGAAGGACTGGGGGGACCTGCAAGTTTTGTGGAGTCAGACGCTACCTGCCATCTGAGAAATACAGCTTGACCGTGTGAAGTACCCTCGGTGCAAAGTTACTTCCAGGTAGTGCATCAGCAAAGCCGCAGAGCGGGACCCGGCCGATACCCCGGATTTTCACTTTGCCCGGGGGCTAGCGTCATTGACGGACCGCAGCTGTTTTCTCCGGAAACAAGCAGGAGGCCTGTACGAGTGTGTGTGTGTTTTCTTGGGAAGGACTGGGGGGACCTGCAAGTTTTGTATAGTCAGACGCTACTTGCCATCAGAGAAATACAGCTTGACCGTGTGAAGTACCCTTGGTGCAAAGTTACTTCCAGGTAGTGCATCAGCAAAGCCGCAGAGCGGGACCCGGCCGATACCCTGCATTTTCACTTTGCCCGTGGACTAGCGTCATTGACGGACCGCAGCTTATTTCTCCGGAAACAAGCAGGAGGCATGTGCGTGTGTGTGTGTGTTTTCTTGGGATGGAGTGGGGGGACCTGCATGTTTTGTGGAGACAGACGCTACTTGCCATCAGAGAAATACAGCTTGACCGTGTGAAGTACACTCGGTGCAAAGTTACTTCCAGGTAGTGCATCAGCAAAGCCGCAGAGCGGGACCCGGCCGATACCCCGGATTTTCACTTTGCCCGGGGGCTAGCGTCATTGACGGACCGCAGCTGTTTTCTCCGGAAACAAGCAGGAGGCCTGTGCGTGTGTGTGTGTGTTTTCTTGGGAAGGAGTGGCGGGACCTGCAAGTTTTGTGAAGTCAGACGCTACATGCCAGCAGAGAAATACAGCTTGACCGTGTGAAGTACCCTCGGTGCAAAGTTACTTCCAGGTAGTGCATCAGCAAAGCCGCAGAGCGGGACCCGGCCGATACCCCGGATTTTCACTTTGCCAGGGGGCTAGCGTCATTGACGGACCGCAGCTGTTTCCTCCGGAAACAAGCAGGAGGTCTGTGTGTGTGTGTGTGTTTTCTTGGGAAAGTGTGGGGGGACCAGCAAGTTTTGTGGCGTCAGACGCTACTTGCCATCAGAGAAATACAGCTTGACCGTGTGAAGTACCCTTGGTGCAAAGTTACTTCCAGGTAGTGCATCAGCAAAGCCGCAGAGCGGGACCCGGCCGATACCCTGCATTTTCACTTTGCCCGTGGACTAGCGTCATTGACGGACCGCAGCTTATTTCTCCGGAAACAAGCAGGAGGCATGTGCGTGTGTGTGTGTGTTTTCTTGGGATGGAGTGGGGGGACCTGCATGTTTTGTGGAGACAGACGCTACTTGCCATCAGAGAAATACAGCTTGACCGTGTGAAGTACACTCGGTGCAAAGTTACTTCCAGGTAGTGCATCAGCAAAGCCGCAGAGCGGGACCCGGCCGATACCCCGGATTTTCACTTTGCCCGGGGGCTAGCGTCATTGACGGACCGCAGCTGTTTCCTCCGGAAACAAGCAGGAGGTCTGTGTGTGTGTGTGTGTTTTCTTGGGAAAGTGTGGGGGGACCAGCAAGTTTTGTGGCGTCAGACGCTACTTGCCATCAGAGAAATACAGCTTGACCGTGTGAAGTACCCCCGGTGCAAAGTTACTTCCAGGTAGTGCATCAGCAAAGCCGCAGAGCGGGACCCGGCCGATACCCCGGATTTTCACTTTGCCAGGGGGCTAGCGTCATTGACGGACCGCAGCTGTTTTCTCCGGAAACAAGCAGGAGGTCTGCGTATGTGTGTGTGTGTTTTGTTGGGAAAGTTTGGGGGGACCAGCAAGTTTTGTGGCGTCAGACGCTACTTGCCATCTGAGAAACACAGCTTGACCGTGTGAAGTACTCTCGGTGCAAAGTTACTTCCAGGTAGTGCATCAGCAAAGCCGCAGAGCGGGACCCGGCCGATACCCCGGATTTTCACTTTGCCCGGGGGCTAGCGTCATTGACGGACCGCAGCTGTTCTCTCCGGAAACAAGCAGGAGGTCTGTGCGTGTGTGTGTGTGTATTCTGGGGAAAGTGTGGTGGTACCAGCAAGTTTTATGGCGTCAGACGCTACTTGCCATCTGAGATATACAGCTTGACCGTGTAAAGTACCCTCGGTGCAAAGTTACTTCCAGGTAGTGCATCAGCGAAGCCGCAGAGGGGAACCCGGCCGATACCCCGTATTTTCACTTTGCCCGGGGGCTAGCGTCATTGACGGACCGCAGCTGTTTTCTCCGGAATCAAGTAGGAGGCCTGTACGTGTGTGTGTGTGTGTTTTCTTGGGAAGGACTGGGGGGACCTGCAAGTTTTGTGGAGTCAGACGCTACCTGCCATCTGAGAAATACAGCTTGACCGTGTGAAGTACCCTCGGTGCAAAGTTACTTCCAGGTAGTGCATCAGCAAAGCCGCAGAGCGGGACCCGGCCGATACCCCGGATTTTCACTTTGCCCGGGGGCTAGCGTCATTGACGGACCGCAGCTGTTTTCTCCGGAAACAAGCAGGAGGCCTGTACGAGTGTGTGTGTGTTTTCTTGGGAAGGACTGGGGGGACCTGCAAGTTTTGTATAGTCAGACGCTACTTGCCATCAGAGAAATACAGCTTGACCGTGTGAAGTACCCTTGGTGCAAAGTTACTTCCAGGTAGTGCATCAGCAAAGCCGCAGAGCGGGACCCGGCCGATACCCTGCATTTTCACTTTGCCCGTGGACTAGCGTCATTGACGGACCGCAGCTTATTTCTCCGGAAACAAGCAGGAGGCATGTGCGTGTGTGTGTGTGTTTTCTTGGGATGGAGTGGGGGGACCTGCATGTTTTGTGGAGACAGACGCTACTTGCCATCAGAGAAATACAGCTTGACCGTGTGGAGTACACTCGGTGCAAAGTTACTTCCAGGTAGTGCATCAGCAAAGCCGCAGAGCGGGACCCGGCCGATACCCCGGATTTTCACTTTGCCCGGGGGCTAGCGTCATTGACGGACCGCAGCTGTTTTCTCCGGAAACAAGCAGGAGGCCTGTGCGTGTGTGTGTGTGTTTTCTTGGGAAGGAGTGGCGGGACCTGCAAGTTTTGTGAAGTCAGACGCTACATGCCAGCAGAGAAATACAGCTTGACCGTGTGAAGTACCCTCGGTGCAAAGTTACTTCCAGGTAGTGCATCAGCAAAGCCGCAGAGCGGGACCCGGCCGATACCCCGGATTTTCACTTTGCCAGGGGGCTAGCGTCATTGACGGACCGCAGCTGTTTCCTCCGGAAACAAGCAGGAGGTCTGTGTGTGTGTGTGTGTTTTCTTGGGAAAGTGTGGGGGGACCAGCAAGTTTTGTGGCGTCAGACGCTACTTGCCATCAGAGAAATACAGCTTGACCGTATAAAGTACCCTCGGTGCAAAGTTACTTCCAGGTAGTGCATCAGCAAAGCCACAGAGCGGGACCCGGCCGATACCCCGGATTTTCACTTTGCCCGGGGGCTAGCGTCATTGACGGACCGCAGCTGTTTTCTCCGGAAACAAGCAGGAGGTCTGCGTATGTGTGTGTGTGTTTTGTTGGGAAAGTTTGGGGGGACCAGCAAGTTTTGTGGCGTCAGACGCTACTTGCCATCTGAGAAACACAGCTTGACCGTGTGAAGTACTCTCGGTGCAAAGTTACTTCCAGGTAGTGCATCAGCAAAGCCGCAGAGCGGGACCCGGCCGATACCCCGGATTTTCACTTTGCCCGGGGGCTAGCGTCATTGACGGACCGCAGCTGTTCTCTCCGGAAACAAGCAGGAGGTCTGTGCGTGTGTGTGTGTTTCTTTTCTTGTGAAAGAGTGGGGGGACCAGCAAGTTTTGTGGAGTCAGACGCTACTTGCCATCAGAGAAATACAGCTTGACCGTGTGAATTACCCTCGGTGCAAAGTTACTTCCAGGTAGTGCATCAGCGAAGCCGCAGAGCGGGACCCGGCCGATACCCCGGATTTTCACTTTGCCCGGGGGCTAGCGTCATTGACGGACCGCAGCTGTTTTCTCCGGAAACAAGCAGGAGGCCTGTGCGTGTGTGTGTGTGTGTTTTCTTGGGAAGGACTGGGGGGACCAGCAAGTTTTGTGGAGTCAGACGCTGCTTGTCATCAGAGAACTACAGCTTGACCGTTTGAAGTACCCTCGGTGCAAAGTTACTTCCAGGTAGTGCATCAGCGAAGCCGCAGAGGGGAACCCGGCTGATACCCCGTATTTTCACTTTGCCCGGGGGCTAGCGTCATTGACGGACCGCAGCTGTTTTCTCCGGAATCAAGTAGGAGGCCTGTACGTGTGTGTGTGTGTGTTTTCTTGGGAAGGACTGGGGGGACCTGCAAGTTTTGTGGAGTCAGACGCTACTTGCCATCAGAGAAATACAGCTTGACCGTGTGAAGTACCCTCGGTGCAAAGTTACTTCCAGGTAGTGCATCAGCAAAGCCACAGAGCGGGACCCGGCCGATACCCCGGATTTTCACTTTGCCCGGGGGCTAGCGTCATTGAGGGACCGCAGCTGTTTTCTCCGGAAACAAGCAGGAGGTCTGTGTGTGTGTGTGTGTGTATTCTGGGGAAAGTGTGGTGGTACCAGCAAGTTTTATGGCGTCAGACGCTACTTGCCATCTGAGATATACAGCTTGACCGTGTAAAGTACCCTCGGTGCAAAGTTACTTCCAGGTAGTGCCTCAGCAAAGCCGCAGAGCGGGACCCGGCCGATACCCCGGATTTTCACTTTGCCCGGGGGCTAGCGTCATTGACGGACCGCAGCTGTTTTCTCCGGAAACAAGCAGGAGGTCTGCGTATGTGTGTATGTTTTCTTGGGAAAGTGTGGGGGGACCAGCAAGTTTTGTGGCGTCAGACGCTACTTGCCATCTGAGAAACACAGCTTGACCGTGTGAAGTACCCTCGGTGCAAAGTTACTTCCAGGTAGTGCATCAGCAAAGCCGCAGAGCGGGACCCGGCCGATGCCCGGATTTTCACTTTGCCCGGGGGCTAGCGTCATTGACGGACCGCAGCTGTTCTCTCCGGAAACAAGCAGGAGGTCTGTGCGTGTGTGTGTGTTACTTTTCTTGTGAAAGAGTGGGGGGACCAGCAAGTTTTGTGGAGTCAGACGCTACTTGCCATCAGAGAAATACAGCTTGACCGTGTGAATTACCCTCGGTGCAAAGTTACTTCCAGGTAGTGCATCAGCGAAGCCGCAGAGCGGGACCCGGCCGATACCCCGGATTTTCACTTTGCCCGGGGGCTAGCGTCATTGACGGACCGCAGCTGTTTTCTCCGGAAACAAGCAGGAGGCCTGTGCGTGTGTGTGTGTGTGTTTTCTTGGGAAGGACTGGGGGGACGTGCAAGTTTTGTGGAGTCAGACGCTACTTGCCATCAGAGAAATACAGCTTGACCGTGTGAAGTACCCTTGGTGCAAAGTTACTTCCAGGTAGTGCATCAGCGAAGCCGCAGAGCGGGACCCGGCCGATACCCCGGATTTTCACTTTGCCCGGGGGCTAGCGTCATTGACGGACCGCAGCTGTTTTCTCCGGAAACAAGCAGGAGGCCTGTGCGTGTGTGTGTGTGTGTTTTCTTGGGAAGGACTGGGGGGACCAGCAAGTTTTGTGGAGTCAGACGCTGCTTGTCATCAGAGAACTACAGCTTGACCGTTTGAAGTACCCTCGGTGCAAAGTTACTTCCAGGTAGTGCATCAGCGAAGCCGCAGAGGGGAACCCGGCTGATACCCCGTATTTTCACTTTGCCCGGGGGCTAGCGTCATTGACGGACCGCAGCTGTTTTCTCCGGAATCAAGTAGGAGGCCTGTACGTGTGTGTGTGTGTGTTTTCTTGGGAAGGACTGGGGGGACCTGCAAGTTTTGTGGAGTCAGACGCTACTTGCCATCAGAGAAATACAGCTTGACCGTGTGAAGTACCCTCGGTGCAAAGTTACTTCCAGGTAGTGCATCAGCAAAGCCACAGAGCGGGACCCGGCCGATACCCCGGATTTTCACTTTGCCCGGGGGCTAGCGTCATTGAGGGACCGCAGCTGTTTTCTCCGGAAACAAGCAGGAGGTCTGTGTGTGTGTGTGTGTGTATTCTGGGGAAAGTGTGGTGGTACCAGCAAGTTTTATGGCGTCAGACGCTACTTGCCATCTGAGATATACAGCTTGACCGTGTAAAGTACCCTCGGTGCAAAGTTACTTCCAGGTAGTGCATCAGCAAAGCCGCAGAGCGGGACCCGGCCGATACCCCGGATTTTCACTTTGCCCGGGGGCTAGCGTCATTGACGGACCGCAGCTGTTTTCTCCGGAAACAAGCAGGAGGTCTGCGTATGTGTGTATGTTTTCTTGGGAAAGTGTGGGGGGACCAGCAAGTTTTGTGGCGTCAGACGCTACTTGCCATCTGAGAAACACAGCTTGACCGTGTGAAGTACCCTCGGTGCAAAGTTACTTCCAGGTAGTGCATCAGCAAAGCCGCAGAGCGGGACCCGGCCGATGCCCGGATTTTCACTTTGCCCGGGGGCTAGCGTCATTGACGGACCGCAGCTGTTCTCTCCGGAAACAAGCAGGAGGTCTGTGCGTGTGTGTGTGTTACTTTTCTTGTGAAAGAGTGGGGGGACCAGCAAGTTTTGTGGAGTCAGACGCTACTTGCCATCAGAGAAATACAGCTTGACCGTGTGAATTACCCTCGGTGCAAAGTTACTTCCAGGTAGTGCATCAGCGAAGCCGCAGAGCGGGACCCGGCCGATACCCCGGATTTTCACTTTGCCCGGGGGCTAGCGTCATTGACGGACCGCAGCTGTTTTCTCCGGAAACAAGCAGGAGGCCTGTGCGTGTGTGTGTGTGTGTTTTCTTGGGAAGGACTGGGGGGACGTGCAAGTTTTGTGGAGTCAGACGCTACTTGCCATCAGAGAAATACAGCTTGACCGTGTGAAGTACCCTTGGTGCAAAGTTACTTCCAGGTAGTGCATCAGCAAAGCCGCAGAGCGGGACCCGGCCGATACCCTGGATTTTCAGTTTGCCCGGGGGCTAGCGTCATTCACGGACCGCAGCTGTTTTCTCCGGAAACAAGCAGGAGGTCTGTGCGTGTGTGTGTGTGTTTTCTTGGGAAAGAGTGGGGGGACCAGCAAGTTTTGTGGAGTCAGACGCTACTTGCCATCAGAGAACTACAGCTTGACCGTTTGAAGTACCCTCGGTGCAAAGTTACTTCCAGGTAGTGCATCAGCGAAGCCGCAGAGGGGAACCCGGCCGATACCCCGTATTTTCACTTTGCCCGGGGGCTAGCGTCATTGACGGACCGCAGCTGTTTTCTCCGGAATCAAGTAGGAGGCCTGTACGTGTGTGTGTGTGTGTTTTCTTGGGAAGGACTGGGGGGACCTGCAAGTTTTGTGGAGTCAGACGCTATCTGCCATCTGAGAAATACAGCTTGACCGTGTGAAGTACCCTCGGTGCAAAGTTACTTCCAGGTAGTGCATCAGCGAAGCCGCAGAGGGGAACCCGGCCGATACCCCGGATTTTCACTTTGCCCGGGGGCTAGCGTCATTGACGGACCGCAGCTGTTTTCTCCGGAAACAAGCAGGAGGCCTGTACGAGTGTGTGTGTGTTTTCTTGGGAAGGACTGGGGGGACCTGCAAGTTTTGTATAGTCAGACGCTACTTGCCATCAGAGAAATACAGCTTGACCGTGTGAAGTACCCTTGGTGCAAAGTTACTTCCAGGTAGTGCATCAGCAAAGCCGCAGAGCGGGACCCGGCCGATACCCTGCATTTTCACTTTGCCCGTGGACTAGCGTCATTGACGGACCGCAGCTTATTTCTCCGGAAACAAGCAGGAGGCATGTGCGTGTGTGTGTGTGTTTTCTTGGGATGGAGTGGGGGGACCTGCATGTTTTATGGCGTCAGACGCTACTTGCCATCTGAGATATACAGCTTGACCGTGTAAAGTACCCTCGGTGCAAAGTTACTTCCAGGTAGTGCATCAGCAAAGCCGCAGAGCGGGACCCGGCCGATACCCCGGATTTTCACTTTGCCCGGGGGCTAGCGTCATTGACGGACCGCAGCTGTTTTCTCCGGAAACAAGCAGGAGGTCTGCGTATGTGTGTATGTTTTCTTGGGAAAGTGTGGGGGGACCAGCAAGTTTTGTGGCGTCAGACGCTACTTGCCATCTGAGAAACACAGCTTGACCGTGTGAAGTACCCTCGGTGCAAAGTTACTTCCAGGTAGTGCATCAGCAAAGCCGCAGAGCGGGACCCGGCCGATGCCCGGATTTTCACTTTGCCCGGGGGCTAGCGTCATTGACGGACCGCAGCTGTTCTCTCCGGAAACAAGCAGGAGGTCTGTGCGTGTGTGTGTGTTACTTTTCTTGTGAAAGAGTGGGGGGACCAGCAAGTTTTGTGGAGTCAGACGCTACTTGCCATCAGAGAAATACAGCTTGACCGTGTGAATTACCCTCGGTGCAAAGTTACTTCCAGGTAGTGCATCAGCGAAGCCGCAGAGCGGGACCCGGCCGATACCCCGGATTTTCACTTTGTCCGGGGGCTAGCGTCATTGACGGACCGCAGCTGTTTTCTCCGGAAACAAGCAGGAGGCCTGTGCGTGTGTGTGTGTGTGTTTTCTTGGGAAGGACTGGGGGGACGTGCAAGTTTTGTGGAGTCAGACGCTACTTGCCATCAGAGAAATACAGCTTGACCGTGTGAAGTACCCTTGGTGCAAAGTTACTTCCAGGTAATGCATCAGCAAAGCCGCAGAGCGGGACCCGGCCGATACCCTGGATTTTCACTTTGCCCGGGGGCTAGCGTCATTGACGGACCGCAGCTGTTCTCTCCGGAAACAAGCAGGAGGTCTGTGCGTGTTTTCTTGGGAAAGAGTGGGGGGACCAGCAAGTTTTGTGGTGTCAGACGCTACTTGCCATCAGAGAAATACAGCTTGACCGTGTGAAGTACCCTCGGTGCAAAGTTACTTCCAGGTAGTGCATCAGCAAAGCCGCAGAGCGGGAACCGGCCGATACCCCGGATTTTCACTTTGCCCGGGGGCTAGCGTCATTGACGGACCGCAGCTGTTTTCTCCGGAAACAAGCAGGAGGCCTGTGCGTGTGTGTGTGTGTGTTTTCTTGGGAAGGACTGGAGGGACGTGCAAGTTTTGTGGAGTCAGACGCTACATACCATCAGAGAAATACAGCTTGACCGTGTGAAGTACCCTCGGTGCAAAGTTACTTCCAGGTAGTGCATCAGCAAAGCCGCAGAGCGGGACCCGGCCGATACCCCGGATTTTCACTTTGCCCGGGGGCTAGCGTCATTGACGGACCGCAGCTGTTTTCTCCGGAAACAAGTAGGAGGCCTGTACGTGTGTGTGTGTGTGTTTTCTTGGGAAAGAGTGGGGGGACGTGCAAGTTTTGTGGAGTCAGACGCTACTTGCCATCAGGGAAATACAGCTTGACCGTGTGAAGTACCCTTGGTGCAAAGTTACTTCCAGGTAGTGCATCAGCAAAGCCGCAGAGCGGGACACGGCCGATACCCTGGATTTTCACTTTGCCCGGGGGCTAGCGTCATTGACGGACCGCAGCTGTTTTCTCCGGAAACAAGCACGAGGCCTGTGCGTGTGTGTGTTTGTGTTTTCTTGGGAAGGACTGGGGGGACCTGCAAGTTTTGTGGAGTCAGACGCTACTTGCCATCAGAGAAATACAGCTTGACCGTCTGAAGTACATTCGGTGCCAAGTTACTTCCAGGTAGTGAATCAGCAAAGCCGCAGAGCGGGACCCGGCCGGTACCCCGGATTTTCACTTTGCCCGGGGGCTAGCGTCATTGACGGACCGCAGCTGTTTTCTCCGGAAACAAGCAGGAGGTCTGTGTGTGTGTGTGTTTTCTTGGGAAGGAGTGGGGGGACCTGCAAGTTTTGTGGAGTCAGACGCTACATGCCATCAGAGATATACAGCTTGACCGTGTGAAGTACCCTCGATGCAAAGTTACTTCCAGGTAGTACATCAGCAAAGCCACAGAGCGCGACCCGGCCGATACCCCGGATTTTCACTTTGCCCGGGGGCTAGCGTCATTGACGGACCGCAGCTGTTTTCTCCGGAAACAAGCAGGAGGTCTGTGTGTGTGTGTGTGTGTGTTTTCTTGGGAAAGTTTGGTGGGATCAGCAAGTTTTGTCGCGTCAGACGCTACTTGCCATCTGAGAAACACAGCTTGACCGTGTGAAGTACTCTCGGTGCAAAGTTACTTCCAGGTAGTGCATCAGCAAAGCCGCAGAGCGGGACCCGGCCGATACCCCGGATTTTCACTTTGCCCGGGGGCTAGCGTCATTGACGGACCGCAGCTGTTCTCTCCGGAAACAAGCAGGAGGTCTGTGCGTGTGTGTGTGTGTCTTTTCTTGTGAAAGAGTGGCGGGACCTGCAAGTTTTGTGGAGTCAGACGCTACATGCCATCAGAGAAATACAGCTTGACCGTGTGAAGTACCCTCGGTGCAAAGTTACTTCCAGGTAGTGCATCAGCAAAGCCGCGGAGCGGGACCTGGCCGATACCCCGGATTTTCACTTTGCCAGGGGGCTAGCGTCATTGACGGACCGCAGCTGTTTCCTCCGGAAACAAGCACGAGGCCTGTGCGTGTGTGTGTTTGTGTTTTCTTGGGAAGGACTGGGGGGACCTGCAAGTTTTGTGGAGTCAGACGCTACTTGCCATCAGAGAAATACAGCTTGACCGTCTGAAGTACATTCGGTGCCAAGTTACTTCCAGGTAGTGAATCAGCAAAGCCGCAGAGCGGGACCCGGCCGATACCCCGGATTTTCACTTTGCCAGGGGGCTAGCGTCATTGACGGACCGCAGCTGTTTCCTCCGGAAAAAAGCAGGAGGTCTGTGTGTGTGTGTGTGTTTTCTTGGGAAAGTGTGGGGGGACCAGCAAGTTTTGTGGCGTCAGACGCTACTTGCCATCAGAGAAATACAGCTTGACCGTATAAAGTACCCTCGGTGCAAAGTTACTTCCAGGTAGTGCATCAGCAAAGCCACAGAGCGGGACCCGGCCGATACCCCGGATTTTCACTTTGCCCGGGGGCTAGCGTCATTGACGGACCGCAGCTGTTTTCTCCGGAAACAAGCAGGAGGTCTGCGTATGTGTGTGTGTGTGTTTTGTTGGGAAAGTTTGGGGGGACCAGCAAGTTTTGTGGCGTCAGACGCTACTTGCCATCTGAGAAACACAGCTTGACCGTGTGAAGTACTCTCGGTGCAAAGTTACTTCCAGGTAGTGCATCAGCAAAGCCGCAGAGCGGGACCCGGCCGATACCCCGGATTTTCACTTTGCCCGGGGGCTAGCGTCATTGACGGACCGCAGCTGTTCTCTCCGGAAACAAGCAGGAGGTCTGTGCGTGTGTGTGTGTGTCTTTTCTTGTGAAAGAGTGGCGGGACCTGCAAGTTTTGTGGAGTCAGACGCTACATGCCATCAGAGAAATACAGCTTGACCGTGTGAAGTACCCTCGGTGCAAAGTTACTTCCAGGTAGTGCATCAGCAAAGCCGCGGAGCGGGACCCGGCCGATACCGCGGATTTTCACTTTGACAGGGGGCTAGCGTCATTGACGGACCGCAGCTGTTTCCTCCGGAAACAAGCAGGAGGTCTGTGTGTGTGTGTGTGTGTTTTCTTGGGAAAGTGTGGGGTGACCAGCAAGTTTTGTGGCGTCAGACGCTACTTGCCATCAGAGAAATACAGCTTGACCGTGTGAAGTACCCTCGGTGCAAAGTTACTTCCAGGTAGTGCATCAGCAAAGCCGCATAGCGGGACCCGGCCGATACCCCGGATTTTCACTTTGCCCGGGGGCTAGCGTCATTGAGGGACCGCAGCTGTTTTCTCCGGAAACAAGCAGGAGGTCTGTGTGTCTGTTTTCTTGGGAAAGTGTGGTGGTACCAGCAAGTTTTATGGCGTCAGACGCTACTTGCCATCTGAGATATACAGCTTGACCGTGTAAAGTACCCTCGGTGCAAAGTTACTTCTAGGTAGTGCATCAGCAAAGCCGCAGAGCGGGACCCGGCCGATGCCCGGATTTTCACTTTGCCCGGGGGCTAGCGTCATTGACGGACCGCAGCTGTTCTCTCCGAAAACAAGCAGGAGGTCTGTGCGTGTGTGTGTGTTTCTTTTCTTGTGAAAGAGTGGGGGGACCAGCAAGTTTTGTGGAGTCAGACGCTACTTGCCATCAGAGAAATACAGCTTGACCGTGTGAATTACCCTCGGTGCAAAGTTACTTCCAGGTAGTGCATCAGCGAAGCGACGGACCGCAGCTGTTTTCTCCGGAAACAAGCAGGAGGCATGTGCGTGTGTGTGTGTGTGTGTGTTTGTGTTTTCTTGGGAAAGATTGCGGGGACGTGCAAGTTTTGTGGAGTCAGACGCTACTTGCCATCAGGGAAATACAGCTTGACCGTGTGAAGTACCCTTGGTGCAAAGTTACTTCCAGGTAGTGAATCAGCAAAGCCGCAGAGCGGGACCCGGCCGGTACCCCGGATTTTCACTTTGCCCGGGGGCTAGCGTCATTGACGGACCGCAGCTGTTTTCTCCGGAAACAAGCAGGAGGTCTGTGTGTGTGTGTGTGTTTTCTTGGGAAGGAGTGGGGGGACCTGCAAGTTTTGTGGAGTCAGACGCTACATGCCATCAGAGAAATACAGCTTGACCGTGTGAAGTACCCTCGGTGCAAAGTTACTTCCAGGTAGTGCATCAGCAAAGCCACAGAGCGCGACCCGGCCGATACCCCGGATTTTCACTTTGCCCGGGGGCTAGCATCATTGAGGGACCGCAGCTGTTTTCTCCGGAAACAAGCAGGAGGTCTGTGTGTGTGTGTGTGTGTTTTCTTGGGAAAGTTTGGTGGGACCAGCAAGTTTTGTCGCGTCAGACGCTACATGCCATCAGAGAAATACAGCTTGACCGTGTGAAGTACCCTCGGTGCAAAGTTACTTCCAGGTAGTGCATCAGCAAAGCCGCGGAGCGGGACCCGGCCGATACCCCGGATTTTCACTTTGCCAGGGGGCTAGCGTCATTGACGGACCGCAGCTGTTTCCTCCGGAAACAAGCAGGAGGTCTGTGTGTGTGTGTGTGTGTTTTCTTGGGAAAGTGTGGGGGGACCAGCAAGTTTCGTGGCGTCAGACGCTACTTGCCATCAGAGAAATACAGCTTGACCGTGTGAAGTACCCTTGGTGCAAAGTTACTTCCAGGTAATGCATCAGCAAAGCCGCAGAGGGGAACCCGGCCGATACCCTGGATTTTCACTTTGCCCGGGGGCTAGCGTCATTGACGGACCGCAGCTGTTTTCTCCGGAATCAAGTAGGAGGCCTGTACGTGTGTGTGTGTGTGTTTTCTTGGGAAGGACTGGGGGGACCTGCAAGTTTTGTGGTGTCAGACGCTACTTGCCATCAGAGAAATACAGCTTGACCGTGTGAAGTACCCTCGGTGCAAAGTTACTTCCAGGTAGTGCATCAGCAAAGCCGCAGAGCGGGAACCGGCCGATACCCCGGATTTTCACTTTGCCCGGGGGCTAGCGTCATTGACGGACCGCAGCTGTTTTCTCCGGAAACAAGCAGGAGGCCTGTGCGTGTGTGTGTGTGTGTTTTCTTGGGAAGGACTGGGGGGACGTGCAAGTTTTGTGTAGTCAGACGCTACATACCATCAGAGAAATACAGCTTGACCGTGTGAAGTACCCTCGGTGCAAAGTTACTTCCAGGTAGTGCATCAGCAAAGCCGCAGAGCGGGACCCGGCCGATACCCCGGATTTTCACTTTGCCCGGGGGCTAGCGTCATTGACGGACCGCAGCTGTTTTCTCCGGAAACAAGTAGGAGGCCTGTACGTGTGTGTGTGTGTGTTTTCTTGGGAAAGAGTGGGGGGACCAGCAAGTTTTGTGGAGTCAGACGCTACTTGCCATCAGAGAAATACAGCTTGACCGTGTGAAGTACCCTCGGTGCAAAGTTACTTCCAGGTAGTGCATCAGCGAAGCCGCAGAGCGGAACCCGGCCGATACCCCGGATTTTCACTTTGCCAGGGGGCTAGCGTCATTGACGGACCGCAGCTGTTTCCTCCGGAAAAAAGCAGGAGGTCTGTGTGTGTGTGTGTGTTTTCTTGGGAAAGTGTGGGGGGACCAGCAAGTTTTGTGGCGTCAGACGCTACTTGCCATCAGAGAAATACAGCTTGACCGTATAAAGTACCCTCGGTGCAAAGTTACTTCCAGGTAGTGCATCAGCAAAGCCACAGAGCGGGACCCGGCCGATACCCCGGATTTTCACTTTGCCCGGGGGCTAGCGTCATTGACGGACCGCAGCTGTTTTCTCCGGAAACAAGCAGGAGGTCTGCGTATGTGTGTGTGTGTTTTGTTGGGAAAGTTTGGGGGGACCAGCAAGTTTTGTGGCGTCAGACGCTACTTGCCATCTGAGAAACACAGCTTGACCGTGTGAAGTACTCTCGGTGCAAAGTTACTTCCAGGTAGTGCATCAGCAAAGCCGCAGAGCGGGACCCGGCCGATACCCCGGATTTTCACTTTGCCCGGGGGCTAGCGTCATTGACGGACCGCAGCTGTTCTCTCCGGAAACAAGCAGGAGGTCTGTGCGTGTGTGTGTGTGTCTTTTCTTGTGAAAGAGTGGCGGGACCTGCAAGTTTTGTGGAGTCAGACGCTACATGCCATCAGAGAAATACAGCTTGACCGTGTGAAGTACCCTCGGTGCAAAGTTACTTCCAGGTAGTGCATCAGCAAAGCCGCGGAGCGGGACCCGGCCGATACCGCGGATTTTCACTTTGACAGGGGGCTAGCGTCATTGACGGACCGCAGCTGTTTCCTCCGGAAACAAGCAGGAGGTCTGTGTGTGTGTGTGTGTGTTTTCTTGGGAAAGTGTGGGGTGACCAGCAAGTTTTGTGGCGTCAGACGCTACTTGCCATCAGAGAAATACAGCTTGACCGTGTGAAGTACCCTCGGTGCAAAGTTACTTCCAGGTAGTGCATCAGCAAAGCCGCATAGCGGGACCCGGCCGATACCCCGGATTTTCACTTTGCCCGGGGGCTAGCGTCATTGAGGGACCGCAGCTGTTTTCTCCGGAAACAAGCAGGAGGTCTGTGTGTCTGTTTTCTTGGGAAAGTGTGGTGGTACCAGCAAGTTTTATGGCGTCAGACGCTACTTGCCATCTGAGATATACAGCTTGACCGTGTAAAGTACCCTCGGTGCAAAGTTACTTCTAGGTAGTGCATCAGCAAAGCCGCAGAGCGGGACCCGGCCGATACCCCGGATTTTCACTTTGCCCGGGGGCTAGCGTCATTGACGGACCGCAGCTGTTTTCTCCGGAAACAAGCAGGAGGTCTGCGTATGTGTGTGTATGTTTTCTTGGGAAAGTGTGGGGGGACCAGCAAGTTTTGTGGCGTCAGACGCTACTTGCCATCTGAGAAACACAGCTTGACCGTGTGAAGTACCCTCGGTGCAAAGTTACTTCCAGGTAGTGCATCAGCAAAGCCGCATAGCGGGACCCGGCCGATGCCCGGATTTTCACTTTGCCCGGGGGCTAGCGTCATTGACGGACCGCAGCTGTTCTCTCCGAAAACAAGCAGGAGGTCTGTGCGTGTGTGTGTGTTTCTTTTCTTGTGAAAGAGTGGGGGGACCAGCAAGTTTTGTGGAGTCAGACGCTACTTGCCATCAGAGAAATACAGCTTGACCGTGTGAATTACCCTCGGTGCAAAGTTACTTCCAGGTAGTGCATCAGCGAAGCGACGGACCGCAGCTGTTTTCTCCGGAAACAAGCAGGAGGCATGTGCGTGTGTGTGTGTGTGTGTGTTTGTGTTTTCTTGGGAAAGATTGCGGGGACGTGCAAGTCTGGTGGAGTCAGACGCTACTTGCCATCAGGGAAATACAGCTTGACCGTGTGAAGTACCCTTGGTGCAAAGTTACTTCCAGGTAGTGCATCAGCAAAGCCGCGGAGCGGGACACGGTCGATACCCTGGATTTTCACTTTGCCCGGGGGCTAGCGTCATTGACGGACCGCAGCTGTTTTCTCCGGAAACAAGCAGGAGGCCTGTGCGTGTGTGTGTTTGTGTTTTCTTGGGAAGGACTGGGGGGACCTGCAAGTTTTGTGGAGTCAGACGCTACTTGCCATCAGAGAAATACAGCTTGACCGTCTGAAGTACATTCGGTGCCAAGTTACTTCCAGGTAGTGAATCAGCAAAGCCGCAGAGCGGGACCCGGCCGGTACCCCGGATTTTCACTTTGCCCGGGGGCTAGCGTCATTGACGGACCGCAGCTGTTTTCTCCGGAAACAAGCAGGAGGTCTGTGTGTGTGTGTGTGTTTTCTTGGGAAGGAGTGGGGGGACCTGCAAGTTTTGTGGAGTCAGACGCTACATGCCATCAGAGAAATACAGCTTGACCGTGTGAAGTACCCTCGGTGCAAAGTTACTTCCAGGTAGTGCATCAGCAAAGCCACAGAGCGCGACCCGGCCGATACCCCGGATTTTCACTTTGCCCGGGGGCTAGCATCATTGAGGGACCGCAGCTGTTTTCTCCGGAAACAAGCAGGAGGTCTGTGTGTGTGTGTGTGTGTTTTCTTGGGAAAGTTTGGTGGGACCAGCAAGTTTTGTCGCGTCAGACGCTACTTGCCATCTGAGAAACACAGCTTGACCGTGTGAAGTACTCTCGGTGCAAAGTTACTTCCAGGTAGTGCATCAGCAAAGCCGCAGAGCGGGACCCGGCCGATACCCCGGATTTTCACTTTGCCCGGGGGCTTGCGTCATTGACGGACCGCAGCTGTTCTCTCCGGAAACAAGCAGGAGGTCTGTGCGTGTGTGTGTGTGTCTTTTCTTGTGAAAGAGTGGCGGGACCTGCAAGTTTTGTGGAGTCAGACGCTACATGCCATCAGAGAAATACAGCTTGACCGTGTGAAGTACCCTCGGTGCAAAGTTACTTCCAGGTAGTGCATCAGCAAAGCCGCGGAGCGGGACCCGGCCGATACCCCGGATTTTCACTTTGCCAGGGGGCTAGCGTCATTGACGGACCGCAGCTGTTTCCTCCGGAAACAAGCAGGAGGTCTGTGTGTGTGTGTGTGTGTTTTCTTGGGAAAGTGTGGGGGGACCAGCAAGTTTCGTGGCGTCAGACGCTACTTGCCATCAGAGAAATACAGCTTGACCGTGTGAAGTACCCTTGGTGCAAAGTTACTTCCAGGTAATGCATCAGCAAAGCCGCAGAGCGGGACCCGGCCGATACCCTGGATTTTCACTTTGCCCGGGGGCTAGCGTCATTGACGGACCGCAGCTGTTCTCTCCGGAAACAAGCAGGAGGTCTGTGCGTGTGTGTGTGTGTTTTCTTGGGAAAGAGTGGGGGGACCAGCAAGTTTTGTGGTGTCAGACGCTACTTGCCATCAGAGAAATACAGCTTGACCGTGTGAAGTACCCTCGGTGCAAAGTTACTTCCAGGTAGTGCATCAGCAAAGCCGCAGAGCGGGAACCGGCCGATACCCCGGATTTTCACATTGCCCGGGGGCTAGCGTCATTGACGGACCGCAGCTGTTTTCTCCGGAAACAAGCAGGAGGCCTGTGCGTGTGTGTGTGTGTGTTTTCTTGGGAAGGACTGGAGGGACGTGCAAGTTTTGTGGAGTCAGACGCTACATACCATCAGAGAAATACAGCTTGACCGTGTGAAGTACCCTCGGTGCAAAGTTACTTCCAGGTAGTGCATCAGCAAAGCCGCAGAGCGGGACCCGGCCGATACCCCGGATTTTCACTTTGCCCGGGGGCTAGCGTCATTGACGGACCGCAGCTGTTTTCTCCGGAAACAAGTAGGAGGCCTGTACGTGTGTGTGTGTGTGTTTTCTTGGGAAAGAGTGGGGGGACCAGCAAGTTTTGTGGAGTCAGACGCTACTTGCCATCAGAGAAATACAGCTTGACCGTGTGAAGTACCCTCGGTGCAAATTTACTTCCAGGTAGTGCATCAGCGAAGCCGCAGAGCGGAACCCGGCCGATACCCCGGATTTTCACTTTGCCCGGGGGCTAGCGTCATTGACGGACCGCAGCTGTTTTCTCCGGAAACAAGCAGGAGGCATGTGCGTGTGTTTGTGTGTGTGTGTTTTCTTGGGAAGGACTGGGGGGACGTGCTAGTTTTGTGGAGTCAGACGCTACATGCCATCAGAGAAATACAGCTTGACCGTGTGAAGTACCCTCGGTGCAAAGTTACTTCCAGGTAGTGCATCAGCGAAGCCGCAGAGCGGAACCCGGCCGATTCCCCGGATTTTCACTTTGCCCGGGGGCTAGCGTCATTGACGGACCGCAGCTGTTTTCTCCGGAAACAAGCAGGAGGCATGTGCGTGCGTGTGTGTGTGTGTGTGTGTTTGTGTTTTCTTGGGAAAGATTGCGGGGACGTGCAAGTTTTGTGGAGTCAGACGCTACTTGCCATCAGGGAAATACAGCTTGACCGTGTGAAGTACCCTTGGTGCAAAGTTACTTCCAGGTAATGCATCAGCAAAGCCGCAGAGCGGGACCCGGCCGATACCCTGGATTTTCAGTTTGCCCGGGGGCTAGCGTCATTCACGGACCGCAGCTGTTTTCTCCGGAAACAAGCAGGAGGTCTGTGCGTGTGTGTGTGTGTTTTCTTGGGAAGAACTGGGGGGACCTGCAAGTTTTGTGGAGTCAGACGCTACTTGCCATCAGAGAAATACAGCTTGACCGTGTGAAGTACCCTTGGTGCAAAGTTACTTCCAGGTAGTGCATCAGCGAAGCCGCAGAGGGGAACCCGGCCGATACCCTGGATTTTCACTTTGCCCGGGGGCTAGCGTCATTGACGGACCGCAGCTGTTTTCTCCGGAATCAAGTAGGAGGCCTGTACGTGTGTGTGTGTGTGTTTTCTTGGGAAGGACTGGGGGGACCTGCAAGTTTTGTGGTGTCAGACGCTACTTGCCATCAGAGAAATACAGCTTGACCGTGTGAAGTACCCTCGGTGCAAAGTTACTTCCAGGTAGTGCATCAGCAAAGCCGCAGAGCGGGAACCGGCCGATACCCCGGATTTTCACTTTGCCCGGGGGCTAGCGTCATTGACGGACCGCAGCTGTTTTCTCCGGAAACAAGCAGGAGGCCTGTGCGTGTGTGTGTGTGTGTTTTCTTGGGAAGGACTGGGGGGACGTGCAAGTTTTGTGTAGTCAGACGCTACATACCATCAGAGAAATACAGCTTGACCGTGTGAAGTACCCTCGGTGCAAAGTTACTTCCAGGTAGTGCATCAGCAAAGCCGCAGAGCGGGACCCGGCCGATACCCCGGATTTTCACTTTGCCCGGGGGCTAGCGTCATTGACGGACCGCAGCTGTTTTCTCCGGAAACAAGTAGGAGGCCTGTACGTGTGTGTGTGTGTGTTTTCTTGGGAAAGAGTGGGGGGACCAGCAAGTTTTGTGGAGTCAGACGCTACTTGCCATCAGAGAAATACAGCTTGACCGTGTGAAGTACCCTCGGTGCAAAGTTACTTCCAGGTAGTGCATCAGCGAAGCCGCAGAGCGGAACCCGGCCGATACCCCGGATTTTCACTTTGCCCGGGGGCTAGCGTCATTGACGGACCGCAGCTGTTTTCTCCGGAAACAAGCAGGAGGCATGTGCGTGTGTTTGTGTGTGTGTGTTTTCTTGGGAAGGACTGGGGGGACGTGCTAGTTTTGTGGAGTCGGACGCTACATGCCATCAGAGAAATACAGCTTGACCGTGTGAAGTACCCTCGGTGCAAAGTTACTTCCAGGTAGTGCATCAGCGAAGCCGCAGAGCGGAACCCGGCCGATTCCCCGGATTTTCACTTTGCCCGGGGGCTAGCGTCATTGACGGACCGCAGCTGTTTTCTCCGGAAACAAGCAGGAGGCATGTGCGTGCGTGTGTGTGTGTGTGTGTGTTTGTGTTTTCTTGGGAAAGATTGCGGGGACGTGCAAGTTTTGTGGAGTCAGACGCTACTTGCCATCAGGGAAATACAGCTTGACCGTGTGAAGTACCCTCGGTGCAAAGTTACTTCCAGGTAGTGCATCAGCAAAGCCGCAGAGCGGGACCCGGCCGATACCCCGGATTTTCACTTTGCCCGGGGGCTAGCGTCATTGACGGACCGCAGCTGTTTTCTCCGGAAACAAGTAGGAGGCCTGTACGTGTGTGTGTGTGTCTTTTCTTGGGAAGGACTGGGGGGACCTGCAAGTTTTGTGGAGTCAGACGCTACTTGCCATCAGAGAAATACAGCTTGACCGTGTGAAGTACCCTTGGTGCAAAGTTACTTCCAGGTAGTGCATCAGCAAAGCCGCAGAGCGGGACCCGGCCGATACCCTGGATTTTCACTTTGCCCGGGGGCTAGCGTCATTGACGGACCGCAGCTGTTCTCTCCGGAAATAAGTAAGAGGCCTATACGTGTGTGTGTGTGTGTGTTTTCTTGGGAAGGACTGGGGGGACCTGCAAGTTTTGTGGAGTCAGACGCTACTTGCCATCAGAGAAATACAGCTTGACCGTGTGAAGTACCCTTGGTGCAAAGTTACTTCCAGGTAGTGCATCAGCAAAGCCGCAGAGCGGGACACGGCCGATACCCTGGATTTTCACTTTGCCCGGGGGCTAGCGTCATTGACGGACCGCAGCTGTTCTCTCCGGAAACAAGTAAGAGGCCTGTACTTGTGTGTGTGTGTGTTTTCTTGGGAAGGACTGGGGGGACCTGCAAGTTTTGTGGAGTCAGACGCTACTTGCCATCAGAGAAATACAGCTTGACCGTGTGAAGTACCCTTGGTGCAAAGTTACTTCCAGGTAATGCATCAGCAAAGCCGCAGAGCGGGACCCGGCCGATACCCTGGATTTTCACTTTGCCCGGGGGCTAGCGTCATTGACGGACCGCAGCTGTTCTCTCCGGAAACAAGCAGGAGGTCTGTGCGTGTGTGTGTGTGTTTTCTTGGGAAAGAGTGGGGGGACCAGCAAGTTTTGTGGTGTCAGACGCTACTTGCCATCAGAGAAATACAGCTTGACCGTGTGAAGTACCCTCGGTGCAAAGTTACTTCCAGGTAGTGCATCAGCAAAGCCGCAGAGCGGGAACCGGCCGATACCCCGGATTTTCACTTTGCCCGGGGGCTAGCGTCATTGACGGACCGCAGCTGTTTTCTCCGGAAACAAGCAGGAGGCCTGTGCGTGTGTGTGTGTGTGTTTTCTTGGGAAGGACTGGGGGGACGTGCAAGTTTTGTGTAGTCAGACGCTACATACCATCAGAGAAATACAGCTTGACCGTGTGAAGTACCCTCGGTGCAAAGTTACTTCCAGGTAGTGCATCAGCAAAGCCGCAGAGCGGGACCCGGCCGATACCCCGGATTTTCACTTTGCCCGGGGGCTAGCGTCATTGACGGACCGCAGCTGTTTTCTCCGGAAACAAGTAGGAGGCCTGTACGTGTGTGTGTGTGTGTTTTCTTGGGAAAGAGTGGGGGGACCAGCAAGTTTTGTGGAGTCAGACGCTACTTGCCATCAGAGAAATACAGCTTGACCGTGTGAAGTACCCTCGGTGCAAAGTTACTTCCAGGTAGTGCATCAGCGAAGCCGCAGAGCGGAACCCGGCCGATACCCCGGATTTTCACTTTGCCCGGGGGCTAGCGTCATTGACGGACCGCAGCTGTTTTCTCCGGAAACAAGCAGGAGGCATGTGCGTGTGTTTGTGTGTGTGTGTTTTCTTGGGAAGGACTGGGGGGACGTGCTAGTTTTGTGGAGTCAGACGCTACATGCCATCAGAGAAATACAGCTTGACCGTGTGAAGTACCCTCGGTGCAAAGTTACTTCCAGGTAGTGCATCAGCGAAGCCGCAGAGCGGAACCCGGCCGATTCCCCGGATTTTCACTTTGCCCGGGGGCTAGCGTCATTGATGGACCGCAGCTGTTTTCTCCGGAAACAAGCAGGAGGCATGTGCGTGCGTGTGTGTGTGTGTGTGTGTTTGTGTTTTCTTGGGAAAGATTGCGGGGACGTGCAAGTTTTGTGGAGTCAGACGCTACTTGCCATCAGGGAAATACAGCTTGACCGTGTGAAGTACCCTCGGTGCAAAGTTACTTCCAGGTAGTGCATCAGCAAAGCCGCAGAGCGGGACCCGGCCGATACCCCGGATTTTCACTTTGCCCGGGGGCTAGCGTCATTGACGGACCGCAGCTGTTTTCTCCGGAAACAAGTAGGAGGCCTGTACGTGTGTGTGTGTGTCTTTTCTTGGGAAGGACTGGGGGGACCTGCAAGTTTTGTGGAGTCAGACGCTACTTGCCATCAGAGAAATACAGCTTGACCGTGTGAAGTACCCTTGGTGCAAAGTTACTTCCAGGTAGTGCATCAGCAAAGCCGCAGAGCGGGACCCGGCCGATACCCTGGATTTTCACTTTGCCCGGGGGCTAGCGTCATTGACGGACCGCAGCTGTTCTCTCCGGAAACAAGCAGGAGGTCTGTGCGTGTGTGTGTGTGTTTTGTTGGGAAAGAGTGGGGGGACCAGCAAGTTTTGTGGAGTCAGACGCTACTTGCCATCAGAGAAATACAGCTTGACCGAGTGAAGTACCCTCGGTGCAAAGTTACTTCCAGGTAGTGCATCAGCGAAGCCGCAGAGCGGAACCCGGCCGATACCCCGGATTTTCACTTTGCCCGGGGGCTAGCGTCATTGACGGACCGCAGCTGTTTTCTCCGGAAACAAGCAGGAGGCCTGTGCGTGTGTTTGTGTGTGTGTGTTTTCTTGGGAAGGACTGGGGGGACGTGCTAGTTTTGTGGAGTCAGACGCTACATGCCATCAGAGAAATACAGCTTGACCGTGTGAAGTACCCTCGGTGCAAAGTTACTTCCAGGTAGTGCATCAGCGAAGCCGCAGAGCGGAACCCGGCCGATTCCCCGGATTTTCACTTTGCCCGGGGGCTAGCGTCATTGATGGACCGCAGCTGTTTTCTCCGGAAACAAGCAGGAGGCATGTGCGTGCGTGTGTGTGTGTGTGTGTGTTTGTGTTTTCTTGGGAAAGATTGCGGGGACGTGCAAGTTTTGTGGAGTCAGACGCTACTTGCCATCAGGGAAATACAGCTTGACCGTGTGAAGTACCCTCGGTGCAAAGTTACTTCCAGGTAGTGCATCAGCAAAGCCGCAGAGCGGGACCCGGCCGATACCCTGGATTTTCACTTTGCCCGGGGGCTAGCGTCATTGACGGACCGCAGCTGTTCTCTCCGGAAACAAGTAAGAGGCCTGTACGTGTGTGTGTGTGTGTTTTCTTGGGAAGGACTGGGGGGACCTGCAAGTTTTGTGGAGTCAGACGCTACTTGCCATCAGAGAAATACAGCTTGACCGTGTGAAGTACCCTTGGTGCAAAGTTACTTCCAGGTAGTGCATCAGCAAAGCCGCAGAGCGGGACCCGGCCGATACCCCGGATTTTCACTTTGCCCGGAGGCTAGCGTCATTGACGGACCGCAGCTGTTTTCTCCGGAAACAAGCAGGAGGCCTCTGCGTGTGTTTGTGTGTGTGTGTTTTCTTGGGAAGGACTGGGGGGACGTGCTAGTTTTGTGGAGTCAGACGCTACATGCCATCAGAGAAATACAGCTTGACCGTGTGAAGTACCCTCGGTGCAAAGTTACTTCCAGGTAGTGCATCAGCGAAGCCTCAGAGCGGAACCCGGCCGATACCCCGGATTTTCACTTTGCCCGGGGGCTAGCGTCATTGACGGACCGCAGCTGTTTTCTCCGGAAACAAGCAGGAGGCCTGTGCGTGTGTGTGTGTGTGTTTTCTTGGGAAGGACTGGGGGGACCTGCAAGTTTTGTGGAGTCAGACGCTACTTGCCATCAGAGAAATACAGCTTGACCGTGTGAAGTACCCTTGGTGCAAAGTTACTTCCAGGTAGTGCATCAGCAAAGCCGCAGAGCGGGACCCGGCCGATACCCCGGATTTTCACTTTGCCCGGAGGCTAGCGTCATTGACGGACCGCAGCTGTTTTCTCCGGAAACAAGCAGGAGGCCTGTGCGTGTGTTTGTGTGTGTGTGTTTTCTTGGGAAGGACTGGGGGGACGTGCTAGTTTTGTGGAGTCAGACGCTACATGCCATCAGAGAAATACAGCTTGACCGTGTGAAGTACCCTCGGTGCAAAGTTACTTCCAGGTAGTGCATCAGCGAAGCCTCAGAGCGGAACCCGGCCGATACCCCGGATTTTCACTTTGCCCGGGGGCTAGCGTCATTGACGGACCGCAGCTGTTTTCTCCGGAAACAAGCAGGAGGCCTGTGCGTGTGTGTGTGTGTGTTTTCTTGGGAAGGACTGGGGGGACCTGCAAGTTTTGTGGAGTCAGACGCTACTTGCCATCAGAGAAATACAGCTTGACCGTGTGAAGTACCCTTGGTGCAAAGTTACTTCCAGGTAGTGCATCAGCAAAGCCGCAGAGCGGGACCCGGCCGATACCCTGGATTTTCACTTTGCCCGGGGGCTAGCGTCATTGACGGACCGCAGCTGTTCTCTCCGGAAACAAGCAGGAGGTCTGTGCGTGTGTGTGTGTGTTTTCTTGGGTAAGAGTGGGGGGACCAGCAAGTTTTGTGGAGTCAGACGCTACTTGCCATCAGAGAAATACAGCTTGACCGTGTGAAGTACCCTCGGTGCAAAGTTACTTCCAGGTAGTGCATCAGCGAAGCCGCAGAGGGGAACTCGGCCAATACCCCGGATTTTCACTTTGCCCGGGGGCTAGCGTCATTGACGGACCGCAGCTGTTTTCTCCGGAAACAAGTAGGAGGCCTGTACGTGTGTGTGTGTGTGTTTTCTTGGGAAGGACTGGGGGGACCTGCAAGTTTTGTGGAGTCAGACGCTACTTGCCATCAGAGAAAGACAGCTTGACCGTGTGAAGTACCCTTGGTGCAAAGTTACTTCCAGGTAGTGCATCAGCAAAGCCGCAGAGCGGGACCCGGCCGATACCCCGGATTTTCACTTTGCCCGGGGGCTAGCGTCATTGACGGACCGCAGCTGTTTTCTCCGGAAACAAGTAGGAGGCCTGTACGTGTGTGTGTGTGTGTTTTCTTGGGAAAGAGTGGGGGGACCAGCAAGTTTTGTGGAGTCAGACGCTACTTGCTATCAGAGAAATACAGCTTGACCGTGTGAAGTACCCTCGGTGCAAAGTTACTTCCAGGTAGTGCATCATCGAAGCGGCAGAGCGGAACCCGGCCGATACCCCGGATTTTCACTTTGCCCGGAGGCTAGCGTCATTGACGGACCGCAGCTGTTTTCTCCGGAAACAAGCAGGAGGCCTGTGCGTGTGTTTGTGTGTGTGTGTTTTCTTGGGAAAGAGTGGGGGGACCAGCAAGTTTTGTGGAGTCAGACGCTACTTGCTATCAGAGAAATACAGCTTGACCGTGTGAAGTACCCTCGGTGCAAAGTTACTTCCAGGTAGTGCATCATCGAAGCGGCAGAGCGGAACCCGGCCGATACCCCGGATTTTCACTTTGCCCGGAGGCTAGCGTCATTGACGGACCGCAGCTGTTTTCTCCGGAAACAAGCAGGAGGCCTGTGCGTGTGTTTGTGTGTGTGTGTTTTCTTGGGAAGGACTGGGGGGACGTGCTAGTTTTGTGGAGTCAGACGCTACATGCCATCAGAGAAATACAGCTTGACCGTGTGAAGTACCCTCGGTGCAAAGTTACTTCCAGGTAGTGCATCAGCGAAGCCTCAGAGCGGAACCCGGCCGATACCCCGGATTTTCACTTTGCCCGGGGGCTAGCGTCATTGACGGACCGCAGCTGTTTTCTCCGGAAACAAGCAGGAGGCCTGTGCGTGTGTGTGTGTGTGTTTTCTTGGGAAGGACTGGGGGGACCTGCAAGTTTTGTGGAGTCAGACGCTACTTGCCATCAGAGAAATACAGCTTGACCGTGTGAAGTACCCTTGGTGCAAAGATACTTCCAGGTAGTGCATCAGCAAAGCCGCAGAGCGGGACCCGGCCGATACCCTGGATTTTCACTTTGCCCGGAGGCTAGCGTCATTGACGGACCGCAGCTGTTTTCTCCGGAAACAAGCAGGAGGTCTGTGCGTGTGTGTGCGTGTTTTCTTGGGTAAGAGTGGGGGGACCAGAAAGTTTTGTGGAGTCAGACGCTACTTGCCATCAGAGAAATACAGCTTGACCGTGTGAAGTACCCTCGGTGCAAAGTTACTTCCAGGTAGTGCATCAGCGAAGCCGCAGAGGGGAACTCGGCCGATACCCCGGATTTTCACTTTGCCCGGGGGCTAGCGTCATTGACGGACCGCAGCTGTTTTCTCCGGAAACAAGTAGGAGGCCTGTACGTGTGTGTGTGTGTGTTTTCTTGGGAAGGACTGGGGGGACCTGCAAGTTTTGTGGAGTCAGACGCTACTTGCCATCAGAGAAATACAGCTTGACCGTGTGAAGTACCCTTGGTGCAAAGTTACTTCCAGGTAGTGCATCAGCAAAGCCGCAGAGCGGGACCCGGCCGATACCCTGGATTTTCACTTTGCCCGGGGGCTAGCGTCATTGACGGACCGCAGCTGTTCTCTCCGGAAACAAGCAGGAGGTCTGTGCGTGTGTGTGTGTGTTTTGTTGGGAAAGAGTGGGGGGACCAGCAAGTTTTGTGGAGTCAGACGCTACTTGCCATCAGAGAAATACAGCTTGACCGAGTGAAGTACCCTCGGTGCAAAGTTACTTCCAGGTAGTGCATCAGCGAAGCCGCAGAGCGGAACCCGGCCGATACCCCGGATTTTCACTTTGCCCGGGGGCTAGCGTCATTGACGGACCGCAGCTGTTTTCTCCGGAAACAAGCAGGAGGCCTGTGCGTGTGTTTGTGTGTGTGTGTTTTCTTGGGAAGGACTGGGGGGACGTGCTAGTTTTGTGGAGTCAGACGCTACATGCCATCAGAGAAATACAGCTTGACCGTGTGAAGTACCCTCGGTGCAAAGTTACTTCCAGGTAGTGCATCAGCGAAGCCTCAGAGCGGAACCCGGCCGATACCCCGGATTTTCACTTTGCCCGGGGGCTAGCGTCATTGACGGACCGCAGCTGTTTTCTCCGGAAACAAGCAGGAGGCCTGTGCGTGTGTGTGTGTGTGTTTTCTTGGGAAGGACTGGGGGGACCTGCAAGTTTTGTGGAGTCAGACGCTACTTGCCATCAGAGAAATACAGCTTGACCGTGTGAAGTACCCTTGGTGCAAAGTTACTTCCAGGTAGTGCATCAGCAAAGCCGCAGAGCGGGACCCGGCCGATACCCTGGATTTTCACTTTGCCCGGGGGCTAGCGTCATTGACGGACCGCAGCTGTTCTCTCCGGAAACAAGCAGGAGGTCTGTGCGTGTGTGTGCGTGTTTTCTTGGGTAAGAGTGGGGGGACCAGAAAGTTTTGTGGAGTCAGACGCTACTTGCCATCAGAGAAATACAGCTTGACCGTGTGAAGTACCCTCGGTGCAAAGTTACTTCCAGGTAGTGCATCAGCGAAGCCGCAGAGGGGAACTCGGCCGATACCCCGGATTTTCACTTTGCCCGGGGGCTAGCGTCATTGACGGACCGCAGCTGTTTTCTCCGGAAACAAGTAGGAGGCCTGTACGTGTGTGTGTGTGTGTGTTTTCTTGGGAAGGACTGGGGGGACGTGCAAGTTTTGTGGAGTCAGACGCTACATGCCATCAGAGAAATACAGCTTGACCGTGTGAAGTACCCTCGGTGCAAAGTTACTTCCAGGTAGTGCATCAGCAAAGCCGCAGAGCGTTACCCGGCCGATACCCCGGATTTTCACTTTGCCCGGGGGCTAGCGTCATTGACGGACCGCAGCTGTTTTCTCCGGAAACAAGTAGGAGGCCTGTACGTGTGTGTGTGTGTGTTTTCTTGGGAAAGAGTGGGGGGACCAGCAAGTTTTGTGGAGTCAGACGCTACTTGCTATCAGAGAAATACAGCTTGACCGTGTGAAGTACCCTCGGTGCAAAGTTACTTCCAGGTAGTGCATCATCGAAGCGGCAGAGCGGAACCCGGCCGATACCCCGGATTTTCACTTTGCCCGGAGGCTAGCGTCATTGACGGACCGCAGCTGTTTTCTCCGGAAACAAGCAGGAGGCCTGTGCGTGTGTTTGTGTGTGTGTGTTTTCTTGGGAAGGACTGGGGGGACGTGCTAGTTTTGTGGAGTCAGACGCTACATGCCATCAGAGAAATACAGCTTGACCGTGTGAAGTACCCTCGGTGCAAAGTTACTTCCAGGTAGTGCATCAGCAAAGCCGCAGGGCGGGACCCGGCCGATACCCCGGATTTTCACTTTGCCCGGGGGCTAGCGTCATTGACGGACCGAAGCTGTTTTCTCCGGAAACAAGCAGGAGGCCTGTACGTGCGTGTGTGTGTTTTCTTGGGAAAGTGTGGGGGGACCAGCAAGTTTTGTGGCGTCAGACGCTACATCCCATCAGAGAAATACAGCTTGACCGTGTGAAGTACCCTCGGTGCAAAGTTACTTCCAGGTAGTGCATCAGCAAAGCCGCAGAGCGGGACCCGGCCGATACCACGGATTTTCACTTTGCCCGGGGGCTAGCGTCATTGACGGACCGCAGCTGTTCTCTCCGGAAACAAGTAAGAGGCCTGTACTTGTGTGTGTGTGTGTTTTCTTGGGAAGGACTGGGGGGACCTGCAAGTTTTGTGGAGTCAGACGCTACTTGCCATCAGAGAAATACAGCTTGACCGTGTGAAGTACCCTTGGTGCAAAGTTACTTCCAGGTAATGCATCAGCAAAGCCGCAGAGCGGGACCCGGCCGATACCCTGGATTTTCACTTTGCCCGGGGGCTAGCGTCATTGACGGACCGCAGCTGTTTTCTCCGGAAACAAGCAGGATGCCTGTACGTGTGTGTGTGTGTTTTCTTGGGAAGGACTGGGGGGACCTGCAAGTTTTGTGGAGTCAGAAGCTACTTGCCATCAGAGAAATCCAGCTTGACCGTGTGAAGTACCCTTGGTGCAAAGTTACTTCCAGGTAGTGCATCAGCGAAGTCGCAGAGCGGAACCCGGCCGGTACCCCGGATTTTCACTTTGCCCGGGGGCTAGCGTCATTGACGGACCGCAGCTGTTTTCTCCGGAAACGAGCAGGAGGTCTGTGCGTGTGTTTGTGTGTGTTTTCGTGGGAAAGAGTGGGGGGACCAGCAAGATTTGTGGAGTCAGATGCTACTTGCCATCAGAGAAATACAGCTTGACCGTGTGAAGTACCCTCGGTGCAAAGTCACTTCCAGGTAGTGCATCAGCGAAGCCGCAGAGCGGGACCCGGCCGATAACCCGGATTTTCACTTTGCCCGGGGGCTAGCGTCATTGACGGACCGCAGCTGTTTTCTCCGGAAACAAGCAGGAGGCCTGTACGTGTGTGTGTGTGTTTTCTTGGGAAGGACTGGCGGGACCTGCAAGTTTTGTGGAGTCAGACGCTACTTGCCATCAGAGAAATACAGCTTGACCGTGTGAAGTACCCTTGGTGCAAAGTTACTTCTAGGTAGTGCATCAGCAAAGCCGCAGAGCGGGACCCGGCCGATACCCTGGATTTTCACTTTGCCCGGGGGCTAGCGTCATTGACGGACCGCAGCTGTTCTCTCCGGAAACGAGCAGGAGGTCTGTGCGTGTGTTTGTGTGTGTTTTCTTGGGAAAGAGTGGGGGGACCAGCAAGTTTTGTGGAGTCAGACGTTACTTGCCATCAGAGAAATACAGCTTGACCGTGTGAAGTACCCTCGGTGCAAAGTCACTTCCAGGTAGTGCATCAGCGAAGCCGCAAAGCGGGACCCGGCCGATACCCCGGATTTTCACTTTGCCCGGGGGCTAGCGTCATTGACGGACCGCAGCTGTTTTCTCCGGAAACAAGCAGGAGGCCTGTGCTTGTGTGTGTGTGTGTGTTTTCTTGGGAAAGAGTGGGGGGACCAGCAAGTTTTGTGGAGTCAGATGCTACTTGCCATCAGAGAAATACAGCTTGACCGTGTGAAGTACCCTCGGTGCAAAGTTACTTCCAGGTAGTGCATCAGCAAAGCCGCAGAGCTGGACCCGGCCGATACCCCGGATTTTCACTTTGCCCGGGGGCTAGCGTCATTGACGGACCGCAGCTGTTTTCTCCGGAAACAAGCAGGATGCCTGTACGTGTGTGTGTGTGTTTTCTTGGGAAGGACTGGGGGGACCTGCAAGTTTTGTGGAGTCAGAAGCTACTTGCCATCAGAGAAATCCAGCTTGACCGTGTGAAGTACCCTTGGTGCAAAGTTACTTCCAGGTAGTGCATCAGCGAAGTCGCAGAGCGGAACCCGGCCGGTACCCCGGATTTTCACTTTGCCCGGGGGCTAGCGTCATTGACGGACCGCAGCTGTTTTCTCCGAAAACAAGCAGGAGGCCTGTGCGTGTGTGTGTGTGTTTTCTTGGGAAGGAGTGGGGGGACCTGCAAGTTTTGTGGAGTCAGACGCTACATGCCATCAGAGAAATACAGCTTGACCGTGTGAAGTACCCTCGGTGCAAAGTTACTTCCAGGTAGTGCATCAGCAAAGCCGCAGAGCGGGACCCGGCCGATACCCCGGATCTTCACTTTGCCCGGGGGCTAGCGTCATTGACGGACCGCAGCTGTTTTCTCCGGAAACAAGCAGGAGGCCTGTGTGTGTGTGTGTGTTTTCTTGGGAAGGAGTGGGGGGAACTGCAAGTTTTGTGGAGTCAGACGCTACATGCCATCAGAGAAATACAGCTTGACCGTGTGAAGTACCCTCGGTGCAAAGTTACTTCCAGGTAGTGCATCAGCAAAACCGCAGAGCGGGACCCGGCCGATACCCCCGATTTTCACTTTGCCCGGGGGCTAGCGTCATTGACGGACCGCAGCTGTTTTCTCCGGAAGCAAGCAGGAGGCCTGTGCGTGTGTGTGCGTGTATGTTTTCTTGGGAAAGTATGGGGGGACCAGCAAGTTTTGTGGCGTCAGACGCTAGTTGCCATCAGAGAAATACAACTTGACCGTGTAAAGTACCCTCGGTGCAAAGTTACTTCCAGGTAGTGCATCAGCAATGCCGCAGAGCGGGACCCGGCCGATACCCCGGATTTTCACTTTGCCCGGGGGCTAGCGTCATTGACGGACCGCAGCTGTTTTCTCCGGAAACAAGCAGGAGGCCTGTGCTTGTGTGTGTGTGTGTTTTCTTGGGAAAGAGTGGGGGGACCAGCAAGTTTTGTGGAGTCAGATGCTACTTGCCATCAGAGAAATACAGCTTGACCGTGTGAAGTACCCTCGGTGCAAAGTTACTTCCAGGTAGTGCATCAGCAAAGCCGCAGGGCAGGACCCGGCCGATACCCCGGATTTTCACTTTGCCCGGGGGCTAGCGTCATTGACGGACCGCAGCTGTTTTCTCCGAAAACAAGCAGGAGGCCTGTGCGTGTGTGTGTGTGTTTTCTTGGGAAGGAGTGGGGGGACCTGCAAGTTTTGTGGAGTCAGACGCTACATGCCATCAGAGAAATATAGCTTGACCGTGTGAAGTACCCTCGGTGCAAAGTTACTTCCAGGTAGTGCATCAGCGAAGCCGCAGAGCGGGACCCGGCCGATACCCCGGATTTTCACTTTGCCCGGGGGCTAGCGTCATTGACGGACCGCAGCTGTTTTCTCCGGAAACAAGCAGGAGGCCTGTGTGTGTGTGTGTGTTTTCTTGGGAAGGAGTGGGGGGAACTGCAAGTTTTGTGGAGTCAGACGCTACATGCCATCAGAGAAATACAGCTTGACCGTGTGAAGTACCCTCGGTGCAATGTTACTTCCAGGTAGTGCATCAGCAAAGCCGTAGAGCGGGACCCGGCCGATACCCCGGATTTTCACATTGCCCGGGAGCTAGCGTCATTGACGGACCGCAGCTGTTTTCTCCGGAAACAAGCAGGAGGCCTGTGCGCGTGTGTGTGTGTTTTCTTGGGAAGGAGTGGGGTGACCTGCAAGTTTTGTGGAGTCAGACGCTACATCCCATCAGAGAAATACAGCTTGACCGTGTGAAGTACCCTCGGTGAAAAGTTACTTCCAGGATTTGCATCAGCAAAGTCGCAGAGCGGGACCCGGCCGATACCCTGGATTTTCACTTTGCCCGGGGGCTAGCGTCATTGACGGACCGCAGCTGTTTTCTCCGGAAACAAGCAGGAGGCCTGTACGTGTGTGTGTGTGTGTTTTCTTGGGAAGGACTGGGGAGACCTGCAAGTTTTGTGGAGTCAGACGCTACTTGCCATCAGAGAAATACAGCTTGACCGTGTGAAGTACCCTTGGTGCAAAGTTACTTCCAGGTAGTGCATCAGCAAAGCCGCAGAGCGGGACCCGGCCGATACCCTGGATTTTCACTTTGCCCGGGGGCTAGCGTCATTGACGGACCGCAGCTGTTCTCTCCGGAAACACGCAGGAGGTCTGTGCGTGTGGTGTGTGTGTGTGTGTTTTCTTGGGAAAGAGTGGGGGGACCAGCAAGTTTTGTGGAGTCAGACGCTACTTGCCATCAGAGAAATACAGCTTGACCGTGTGAAGTACCCTCGGTGCAAAGTCACTTCCAGGTAGTGCATCAGCGAAGCCGCAGAGCGGGACCCGGCCGATACCCCGGATTTTCACTTTGCCCGGGGGCTAGCGTCATTGACGGACCGCAGCTGTTTTCTCCGGAAACAAGCAGGAGGCCTGTGCGTGTGTGTTTGTGTTTTCTTCGGAAGGAGTGGGGGGACGTGCAAGTTTTTTGTAGTCAGACGCTACATCCCATCAGAGAAATACAGCTTGACCGTGTGAAGTACCCT
This sequence comes from Muscidifurax raptorellus, assembly GCA_020010945.3. Lineage (NCBI taxonomy): Eukaryota > Metazoa > Arthropoda > Insecta > Hymenoptera > Pteromalidae > Muscidifurax > Muscidifurax raptorellus. The sequence goes on from CM052078.1 coordinate 24,539,403, forward strand.
CGGTGCAAAGTTACTTCCAGGTAGTGCATCAGCAAAGCCGCAGAGCGGGACCCGGCCGATACCACGGATTTTCACTTTGCCCGGGGGCTAGCGTCATTGACGGACCGCAGCTGTTTTCTCCGAAAACAAGCAGGAGGCCTGTGCGTGTGTGTGTGTGTTTTCTTGGGAAAGAGTGGGGGAGCTGCAAGTTTTGTGGGGGCCGACGCTACTTGCCATCAGAGAAATACTGCTTGACCGTGTAAAGTACCCTCGGTGCAAAGTTACTTCCAGGTAGTGCATCAGCAAAAAGCCGCAGAGCGGGTCCCGGCCGATACCCCGGATTTTCACTTTGCCCGGGGGCTAGCGTCATTGACGGAACGCAGCTGTTTTCTCCGGAAATAAGCAGGTGGCCTGTGCGTGTGTGTGTGTGTGTGTGTGTTATCTTGGGAAAGAGAGGGGGGACGTGCAAGTTTTGTGGAGACAGACGCTACTTGCCATCAGAGAAATACAGCTTGACCGTGTGAAGTACCCTCGGTGCAAAGTTACTTCCAGGTAGTGCATCAGAAAAGCCGCAGAGCGGGACCCGGCCGATACCCCGGATTTTCACTTTGCCCGGGGGCTAGCGACATTGACGGACCGCAGCTGTTTTCTCCGGAAATAAGCAGGAGGCCTGTGCGTGCGTGTGTGTGTGTTTTCTTGGGAAAGAGTGGGGGGACGTGCAAGTTTTGTGGAGACTGACGCTACTTGCCATCAGAGAAATACAGCTTGACCGTGTGAAGTACCCTCGGTGCAAAGTTACTTCCAGGTAGTGCATCAGCCAAGCCGCAGAGCGGGACCCGGCCGATACCCCGGATTTTCACTTTGCCCGGGGGCTAGCGTCATTGACGGACCGCAGCTGTTCTCTCCGGAAACGAGCAGGAGGTCTGTGCGTGTGTTTGTGTGTGTTTTCTTGGGAAAGAGTGGGGGGACCAGCAAGTTTTGTGGAGTCAGACGCTACATGCCATCAGAGAAATACAGCTTGACCGTGTGAAGTACCCTCGGTGCAAAGTTACTTCCAGGTAGTGCATCAGCAAAGCCGCAGAGCGGGACCCGGCCGATACCCTGGATTTTCACTTTGCCCGGGGGCTAGCGTCATTGACGGACCGCAGCTGTTTTCTCCGGAAACAAGCAGGAGACCTGTGCGTGTGTGTGTGTGTTTTCTTGGGAAGGAGTGGGGGGACCTGCAAGTTTTGTGGAGTCAGACGCTACATGCCATCAGAGAAATACAGCTTGACCGTGTGAAGTACCCTCGGTGCAAAGTTACTTCCAGGTAGTGCATCAGAAAAGCCGCAGAGCGGGACCCGGCCGATACCCCGGATTTTCACTTTGCCCGGGGGCTAGCGTCATTGACGGACCGCAGCTGTTTTCTCCGGAAACAAGCAGGAGGTCTGAGCGTGTGTGTGTGTGTGTGTGTTTTCTTGGGAAAGAGTGGGGGGACCATCAAGTTTTGTGGAGTCAGACGCTACATGCCATCAGAGAAATACAGCTTGTCCGTGTGAAGTACCCTCGGTGCAAAGTTACTTCCAGGTAGTGCATCAGCAAAGCCGCAGAGCGGGACCCGGCCGATACCCCGGATTTTCACTTTGCCCGGGGGCTAGCGTCATTGACGGACCGCAGCTGTTTTCTCCGGAAACAAGAAGAGGCCTGTGCGTGTGTGTGTGTGTTTTCTTGGGAAAGTGTGGGGGGTCCAGCAAGTTTTGTGGCGTCAGACGCTACTTGCCGTCTGAGAAATACAGCTTGACCGTGTGAAGTACCCTCGGTGCAAAGTTACTTCCAGGTAGTGCATCAGCAAAGCCGCAGAGCGGGACCCGGCCGATACCCCGGATTTTCACTTTGCCCGGGGGCTAGCGTCATTGACGGACCGCAGCCCGTTTTCTCCGGAAACAAGAAGAGGCCTGTGCGTGTGTGTGTGTGTGTGTTTTCTTGGGAAAGAATGGGGGGAAGTGCAAGTTTTGTGGAGTCAGACGCTACTTGCCATCAGAGAAATACAGCTTGACCGTGTGAAGTACCCTCGGTGCAAAGTTACTTCCAGGTAGTGCATCAGCAAAGCCGCAGAGCGGGACCCGGCCGATACCCCGGATATTCACTTTGCCCGGGGGCTAGCGTCATTGACGGACCGCAGCTGTTCTCTCCGGAAACAAGCAGGAGGTCTGAGCGTGTGTGTGTGTGTGTGTGTTTTCTTGGGAAAGAGTGGGGGGACCATCAAGTTTTGTGGAGTCAGACGCTACTTGCCATCAGAGAAATAAAGCTTGACCGTGTGAAGTACCCTCGGTGCAA
>CM052078.1:30583856-30804861 GCA_020010945.3 Muscidifurax raptorellus
ATGCACAGGCTGGATGCTCTGGGAATTCGCTCTATGGGATGAGCAGCCGGCGGGGATTAGACCGTTGACTTCTTAACGACGCCTGATATCGAACCGCATGGGGGGTGCGACCTTTATCCCTGATCGGTATGTATATATGCGTTCTGCGATATTTCTCGGCGCGTATGTATGCCTGTAGTGTAAAAAGGCGCAAAGGAGGACTTTTCCGTTGCGAAGTACATCGCAAGAGCGCGCGTGTGAAAACACCGCCTGCTGCACACTTTACGCGGAAGCCCTTGCCATCTGTTCGAGAGATCTTTGCGCGCACGGTGAGCGACAGCTGCGCGCTTCTCCGCAGTGTTATAAGCGAGCGTTCTGGAACGATTATCGAAAAATTATAAAACCGTGTTCTCACGCTGTGTGTTTACGCAGACGCGTGTAATGATTGAAAAGTCCGAAAAGCCCGCAAAGGAGGACAAGCATACGCAGTGCGTCGTCATCCGAGACTCGAGGAGATCCTGATTTACCCGGTGCGATTCGTTTATTTATCATCGAGCACTGGCCTCACTATGCATGTATCCAGCCTTGACCAAGAGCTATAACCCTAAGTATCTCTCTCTCTGAGCTCGAGGATTCCCGGCGTTCCTGCACGCGACCCCGTGTGTGTGTCTACATATATGTATATATGTGTGTGCTTTCGACTCTCTCGTGTATCCGCGAGAGCATCTCAGCAGGTATACAACACTGGCGTAATAATCGCAGGAGTATATAGGTAGAAGGAAAAGACTTGCGCTCGAGCGGGAAAACAAAGGAGACGAGAGAGAGAGGTCCTTGCGCGCATACCGCGACGACAATGTCAGGGCCGTTCGCCGAGCGAACGCTTTCAGGGACGCGGTTGTTGCTCGGCAGACAAGAGAGAGAGAGAGAGAGAGAGAGAGAGAGGCTTGTCTCGAGTGTATATATTTTTAGTGTTTCAGGAAATTGCCGATTCGGATCGTGAGTTTTTCCGAAGGATGTTGCTTGATGAGTTTTTCGGTGTTGACCGATGCGTAGCATATTTTTTTATTACACGTACGTACCTGCGAGGGTCTTTCGCGTATATCGAGGGAGCTACGTCATGAATATGTTTCATAAATTATTCGATGTATCGCGCGGTCGAAAATTTACAAAGGCCGAATCGGTGACACCGAAGCTACGATTCTCGTGCAAAGCCTTCGATTATTATTAGCATCGCGCGCGCTCCCCTTTTTCTTATTTTTCAAAGCGGCTGCGAAAGCGAGAGCTCTCCTTTTTTGCGGCAGCCTCCTCGCAGGGGAGGCAGTAGCTCTCATCGTCTTTTTGCGTTCTCACGGGGACGACCTCCTCGTCGTTGTCCCCGTTTATTTAGCCGGCTGGAGACTACGGGCTCTTTGTGATACAGTACTTTTTTGAAAATATTCTTTGTTATCTACGCGCGTTTAATTGATTCACTCTCATCCGGCGAGCGCAGCTTCTCGGATAAAGCCATCTCTCTCACACGGACGTATAATGATCCGCGAGCGTGACATCCTCGACTATCGAGTAAAGTAGCATATCGATGCTTCTCGGCGACGAACAGGTGATCGAGTGTGCGGGTAATAATAATAGGCAGCAGCGCACGCACGACGGGGAGAGAGAAAAGAGCGGCACGCGCGCGAGCGAGGATGCAGTCGCGTGTACAGTCGCGTACGAAAGTTCGATCAGTGTGTGACTAATACACTCCCGGCAAAAAGAAGCTGACCGGTATGTCTGTTATATATGTATGTGTGTGTGTTCGTGTGATAGCGAAGGGGAAAGGAAGCGGTGAAAAGGAGGGAGAGCAGGGGGCGTGGGTCGTAGACAGTTGAAGGGCCGCGGCCAAGGTGAGCCGCGAGAGAGAGAGAGAGAGAGAGAGAGAGAGAGAGAGAGAGAGAGAGGTGCAACGCGTACACAACCTCGTGACTTTTTTTCGCGCAGGTGTAAGATAGTGGCCGCCGCTTATCGCAAAGTTAGCTCCGCAGGTATTTTGTAAACATTTGTCCTGTATAATCCACCGGTATATGTACAATCGTGCAGGATGTTAGCCGAGTCGCGACGATGATGATGATGATGATAATCCTATGAAACGAAACAACGGACACGACTCGTCTTAATCCCATTTCTGAATTATAAGCCAGTCTGGAATTCGCGAGTGTGTTAAAACCAGTCGGAGACGGAGAGAAGGATCTCTTCAATCGGGGCGGTCTGCAGTGTATGTGTGTGTGTGTGTGTTCATGTATGCATCAGAGCCGATCAATCGGTCGCTAATCTCGAACGAACCCTACACCCCGCGCGTCTACGGTTTCTCGCGTAACTGAAGAAGAGGAGGAGGAGGAGGGGAACTGCTGCTGCTGCAGGAGGGAACAAAGGAGAAGAGGTCTCTTGAAAGAGAGAGAGAGAGAGAGAGGGATGTATGTATATATACATCGTGCGAACGATCGCGTTCGTTTGGCAAATTCCTCGCGGTGCAGTGTGTCGCTCGGAATATGTATGTATTATCCATTAGAATTTGGTTTAACGACTATAATTAATTAGGTCAGTATGCATCGTTATATATCGCGCTAATCAATACTCAAACGCGAGCATCGGGAAAATTAAACTAGCTATATGTATACAAGAAACACCTATTCGGCCAAGTCTCTCTCTCTTTCTCTTTCTGCGTTTCCGGCTCCTTCTTTAGCGCCCCACCTTCGCTCTCTCGCGCGCGATCGAGTCAATGGACTCGCTTCCCTCCCTAACTCGCTTCTGCGCAATTGTTGGCGGCGGCAAAGCAAGGCGAAGAGCATCGCACAGCGTTACGCAATAATCCGTGCCAAGAGCCGCGCGGCTAATGCTCGACTGACTCTAATAGGGCACTTTGCTGCGTCGCGAGGATTATAAATCGGACGGGATCGTTATTGCCATATGCGGGAGAAAGGGACATGTTTGTTGAGGTAATTAAGAGCTTTCTCGAAAAGTTTCCGCACAGTATTATATTGAAAATCAATTTACCGATATAGATTATTGACTCGACGTCACTGGCAACCTCGAGAGCTTCGCGGATAAAAGGAAAAAAACTGCGACGGCAAAATCCGTTGATGCACACGTGCGGGAGAGCGCTCGCTCCTCCTCTCTCTCTCTCTCTCTTGAAGTAAGAGAAACAAAAAATAAAACAACTCGAGATCCTCTCTATTCAGCGAGTCCGGGTGACCGACTGAGTGAATGGGCGAAACTCTCGAGGTCTGCTTTTTCTTTTCTTTTTTTTTTATACATAATGCGACTGCACACGAGCGACTAGTGCCATTCCCACGATACGTCACCGCTCGCTGCAGCAGCACACAACAGCTGACGCGAAATCCATGCGTATGCGTACGATCCGCAGGCTTTTGAGCTGACCGCAGAGCTTGTATATACGTATACAACTGCTGATGGAGTATAAACGAGTTTCCAGTGCGCGAGCGATTATTTTCGGAACTGGCCGTCGACACTGCGAGTATAATAATGTATATAATCCTATAATGATTTATACTAGCGATGCAGCTTTCTGTGTCGCCATCAATTTAAGCTTCTATATATACAATTCGCGAAGAATCTAATCGATCCCAATAAAAAAAAAGAAGCTTATACAGCGAAAGTCCGAGAAAAATCAACGACGACGACGACGAAAACGAAAGGAGAAGCGAGAAATCGTCGGGCAAGCAGCTCCTATTTCAAAGGGGAACCGGGTATATACTAAATCACACGGTCGTTTCGCCCGAACAACAGGAGCAAGAACCATATAGTATATAACAAGACTCGTCGCCGCCAAGCGCTGCACACACACACACACACACACGCGCACAAATTATCATCGACTTTCGTGGAAACGAGAAAACAAGAAGGAGGTACGAGAGCCATCTGCGGGGTAATTACCGAAAAAGAGAGAAAGAGACGAATGGTGCACGCCCACCAAGAGAGTTTTACAGGCGATTTCGTTAAGAGGGTTTTTCGGTAAGCCGCGGATTATACCGGCCCAGTTTTCGAACTAGCCGAGTCATTGCGCAACGCTTTGGGACTGATAAAAATCAACGATTTTCCCGATAAACGGATATGGATTTTCAATTCTTTCTTTTTAACGACCTGACGAAAACAACAAGTCGTGCTCTCGCTGCCCCAAAAATACACTCACTCGCTCTCTCTCTCTCTCTCTCTCTCTCTCTCTCTCTCTCTCTCTCTCTCTCTCTCTCTCTCTCTCTCTCCCTCTCTCTCTTTCTCACTCTCTGTATCAGTGGAATAATAAAGCCGCGCTTACGTATACGTGTGTATATATGTACCATAAGCGCAAGAGAGAGAGAGAGAGGCGAGTTTCTCAGGCAGGTCAGTGAAACTGCGCCGTCAAGTTGAAGGCCAACACCCCCACAATGCATCGGCGGCGGCAGCGCGCTTCCCCCACCATAATTCAGCGCGCGCGCGCGCGCGACGAGGCTTCCCCTCTCTCTTGGCCGCCGCCACCGCCGTTGCGGTCGTCTCGCTCTTTTCTGACTCTATATATATATATATATATATATATACATACGCGATTCTTCTTATCTCTCTTATTCGCACTTGCTTCGCCGCTGCTCTCGTTGTTTTAAACGAGAGAATGACAATGTGAGAGATGGTGCTGTAATTATTTGTTTATCGAAATCTCTATGTTTTAAAATTTCTCGGATATGCGCGCGACGATACATCGGAGTCGCCCGAAGTGCGCTTTAAGCGTCCACCTTCCTCCACTCCTTCTCACTATAACATATATGTATACGTACACGGTCGTTTGGCCGCCTATATCTATATATATACATATTCTAGAACGTTGACTCGCGCGAGCGTGTAAAATAATTGCGCGTTTGCGCAGTTGCGTCATTCGGAAAATCGCGTCGCGCTCGAATTCTATTCTAAACGTCCCATCCGCAAGTTCGTAGAATCATCGCCGCTATCTGTGCGACGAAGGAGACGCGCGCTCTTATATTATCACCGCGCGGTGCTGCAATTTCGCTGAAAAGCGTTCATCGAACGAGAGAGTCGTGCCCTTGACGAGTGTCTCCATACTGCTGCTGCTGCTACTCGAAGTGTATATACAGAGGAATCCCGATAAACGCGGTTAATAAAGCTCGTATTGAAATTCCCTGCGCAGAATTATACACGCGAGATGGTGGAGGAGGAGAAGGAGGAGGAGGAGGAGGAGGAGGAGGAGGGGGAGAGATGGAAAAACGCAAGGCGTCAGCTGAAAAAAAGGAGCACCGCGAGACTCGTCCCCCAGAGAGCCATAAAAGAGCATCGGGCTAGTGCAGAGAGCTTGCAGTATAGTAGCAAGAAAGAGACCTCGAAGAGTATAAGAGAGAGAGAGAGAGAGAGGACGGGAGTAGTGAACGCGCGTGCATTGCACCTTGCTCTCGCCGGGCGGTTATTTCAGAGTGACTCGCGTGAGCGCGCGAGCATGCACGCATATCCACGTACGTCTCTCTCTCTCTCTCTCTCTCTCTCTCTCTCTCTCTCTCTCTCTCTTTCTCTACAGCGAAGGAGGGAGAGAGAGAGAGAGAGAGAGAGAGAGAGAGAGAGAGAGAGAGAGAGAGAGAGAGAAAGACAAGTGCAAGAGGTGCGTCTCGACCGAGTGTCATCGATCTATTTTCGAGCAGACTCGGAATTTCTGGCCAGCGCACTACTCTCTCTTTCTCTTGCTCCTTCATTTCGCGACGACAAATACAGGAACATATAAGTAGACAAACGTCGAGAAGCGCATAGAACTGTTGTATATAGAGCTAAGTTTGGAAAGTTCGAGAAAGAGAGAGAGAGAGAGAGAGAGAGAGAGAGAGAGAGAACACATGCACTCACAAGATAAGTGCGCAGAATCGTGTGTGAGCTTGCGGCGAGCTTTTGAGGAGGTCAGCGGAAGTTTCGAACTATCTTCAATATGCTTTATGGAAACTTGGCTATATATACAAGAACGATCAGCGAACTATTCTTCATATAACCATCGCGAAGATAAACTCTGTTTATCAGAGAAATGCACATCTCTCTCTCATCTCGAGAAAATAGACAAACCCGTTTCTACCGCGTATTTATATACCCCTAATGCTCTCGTGCAGTTCTGCACGACGCAGTATATGCCCGCAGCGGATATAGTCGAAAGAGAGAGAGAGAGAGAGAGAGAGAGGGAGGGAGAGAGAGAAGTGTGTATGTGTCGCGCAAGCGGATGGCAGTGGGGGTCACACTATATTAAGATTGAACTCCACTGACACCGCGACGTCTCTCTCTCTCTCTCTCTCTCTCTCTCTCTCTCTCTCTCTCTCTCTTTCGCACTTATATACACGAGAGAGGCTCCCGCGCCGCTGCTGCTATATACTGACTCGGCGGTGGTCGCTGTTCCTCGCTCTGCTCCTTTTTCCGAAAGTTCTCTCGAGCTTGCGACATTTTTTTTCCCAGTTTCTTTACGCGTCTTTACGTGCAGCATATATAATACGACTGAAGTTATTGCATTAGATTGGCTCATCGATTTTTTTAACGTCGATAATTCATCGGTGCGGGAGAATCGATAATTGAACGCGTCCCTCTTTTAAAGGCGGCTCTCGTTAAACTTAATTGAGTGAAAAATTTTCATCGAACGACGTGCGTCCTCAGTATTTAATGTGCACTAAACTTCGGAATATTTATAACAAACTTTTTTCACTTCGGTATATATCCCGAGACTTCAATTTACAATAAGCCGCTCTCAAAGTTAAACGACGAACTTATATTTCCATTAAGGCAGCGCAACTTCAAAACTGCAAACACGTGCTCCGATATCTTCGAACAATGAAGAGCAGCGGACCGGCATCACGAGACAGCAAGTGTATATATATAAACGAGCTCTCTGTCTCTCTCTTTTCTACCACGTCGGCAGCAGCGAATTATATTATTGATCAGGTCTCTATCTCTCGTCGTCCTTGACTGCGCCGCCGCAGCGACGACTCATATGCTGTTCTCTCGGGAGAGAAGAGAGGCCTTCGCGAATGCGAATCACATAACCTCGAGGAGAAAGCTCATAAAAGCCGACGCCCAGACTCTTTCTCTCTCTCTCTCTGTCTCTCGACGCTCGCGTTATTTCAGTCAATTCTCATTGACAGACTTGAAAAGAGGGAGAAAAGTGAGTCAGACAGTCATGGGCGAATCCCGCGTGACTAGCTCATTTGTGCGTTGTTTTGTTTTTTCCTTGCGCGGGTGAGTGCTCCGAAGCATTTTAGGGGTCGAGATCCTTTTTTTACGCGCCTATAGGTCGGAAATTTGTTTCTTCTTTTTTTTTACATGTAATTAATACTGCAGGTGATCCGAACAAGCAAAACATTCTGAGCTTCGCTGTTGATGGTTTTAATTTGCGGAGGAGAGAATTTATTTTTAGTTTCCAACAAAGAGACAAAGAGCTTCGAGTGTATGCAATAATTGCTTTTTAAAATTGCCGCCGCGACTTATTCTCGCTTTATCGACGACGCGTATAATGAAACACTCGAAGACCAAGGCGAGCGATAATTATATGAAGTTTGCGCTTTTAAAGTTACCTTTATCTGCACCGGTGTACACGCGCTTATTTGCATACGTGAGATAGAAAAGAAAAATGGCTTTCGTTCTGTGTACCGAGAGACTCTCGAGATAATGAAAACCCCGTAGACTCTTCGCAAAATATTTGAGCAACTTTCATAAGTAAGCCTTCCATTCCAGCGAAACGGCGAATAAAACGATAAAAACGCGCGCGACACAACATCCGGCGAGAGAGAGAGACTTATTCGCGTTCGCTCTTGACCGAGTAAACCAAGTCAAGGCTCGCCAAAATTGCGCCGTACGTTATAAACGTTCCATTATATGCATATATTATTAAACACATGACAAGAGAACTGTCGATACATCCCGGCACAGCTCATCCTCTCTCTCTCCGACGTCGTGTCCGTCCAGCCAGAAAGTTCGCCGGTGTGTATGGATGATTCACGTGTGCGTCGTGTAGTGGCGGCGGCTCTCCGTTCGAGCGTGGAAGGAAAAAAACGATGGTATACCATAGTATACATTAGCATATCAACGGAGGCGACGAAACAATGGAAGGACGAATCGCCGACGATGATAAAGCGCGCGTATCAGTGTGCGCGCGCGCGGAATATTAGACACTATGAGATGCGATAATGAATAAACCGGAGATTATACACCCGCGGCGTTGCGTATTTTAAGCGTCAAATTGAATTTCCCGCGCTGGCCAATCGAGTTGAAAACTCTCGGCTCAGCAAACTCGTTACAGTTGATAATTTATGCTTGTAGGTTTATAACTCGATGCCGTCTGCGTCAACTGCGCGAAAAAAGGGCTTCCGTAATCAGAAGCTAATTCGCGGGATTCGAATATTAACGCAGATCGACGCGAGTCTATATATATATATATTGCGACATGGCAGATGCAAAGTGCGTTAACCCGTATTAGAGCGTTGTTTATACGACGGCGGCATGTGTGTCCGCGACAATTAGAAGCGATTAGACGGCGCGACGCTAACGAGCGCTATACAAGAATAAAATGAAGTCGCCCACTTTTCACTACGTAATGTTGTGTGCGTGTGTGTGTGTATGTGTGTTTACATACTCGTATATAACACCTGACGCTATTATTACATGATCGGCCCGACGAGACTGACTCATCTATATCGAGGAGACGAGCGTTAATTGATCGATGAATATAATTTTTCAAAGCGAACCTTTCTACGTATAAATTCCGAATCGCAATTAGAGCTTAAAACCACCTTCCCATAAATCTCGCTTTACGCGAGGACAATTATAGACCCCTCGGCTATTACCGTTCGGTGAGTGTTTCTCAAGCCCGGGCCTTTTAAAAAAAATAATGCTTTCACGCAAGTATATAGTGTCTCACGGGTGCGATAAACCATATATATATATATATACATCTACTTTCTCTGGGCAAGTCAAGGCCCCATCGGAGCAGGGGGTAGTACTAGTATAGAGTCTTTGCGAATAAGCCTCGTGTATAGCGCAAGGGATCAGCTGTGCCAACAGCTGTGGGGGTTCGTTGCACGAACTCGCACTTACACACACGGAGTATACGAGTTCTCGTGTTGTTCTGCCTCTTACACACATACTGCACAGAAGGGGAAGAGAGAGTCGGGTCGACTAGCCGGTCGTATCGATTCTTCGCGTCGAGCCTACCCTCGGCTGCTCCTACTGTCGTCCCCATCATGCGAATAAATAAAAAGCCGGTACCCACGACAACGACGACGTCGCCGCGAGAGAGGGAAAAAGCAACCAACCCTCGGGCTTAAGGCGCAATCTTCCTCTCTGCGCGCGTCCTTCTTAATTTGCTCCATCCTTCTTTTTTCTCTCTCTCTCTCTCTCTCTCTTCCTATACATATACGCAGTTTAGGTATGTATACCGGCGAGAGAGGCTTTTGTGTATTCGTCGCGCAGCTTTCTCATTCTTCTCTTTTGGCTCCCTATAGATTCGCGTCAGCCGATATCTCGAGCTAGTGAGCATATATGCCGCTGGGATTACGATGAATCGCAGAGAAGTCGTTTCGCTCTTTTACTTTAGGCCGAGTATAGGGTTCGCCTTCATTCGGAGGTATATTAGCGCGAGGCTCGCGCGATGTTTTTCACTACTCGATTTCCCAGCAGAGAAAACGCGTCGCGTAAGAAAATTAATCGCTCCGAATATTAAACCTTCCTCCTCGGATTGTTCCCCCGGATTTCAGGGCCGCAGACCTCCGCGTCAGACGATCGTCCTCTAATATCGGCAGTCGCGCATTATATACTCTTTCGTGTGTCGCGGAGCCTGCGAAAAAGGAAGAAGAAACAGCAGCGGCACACGCGATCTTATCTATACAGCCCCAGAAGAAAAATAAAGAAGCTCGGAAGAAGAACTCAAGCCGCCCGGAGAAATCCCTCGCACACGCGCGGGCACCACAATGCTCCCCTATTTTTCGGCGGCGAAAAAGAGAACTATATATATATGCGCGGACGAGTAGATGAAATTCGAGGCCGCGGGAGGAGAGAGAGCGGCGCGAGCCCGGAGGCCTGCTCGCGAATCGTTCGCCTCTTTGTTCGAGACGCCGGTCGTCTCGTCTCTTGTTCTTTTGCGCTGAGTGTGTGTGTGTGAGTAAACATTTTTCTCTCAGTCTCCAGCAGCAGCAGCAGCAGCGGCAGCTCTCTTTTCTCATTCGACCACCCTTCGCTCGTCGTTGGCAATTTTTGCAGCGGTGGAGAGACACACGGGGGGAACGCGCTGGAATTGTAATCGGACGAGCGCGCTTTGTTCAACGTCGTCTCGTTTTTTTTTGTTTTAAAGTTTCGATTTTTTTTCCTGCGTGTGAGTTCACAGAGTTCGAGCTTCTTTTTAAGTTGATAAGGTTGGTTTTATTATGCTTGGACGAATACTCAACTTTTTCACGGGCCCTTATTGTTTACTTACTAAGAGCCGAACGATAAGTGTGGTTTCATAGCGTAGCCCGTAATTGCGCTTACCTGAAACAAAAAAAAGAAACAGTACGTTAGACTCGACTGCGAGTAAGATAAACATCGCAGAATCAACGTTTCAATCGCTGTGCAGTACAAAATCCATATGCACAAACACTCATATATACACACTCGAGAGCTGAACAAATCGCAGCTACTCAAGGGATTTAACTTAACATCTCTCTAGCCCCGTACACGGAGCGATAAATAATAGCCTCGCATCAGCAACAAAGACAATTTTCACGTGGAGAACAATTAATCGACTGCATTTAACAACGTCTCCTGCCCACACAACTGCGCGCACTTTTTCATTCAGCTGCAGCAGCGCAAAGAGAGCCTGTTCCCGACAGCTGCCGCGCGCGCGCACACACACACACACACACACACAAGAGTACTTTGCGTCGTTGCGAATTCCCGGCGTCTGCAGGGCCGATATGCGCGCGTGTGAGAGCGAGCCTGTATGTCTGTGTGAAAGGAAGAAAGAAGAGAGACTGGACCGGCTAGACTCCCCGACGTTGACTCACGAGAGAGCCGAGTGCATATTAATCGTGTGAAAAAGTGCGACGATTTAGCGACTTTCTTTCATTCGTGCTCGCTGTCTTTTTGTGTTTGCGCATTTGGCATTTTCGATCATCGAGGCATAAACATTTGTTTTGTATACGCGGTAGAACCAGATCGTAACGACTCGACTGTGCTTTAATAAAGGCATGTATATCGAAGACGAGAGATACACTCTCTGTGCTGAGGCTGTAGTACTTTTCCACCCATGCTTTTTTCCTTTCGCTCCTCCTGCTCGTATAAACGGGCGCTTATATACGCGCGGATCCCCTTATACTATACAAAGTCGCGATACTCGCTCTGGAAACGACCGATTTATCAGGCATATACGGAGGTCCCCTCAAGTCTCTCAGTAATGAGTAACTCGCCTTCTCCAATTCCAAAATTCATACCCTAATAGCGATAAAGATACAAAAAGGACTTTTTTTGAAAAAAATGTGAGCAAAGTATCGATTTCTCAAAAATCAACGAGCCTCTATGAAACCTATCAAATCACGGCCACGCGTCCACGCGAAAGCTCGTTAAATCGAATAAAACTCGATACCATCTTGCGCAACACACCACCGAAGAGCAGAAAAAAGTAGGTCCCTTATACCATGAGAGAGAAAGAAACGGTGCCGGTATCTATATATATATCGAAATCGTCGGCGGTCGGTCGATTTCTTTGTCGAGACGATTCCACGAATCGGTCCGAGAGACTATAATATAGACGCCGTCTGAATATATACGTATAAACGATCCGTCTCGTCGCAAGGACGCGGTCATTCTCACACTCGAGTCAGATATATATATATGTATTATAAATTATGCGATGATCATCCGTGAGTACGTAATATGCGACGTGATCTACCGATCGGTAATCGGTATACGGAAGAAGACGCGCGAGAGTTTATACGGGATCGGTTTTGAAGGTTTGCGTTTTTTTAGAACGACGGTTACGAAACTTTTGAATCCTAAACAGCAGAATCTCATGTCGGGACAGATACACATTCACGAGCATTATGTGCTTGTTTAAAGGTGACGAACCGATTTTCTAAGTGATCGATGCGTTATGAATATTTATGGCCGATGCATTGTGCAACCGAATCTGAAAGTGCATATAACAATGCATCTATATACGCGAATCGGTGAATTGAGGTTGAGTTAAATATAGCTTTTTATTGCTTTCATATTGAAAGCCTATAGAAGAGGTTTCGTCGATATAGCTTCCTTACACCAGTACACTAGATACTAACGACAGGTGATTGACTCGCAAAGTACTTTCTGAATAGAGTTAAGAAACATGTCGCGGGCGAAAGATAGAGAGTGCCTAATAAGGTAAATATAGAAAGCCGAGTATAGACAGTATAGGCTGTAAAAATAGCCGAATCGATAACGCGAAACAATACATATATATACACACTGCAACTATAGCCATATCCGACACACCTGACCTTTCCCAACAGCAGGCCTTAAAACTCCCCAACCATCGGCAAGAGATTCCTATCGACGAGAGCGTCAAACTACGTCTTTCTCCGCACTCGTGATCGCGCGGCCAAAGGTGCGTCAGCCTCGAGAAATTACTCCAGCGCGTAATAAGAAAATTTTCCCGTGACGGCGCCAGACAGTAGCGATCGATAGGCTCGCGTGATGTCTACTTTATATCCGCTGCTGCATGACACACGCACAGCCGAGCAGGGCTCCCTCGATTCCAGTATAACGTCGCTAAATTTATTGCTTATTCGGGGGTGTATTTCCGTCGGTCGCTTTGAAAAAATCATTAAGGACAAGATGAATCGTGGATCGATCCTTGTAACAACAAGCCGAAAGAAGCGTAAAGTTCTCGAAAAACACACACTTACAACGACGTTATAATACACCGGGCACCGAAACGAGGCCGTCCCCAGAAAAAGAAGCATCGAGACGGTCGAGAGCTGTGCATACCCACGTGGTGCACACGAGGTGCGCACATTATCTCAGGCCGCCAGACGCACACGCACGCTCGCATACTCCCTGTAGAGAACATCATACACGCGATAAGAGACTGCAGCCAGGCGATCGTAAAAGCGACGACGGAGAGAGTGAAAAGAGACACAGCAGCAACGGTAGCGAAGGACAGATCGGTCCGCTGCGCGCAAAGTTTTCGAGACCGCGCCCATTCGTGGAATCTCGTCCCACGCGACTTTTCGGAAGGCATGAAAGAAGCGGAGCGAGTGCCGTCGATGATGAGGACGATGTTATCGAGAGCTCTGTTCGTGACAAGGCAATTAACTTTGGATACCGAGGTTGGTTTGCATTTCTCTTTTCTCGACGAGTATGATTTTTTCATCGAACGTATGGGGGATAATTAATGATCGAGAAAAATAAAAGGATCCGTGTCCGCGAAAATTGCAGCAAACGAGCGTCATCATCGCTCATACACAAAAGAGAGGCTTGTCCGACGAGGCGACACCTCTCTCCAGCAGTCGCAAATCCAATCCATCAAAATAATCATCGAAGACGCCGGGAATTCATTATTTCGTGCTCGCGTCTTCGATGTGCATATAATATAATACGAGTATGTATAAGGGGAAAACGCGTGTGTATACACTCCCCGCATGAGTCACGCCGGCGAGAATGCGAGGAAGAGCGCCGGAGAGAAGAACAAAAAAAAGGAGTAGACGACGTTGAACTTTCTCGAGGGACGAGCGCGCTGTGTTTTTCGGCTGCTGCTGCTGCTGCTGCTGCTGCTGCTGCTGCACATATAGGTATACGTGTAAACGAGTGCATATCGACACTTTCGTAACGACTGCGCACTTGTGCACCGACAGGATGTGTCATATTAAACGAGCTGACTTTCTGTTTACAAAATGTTTTTTTTCTCCTGTCCCTCGCGAGCTTTCAGGGAAAAACGACCAGTTTAATCCACTCAGAGCAGCAAAGCCTCGCTAAGAGAGTTACGTATATAGGAGAGAAAAAATCGATAAGCTCATGGCGAAGAAACTCCGTCAACCGACCCCCAATAGCGAGCAACGACCCCAACGAGAGAAACACTTAGTGCAACGTCCATACAGAAATCGAATTAATTAATCGCTCCCCTGCGCCACCCCTTCACTGCATAGTACAGGACTGTGTATATATATATATATATATGCCTGTATATACGTTGATGCTAGAGAGTAATAACACGCGCGCACACGTTCGCCTGCGAGTCCTCTGTGGCACGCAACGCGATTACCGATCTGTCGGCTTGCTTTTTCACGTTCGGTTATATAGTTTGCCGTGAGTATTGACTTAACAGTGAATCATCGGAGGGAAGCTTTATGGTCGATATAGGAGGGAGCTTCCCGTTTGTTACTTCTTTTGGAGAGTATAATACAAACGAGTTGAATTTATTGCAGTCGTTGGAAATGATACAAGATAGCGTAGTAATTGTGCATGTAAAGTATTCAAATATGAAAATGTGAAAACATTACATTCTCGGGAGAAGTGGTGAGGCACGAGGGTATACTTGTTCTGAAGTGGGTTTTGAGTGCGGTAGAAAGTTTTGCAAGAAAGAAACGACGACGAGAGAGAATGTTTTCGAGCGTTTCGTTTTTTCGTAATTTTACCATTTTCATCCAGCCTTTGCTAATTAATTGCAGCTTTTGTGAAACGACTCTTGACAAATGGGAAAGCCGACTGGGATTTACAAGAATACACGCGGATGACAAATTCGCTCGCATACACGTGTCATCAAGATCATTTTTAATTATACCGCAAGCACCCATTAAACCAGCAGCCTAATCGATTTACAACAGCAATTATCTCCTGACACGTCATAATGAAGCTGCCCGACTTATACGTATGGAGCTATACAATTACCGCGGAGTCCGATGTAATTTTACACGATGTGTAACGTTAAGCATTTAATATTAAACTTTCTTTTAAAAAAAATCCACGACACAATGGCACAGTAATTGAAGAAAGAACTTCCTTCACAAAATCCACTCGACGATGAGTATAAGTATAAAATTTTTCTCCGCTTCGATAATAATACCTCGGAGCCATTATCCCTCCGACAACGACGACGTTTCCATTTTCTCCGTGAAACTCTCGCATTGACAGTGTAACGGGCCGATCTCGCGCTGAAAAGCCCGAAATTTTTCGAGGAAAGCGACAGGCAGAGAGAAAGACATAGGCTCCCGCTGTGCCAGGAAGAAGCCATTGACCGATCGCCGGATTTTCACAAATCCTCCCAACTGTAGCCCGCATTGACAGCGGGCTGAGGGTATAAGTATTTTTCTTTACTGGCGATCGGGGCTGGAGATCTCGGAAATTCCTCGGAGCGCGAAGACGTTTAGTACGTAATGTGACTTTGGTTCCTCGAAATTTATGTTCTCTCATGGATGCGAAGCGAAAATTTGTTCTGATTGAGTCAATATTTATCGAAGATTATACACGCACGTATTAATATACGGATTTCAGTGCGCGTCGGGAGATTCTTGTGCAGCAGCCGTTCAATTATGTATTATGATTGATGTGTTCCGTATATATCTATGATGCGATATAATCCGTGTGGTTATCGCTGCTAGAGATAAGATACGAGCGCGCTTGTATATGTATATGATTACGAATCAATACACTTATGTGTATATGATAATCAAGGCAAGAGAACGATAATGACAAGAATCATTTATTTAGTTTCCGATAATTCGCCGTCGTCTCTCGAAATGACAATGTTTGTCAACACATTGTCAATTACGCCATCATATATATATGAGAGGTCTCGAACGCGCCGCACTGAGGTTGTTACTTTAATAGCGTGCTTTTCAAGGTTCACCATGCGAATCGATATATCGGAGCATGTATATAGAAATCTAACAAATATAGCGCGCGCCTATTTATACGTTACAGACAATAAACGCATAACCGCGTTGTAAAAAAAGGATAGCACTCATCCTGTGCCAATTTTTACATCCTACTCTTCGGTGCTGCTGTATTACGATATTTGCACGAAATATTTCCAACTGACACACGCGAGAGAGAAGACAATGCGCGAGAGACCTGAAACTCAACTTTCACCGATAATTTCGTTCCGAACTCTTTTGCTTTATACACTGCACGGGCAACAATATCGCGAGCGAACCTCGTCTCTTATCCGAAAGGAGTCTGTCTTCCAACAATTACGAGTCAATAAAACTTTACGACGCGAGTTACGCTTTGCGGCGAAGGGTGCGCTATACTTATGATAAAGCTTGCAGAAAAAAGTTGCAGGAGTGTTGAAAAAAGAGAGCTCGAGGTCCTCACCTTGGAGCAGACGACTTGCGAAATTTCCATGTATACGGGCGCGCGGGAGACCCCCCCGGATATGATGGGAAAGGCGATCTTTTGTTAATTGTTACATATAATACGCGTGGGCTCAGCACTGCCTAGTTCGAAAATGTATAATCAATCGAGATCCGCATGATTGAAGGTCCGTTCCTTTTGTTTCTCTCTCGCTCACCTGCGTCCTTGATCCACGGCTCGGTGACTTTTTCCTCGGCACGCGCGTTAAACGCGAATTTTTCGCGGCGCTGTGTCTTATTCGATACACCAAAGAGAGAGAGAGAGAGAGAGAGAGAGAGAGAGAGAGAGAGAGAGCCGGAGATAAGGTGCAACGACGCCGACCAAATGACAACTTGCGTGCCGCGAGTAATAACCGACGTCCTCCTTGTAATTTAGCCCTATTACGGGCAACCTGCACTTCTCTAAGGAGTCTCGTGTACGCTCATTTCTTTCGTTTTTTTTCACTTTATCCTTTCTCGCTCTGTTACTCTATCCTTTGTCCTTCGCGGCCAGTAATGCCAGGCGAAAGTATGACAACATGCGTTTATATCATTCTTGGGCATGTGTGCGCTGTGTATTCTTATATTTCGTCCTATATATACCGGCGCGTGTAAAAACCGACTACCAGCGGAGAAACTAATACACAATTCGCGCGAACGAAGGGGTTATCTGCGTCGCGCTTGGAATATAGATCAAACTTCTAGGAAAGTTGCTCGTCGGGAGCATAATGGAAGTTATATAGACTCGCAGCGGGTAAATGTGTAGCTGCAGCAAGTATCAACGACAAGACCTGCGCGCATTGTCGTCGCGTCGAACATTCTGACGCTAGACTCGTGCGAACGAAGAGGATACGCATACTCGGATAGCGTTTGAATATATTCACTTGATATGTGGAATCAACGCTCCAAATCAAGCCCGAGAAAAACGAGCAGCCGAGCTTTAATTTTACTTTACTCCAAGTTGGAAGAGGTTATACGTGTCGGTAGCGTATAGCGCGTACGTCGAAATAGATCAAACTTCCAGGAAAGTTGCTCGTCGTCTTGCTCTCGTCGGCGCGACGAACTCTCTCTCTCTCTCTCTCTCTCTCTCTCTCTCTCTCTCCCTCTCTCTCTCTTCGTATTCTCCTTTTTCAGGGGTTGTGCGACTCGCTCGAAAATAAACCGCAAGCGGTTAGCTGCGCCGGAGTGTAGTATAGTAGCCTAAATGCATCCTCTCGTCGTCGTCGACTTTCGGCTCGTACATATATATATATATATATATATAGGAGGTATATAACGTATGTCTACAAGCTAAAGAGAGAGACGATGCTTCGTTTGATAGGCTTTAATTGAACGCGTCTGCGTAAGAATAATACGCTTCGTCATACATATATACATATATATATATATACACAAGACGCGTCGCGTTAATGAGATTAAGAAAAAACGAGTATTTTATATTTACAGTGAAATAAATACGGCGTAAGCGCAATCTCAGTGTCAAGATCCGTAAACAACAACAAGACACGGCTTTCTTTCGTCCTTGCACGTTGACTGCGCCGATGCACTTGCTCCTTTTTCCCTCTCGCCGCCCAAGCGGAGAATCCCGCAAATTTCATTCCTAAAATGGCCTCTCTCTCTCAGACGCGGCGAACGAGAGCGAAAACGAGGGCCTGGAATTCGAGGGACTCGCGCAGTCGTATAGATATAGGTATATATATACGAACACGAGGTATTATGCTCGTGTTTTCTTAATTGCGCCCGATACAGTGAAATTATGTTAATTGCGATTTTTATTATGATGCACAGAGAAATTTACTTTGAGTTATTGATTATCGAGTTTGCAAGTACGTGTATTTATTAATTGTATTATATAGACGACGAAAGTTATTTGTTGCGTAATACGATTAATTTGATATATATAACCCAATTACGCGGTAAAAATACTCGGCGCTCGCACTGTGAACTCATCATGAACTTCACGCAACGTTGACATTTTACTCCGTCGAACAAAAAGTAAAAGAGCTCCTCTCACTCAATATTTCCGGCTAGCAGCTCCGTCGCTGCAAATTCAGCAGTATAACAACGAGCGAGCAAAAACCGCCGATTAATCGCCCGGAAAATACCCCATCGAGCTTCTTGAAAGAGCTCCTAGATTTTCACATGAACTATCACCACCACCACCACCACCACAGCACTACTTTTCGTCGGCTATATATACCGCGACCAGCGACTCGGAAAATCATATTCGCAGTTTTATTATAGCGCTCGAAGAAGCGACGAACGCACAGTTATACAGACGCGCTGAAATTTGCTCAATCGAAAACTCGTATTTTTCTTCATTCTGCATTATACAAAAAAAAACATGCCCCCGAATATCTTTTGTTTCTCACGATTCATCGTTCGACGACGACTTCGGAAGCGCAAAAAAAAGCCGAGCGAGGAAGGAAGGAACGAGAAGCTTCCAGTATATGTGTGTGCGCAGTGCAGCAGAGTATATAGAAACAGAGAGAGAGAGGAGGAGGCGAAGAAGAAGCAGAAGAAGAGGAGGAGGCCGGTCGGCGCATCCTGCACGAGTGAGTAAGAGAGAGAAAGAGCAGCAGCAGTGCCTGGGTTTCCGCCGGCCTTGGAGCCACTGAACCACTCCGTGGTTCAACGATTCGATGTCCCAGTGACGCTCAACTCGGGGAGACGACGAGCAGACTGCATCGGCGAGTACCGCGAAGTGATATAGTTTTGATGAGCCGGATTAAGCTGAGCATTAGAGAGATAGAAAGAGAGAGGAAGCTTTAATGAGGCTTGTTATAATTTTGATATTCTCTCTCACTCTCTCTCTCTCTCTCTCTACTTTGCTCTCTCGCTGAGACAGTGTATAAGAAACGTGTTATTAGGAATTCTTTCTTTTATCATTGTATTGATGAGTTTAATGACGGATTTCAAGCTCGTTGTTTACTTAGTAATTACAATTACGAGCATTCTTTATTTTTTCGAGTAAAATAATTTATGTTTCGAACATCAAACGAATCCAACGGGAGGGGAGGGGAAAGAAGTCGTCAAACCAATTACAACTTTATCCTCATTATGCCATCGTCGGAGAAAAACTGAGAAGCTCTCGGGCAGTCGAGTCGATGCAATATTTGCACCTCTCGAAGCGGTTCACGAGAGCAAATAACCAAACTCGCCAATTTCACCGCGTCCTGTTTTCCTCGGCTCTTTCTCTCCCACGATCGCAGCAGCGACACCATCATCATCTTTCTCCCCGCTCTATACCAGAAAATCGGAGCTGCTGCAGTTGCACCGACGAACGAAAAACGCGCTCTCTCTCTCTCTCTCTCTCTCTCTCTCTCTCTCTCTCTCTCTCTCTCTCTCTCTCTCTCTCTCTCTCTCTCTCTCTCTCCTCTCTCTCTCTCTCTCTCTCTCTCTCTCTCTCTCTCTCTCTCTCTCTCTCTCTCTCTCTCTCTCTCTCTCTCTCTCTCTCTCTCTCTCTCTCTCTCTCTCTCTCTCTCTCTCTCTCTCTCTCTCTCTCTCTCTCTCTCTCTCTCTCTCTCTCTCTCTCTCTCGTGTGTATTTATGGCCTTGAACACACAGCGCCTATATATATCTATAGATATATCCACGTTTCAGTTTATAAAGAGAAGTGAAGCGCGACACACACAAAGGTGCGCGCGCTCATACCGGCACACGAGATACGCGCCACGTGCTTTTTTTCATCTCGTCTCTCTGTCTGCGCTGGTCTATGCGTGTATAGCTGCTCCCATATAATGCGCAGTCGCGAGGAGGACGACACCTACTTTTGTTATTGCGCCGGAGCTCGAGTACACGCGTTCTTTCTACGGTGCAGCGTTTTTTTTATTTTGATCTCGTTTTCCACGTTTGCTCGAGTGTTTTTTTTTTTTGACAACGGGTAGGAGATAGGACTTTAGTTCAGTAATAATAATTGTAATTGCAGTACAGCTGATTGTTATTATGATTCACCTGACGCGCGTGATTGAGTCTGCAATAAAGCTATTCCGTGGGATAAACAAACTATATCCGATAACACAACGAGTAAATAAACAAGAGGCATTCCATTAGAAAGCAAGCGAAAGGTGAGAGATAGAGATATACACACCACCTGGAGATTTTATAACGCGTTTTGACGACAAAGGACCGGTGTATATAGGTGCATAGAGAAAACACGCGGTAAAAAAAGAAAAGAGAGGACTGATATAGCCGAGGGAAAAGCGAGATAGCCGCTCGTTTGTTCGAGATAACTCGGGGGCCTTTTTTCGGGCTGGCGACGATTGGTCGTGTGCACAATAACAAAGCGGAAAGAAAGGAAGATCCGAGAAGTATTAATGTGCGGTATATAATCCGTCTTTTCAAGGTTTCTTTAAAAAAAAAAAATACGGTTATTCTACGAACTTCCCGTGCGCGAGGTGGTCAAACTGCGGCTTACAGGGAATTAAGGAAAACTGGGTAACAATGACAGGACATTTACTTTTAAAATGGAAAAGTACTCTCACACTTTATACACTCCATTTTAATCGTATCTAATATACATCGCAAGCTCTAACAAATAACGCAGCTGTAGCCGGGGAACTATATATATAAATACAAAACGGTAACGCAGGCCAGACACTATCTATATCTCCGGCGTCACCTCGTCACCTCCAGACCCAAAAATAAGAGGAGACCGACCCAAAAAACCCCGAAAAAAAAACAACGTCGACCAAGAGAAAGAAAGCTCCGAAGGCTGTAGACGGGTGCGAGGATTCGGGGAAACGTGCTATATACCTATACGGCCTCGAGCCTCCCGCGCGCGATCTCATCATCGTCGTTATTATCATGCGACTCACGAAGATCTCGGCAGACGCACGACCGGCGCTTCCGCTCTTTCTCTTGCACTAGTGTATATGCGTATAATATAATAGGGAGGGACGTACGACGTTTTTTTATTTTTTATATCGTTATATCGGTGGAAAATTGTATGGTGAATCACGCCTGCAAAATCCGATTCGACTTCAAGAAAGACAAAAAAATATGATCGAAGCTTCATAGAATAAATGAGTTACGACAAAGCTTATATGTATATAGATATGAAAAATATAAGGAATATACGATGGCGTCATATCTCTCAATTTCAAATAGCGATGATACACACGCGGCCGTAATCTTAAATTCACTCAGCGTCAGAAGCAACAACGACTTGAATTACACGTTCTTATAGGCTCTCGCGTCGCGGTGACATATTCGTTTTCTCTGAAGCAACTCTCTCGGCTTTCGTTCTTCTTAATATTTCAGGGGAAAACACCATCGACATTCCATAACGCCTCCGGTAGCTATTTAAAAGTATATTCAATTTTCAGCAACACTGTAACTATATATATGGGCATTCCGAGATAACACACACAGCGCAGACGGGGACTCGGACCGGGACCGTTGAAATTCGCCTCGAAATCGGCATGCAAGCATAATTCCACGACGATTACCGATCCTCTCCTAAACCTTTCGTGGCATGCTTTCTCG
The DNA here is from genome assembly GCA_020010945.3 of Muscidifurax raptorellus. NCBI lineage: Eukaryota > Metazoa > Arthropoda > Insecta > Hymenoptera > Pteromalidae > Muscidifurax > Muscidifurax raptorellus. The sequence goes on from CM052078.1 coordinate 30,605,648, forward strand.
AGACCCACAAACACACATGAATTCGCGCGCGAAAAATTGGTCGGTGAACTAATAACGGGTTATCCGTATACACAGATATATATGTATATATACAAGACGAGTCCCGAAATCGTTATACTTCTAGAAGAAAGAGACGTGCGCACACGTATCCGCGGCGGTTGGACTCGAATTAAAGGCAATTTGTCGAGGAAATTGCAAGTTCGACGCGTGCCCGCCGCCGCGTGTATATAATACATATGCACACGCGAATATATATGCATATATATAAGAGAAATATCGCGTGGGCCAAGGGCACGCGTAATTTTTAGGCTGTTTATATAAGTCGGGTTTGTTATTATAATACATCTGAATTTGAATGGTTCTGCTAGGGTGAATGCGCATATGAGCATAAATCATCGTTTACACAGAGCTGTATCGAGGTTTTCGCCAGGAGAAATAAAAAACGACAAACGGTGAAAGTTCGAGCAATGAAGGATGAATTTATGTGCATCAGCGGCGCGCGCGTGTGCGGTATTGGAAAAATGAGCGATTATACGAATATATACACATCCTCACAAGTTCGCCGTACGTACATTCGACGCGTCACGTGACTTTAATCACCCACGTGATCGCTGTTAAATTTACTTCGTCTTCGAGGGCTTCTCTCTCCGTTTTCAATCGTAAACAGCGAATTTTCAGTGAGACACACGACTTTCATCGCACCGAATTCAGGCAACCTTGATACCTACCACCGCGTGTAAGAATAAGATAAAAACACGGTCTTAAAATAACCCGAGAGTCGCCGAACAAAGGTGCAGCATTGTAGCGTAATATATACGCACCGAAAATTCGACTCTGGAATATTGCTTTGTGTGACGAGTCGGCGGCCGATTATTGTACCTAATTGCGTAACGCGTGAAAGTTCGCCGCGCCTCCGGCGGATATATTTATTGGCGTAGCAAACTCGGCCCCGATATACATACATCTCGTCGTGTAAGTATGTAGTATATATATATATATATATATCGAGAGAGAGAGAGAGAGAGAGAGAGAGAGAGAGAGAGAGAGAGAGAGAGAGAGAGAGAGAGAGAGAGAGAGCGAGGGAAACACAAGAGCTGCGTCGTACAGTATATAACCGGCCGGTTATCAAAATATTACGCAATAAGAGAAGTTTGAATTTTTCAGCGGTGCGTTTTAGCGCTATCAAGGGCTATGCTCTTTGATCTTATACACACAGCTCGGAAATCAACGCGACGCGCGTAAAGTCGTTAATCGCCTCGGGCTCTTCAAACGAGATCGTCGTCACTTGCAAGCACATACACGACGCGTTAAGTGAATCTATCGGGCAAGTGCCAGCAAGTAGGAAACGACCATCTCCCTCTCTCTGTCTCGCTCTCTTCTTGCGATCGTAAATCAGCGTACCGATCGTAATGACGAATCGCCTCTTATTAAGTAGCTTTTACGACTACTATATACTCCCGACGGAGGATTTCGCAGACTGTTCAAACAAAGAGGCGCAGGTATACGGAGTCTGCAATAATCTTCGGAATTCCGGGGGACGAACGAGACGAGATGACGTCTCTTTACCTGCGCGAGCCCCGCCGCGGACGACGATGGACCCAAGGATTTTCGGTTAGTGTATACTAAATGTATACATCGGGCAGGTTATATATATATATATATATGAAGAGGAAAGATGCGCGCGCGGCCACCAAGCAACGATCGTTCCGAATTTATTGCCCCACCGGGAATATGGCGTATATACACGATGTGTATATACAGTTTGAGTTTACGACGCTAAAATTGGATGTATATATGCGGGAATGAGAGAGACAACTACCTGTCGCACACGCCTCTGCGACAGAGAGGGAGAGAGAGAGAGAGAGAGAGAGAGAGAGAGAGAGAGAGAGAGAGAGAGAGAGAGAGAGTGCTCATTTTAATTTCAGAGGCGCGACTCGACGAACGTTGATCCTCGCGTTATTTCCTCGAGGGCTGAATGAATGCTATATGCGAGCTGAGGTATTGGGACTCTGTCGTTTCGAGCTGGAATGTATGTAAACGTGCTCTTGTGTTTCGGAAAATTGATCGATAATAATCCTTCATCGAGAATAAATCAAGAAAAAACAGAATTATATTCCAGGGTTATATCAGCAGCCGCTGCAACCGTTCCCACCAACGGGAGAAAAAACCGCTCTCGCGCCTCATCAGCAAAATAAGAAGAAACAATTTTTCGAACAAAGCGGCGGCGGCGGCGTCTGCCGAGATACTTTTTCACGGTCATTTGAGGGCAGTGAAATCGAAGGAGAAAGAGAGAGAAACGCTCGCTGAGAAGATGCTAACGGAAGGAGGGGCGCATGCGTCGGAGCGAGAAAGAAGATACAGGCCGCACACAGACCCGCACACCGGCGCGTCCAATTTCAAACTCCCGCACCTGTGCGGCTGCATGCGCGATATATGTGTATATTCTCACTGTGTATATATACACATACACCGAGTGTGCCATGCTCGTTTTGCGCTTTTCCTCTCTATCTATATTTAATATACTGTTTTGAGCGTATACTCACTGCCGACCGATAATGCAACGGTAGAAGTAGCCAGTGTGCTTACCTGTAACAAAAAACAAATGCAAAAGAGCAGATTAGAACACAATTCGCGGTGATTATCATCTCTTAATTAGAGCCATATCGGCACTTTGTAAAAAGTGATTAGCCGGAGCCGCGGCTGTGTCTATAATAAATCGCCGAAAGGACGGAAGGGCAAAAAGGAGGAGAGAACGTCGAGAGAGAGAGAGAGAGAGAGAGAGAAAGAGCGAGGACACACGATGCCGGCGCGCAGACACAAATAAATCGCGACGAGCTTAATAATAGCTGGCTGGAGTGCAGAGCGACAAGTGCATTATATACAGGACACACGAGAGCTTATATTCGATTATCGAGTTGAGACTGACGGAGGCGAGAGCTTCGAGCGCTTATGGATTGGAATTTAATTTTTCACTCAACGCACCGCGCGTATTTATTGTCAATATTTTTTTTCGCCTGAAAAATCGCTCGTAAGTTGTACACACATAGCAACTCGAACCCTTTGACCCCCAGAAGTATATATATATAGTAGCAAATCTCTACCGATGCTCAACGATCCATAGGAGAGAAACGACGGCAGGGACTCGTTGCCTGACAGAAATATCGGCAGTAACGCTGCGCCGCGAATATATATCTGGCTCCTCTCCTTTGTCTCAAGGCGAGCGAGTGCTGCGCGCGCGGCGGCATTTTCAAACGTATAATACGTATCTTTCTCTCGCTCTTCGGACACAAAGAGGCTGCGAGTTCTTCTCCGCTAGTATGTACATATACACGCACACGAAAATCCATAAGTCAGCCTTCGCGAATTTGCACGTCTTTGTGCTGCACGGAAAAGTCCGAGCGGATGATGAATGTACGCATCATCGATTTTGATGGATGGCTTTTCGGGATTATTCTTGGGTGGTTTCGCTGCTCTCTTCGGTCTATAAAATAGTCCGATGTGCGTCTAAATTAGAAGATCACAAAAGAAAGTTTTCCATATCGTCCCCCGGGAATCGGCGAGAAAAAGAAGCACCGGAGAGAAAAAGCAGTCAATAGAAGTATGAATCGGAAAACGACACACGCACGTATTCGACGAGTTGAGAACCGTCAGGGTGGCTGCGCTCTCTTTGTCTATGCGCGAGAGAGGGAGGGATGAGTCTGGGTCGTCCGCGAGGTATCCGGGCGCAGCACGAGCTATTAAGCGCCGGCGGCGGTGGCTGCTGACCACTTGCTTTCTTTTTTCTTCATTTTGGGCGGCCCTACTCCACCTCCTTCATTCTCTTCTTCGCCTTCTTATTTTGCCGCGAACTACAGAGTTATAGGTTCTTTCTCCCCCCCTCTCTCTCTCTCTCTCTCTCTCTCTCTCTCGCTTGATTTAGCTTTGCCGCTCGATTTTGATCGAGTAATGCGCGCTAGTTCCGAAATTTAATTATGCCTAAGTAAAATATACGCCTAGCCAACAAAAAAAAAGATATTTTATCCTCCCCGAAATCTCGAAAACTCGGTGTGTTAAATCTCGCGGAATCTCTTAATGAAAACACTAGTTGCCCGGCAGAGAAAAAAAAAAGAAAACGGCGCGTCCAAAGAAAGACTACGCTAACCCGCGCGCGCGAATGAAGAGTAAAAAAAAACGTCGCGCGCGATGAAATTCGCAGAAGGCGGCGGCGCGGTGGTTTCTCTCCGCGACTATATAACAGCGGACCCGAAAGAGCGCCGCGCGACGACCCACGAAACGAGAAAAAAAACTTCCAGGAGAAAGAGAGAAGAAGAAGAAGGCCGGAACGAAAGTGAGCGTGCGAAGAAATTCCCTCTGCTGCGCGCACGAGAGCAGCGCGGTAGTAGGCTCCCCGTGAATTCTGGAATTTACGATTTTAGCATTTTGTGGTGGGCCGAGAGCGATAAACGGGAAAACTTTGTACCGGCGTAATGGCCTGTTTTTAAAATCGAGGATTCACCGCCGCCGCGTAATAAAGTTATAATGATAAGAAGCTTCCTTTTTTATATGTATTCACACATACACGCGCGCGCGCGCTGATTTGCGTGTGTTTCGCTGATTGAATAATTCATTCTTGCTTTTCAAGCAAAATTAATTTCCGCAACTCTCGCGAAGGAAAATAAACAAACCATTGGCTCAATCCTACACAGTGCATAGGTATAGAACGTGAAAAACGAGCCATTCGAGCACCCTTGCACTTGAACGCGGGCAAATTTACCTTGCGAAGCTCGTTGGTCGAGCGTACGTGCGTCAGACTTAATTAATTTACATAAAAGCCAGTACTTCGCCCACACGTCAGACAGTGCACGTGCAGCAAAGGTGAGAGGTGCATCAGCTTCCTGCCCTTTTTACGGAGAGCTCGTGTATGCTTTGTCCGAGAGAGAGAGAGAGAGAGAGAGAGAGAGAGACTATACTATCAGGGATATTATTAATTTGAGGAGAGTTTAAAAAAAGTTTGAATGGAATGTTGATAACGCGTGGCAGGATTTTGTTTCGACTTTAGAGTAAGGCACGTGGAAAGTTTAATGTTTGATGTGATTTACGCGTATGGAGAGGAAATTTCATCCAGCGCCAAATTGGAGATGTATAAAAAGGGCGGGAATTTCGTTTTATTGGTACATCAAATCCGCTTGTTTATACACGTTAAAACTGCAGCCATCGGTGAATTCTACGGTCGTAAAACATTTTAGTTTCAGGATAATATTACTTTTTGAAAAGCAGTCAATCACACAACACTTTACTACACGAAAACTGCGGTTGAAGGACTTTTCAAAAGATTTTTTCCCCACGTGCAACCAGCCGTGTATCACTCGGGTAATACAAACTAAACATTTTCACAACAGCGCGCGCTCACGTCACCGCATCTCATCGCGCCTAATAACGAGGCTTAATTTATGAAAATGAGAGTAGTGTAGCTCTCCACATGATGCAATTTCAGCCAGCGTAACTTAGTTAGTGCCTAAATCGGGGCTGAGGTCCGACACACTCGCGACTCTTCGTATAATACATTTTTCTTTCTCTCTTCCTCCGCTGGTCTTTTCCAAGCGGGCCGCCGGTTAGAAGACGTTTAGTAACTTAATTGCCACATACGCACGCGGCCTCGAGAAAGCCGCGCGGTCATTAGAATAAGCAGCGGTGAAATCCGCGAAATTTTTTAGGCCTTATCTTTCTTGGAAGAGGCGCGCGGGTGGGCGGAGTTCCGAATATCGATGTTTTTTCGGGTCAGCGGCGTACGGTAAATTCAAAAAATGTCCGAGAAAATTCGAAAATCGCATCGTTAGATCTTAGAAACTGTATATATACACGCGCGCGAATCAGCTCTCTTTCTCTCCAGCGAGTTGACACTTTCAATTTGCAGCTTGGGATATCGGCTATCAGCGCTAACTGGCCAAACTGAATAGGCACACACGCGGCGGCGCTCTTTTTTCTCCGCCAAACCGAATTGGGACAAGGTTCGAATTTACGGCCGGTTTATCGTTCGTTCGCCCCGGAGGTTAATAGCGAGGATCCGCTGCTTGGACAAAGAACGCGCGCGACTGCGGCTGGGAAGAAGAGACGAAATCAAACGAGTATATGTATATATTATGTGTGAGTTTTTTTCGACTGGTTCTTCTTCTTCTTCTTATATCGGTCGACTCGCGGAGCTTTTATTGTATTTAGTCCTGTTATCGTTTCTCGAAAATAAAAGTGTGAGAAAAGAACCGAGCCCGTGGGTTCAACTCGCACGATGACTTCACGTGATTAGAATAGTAGGTATATATATCTAAAATTTAAAATCTCGCATTTACGCACAAATTTCGCCACACGCGCGTACTAGGGGCGAGACTGACCTTTACAAAACTCTCCGCAGAAATTTCGCTCAAACACGAGAGATACCGATCTCGCGTGTGCATATATGTGCGCGAAAGCGCTTTTTTCAGCGAGAGGTGGAAGGTCGCGTGGAAAATTCAACGAAAAAAAGCACAGCAGTTACCTGTAGCAGTCATCGTAACTATAATTTGTGTGTGTATATATATACACGTGCACCGGCGAACGTGGCGCTTAGCTGTCCGGAAAGTGGGTCAATGTCGAGATCAACGGCACCGCGACGGTTAGAGCATTTTTCTCTCTCTTCCCTTCTCACTTTTTCAAATGCTCGTGCGCGTATTATTACATTATACAGAGAGACGCGGCCGATGGCATAGTAGGAAAACGGCGAATAAGGTATATAATCGAAGTGTATACGCGATATGAGTATGTGTACATATAGCAAGCGAGAGAGAAATGCGCGTCGTCATCCGCGGGTTTACGCGCCTATTCGATAGTCATTGCTTTCCCTTTCTTCGATGTTATAGCTGTCTATATAGGCTTTTTATGAGCGAAATTTCGATACGGAGCTGCGATAGCGAGCTGGAATGTGCACACAATGAAGACTGGCTTTGTGATCACGATTTTGTAGATCGTATAATTAAGAGTAATCTGACCCAAGCGCGAGATTCTATATAATGCATAAAAGATTTACATGCTCGACGTGTGCGTAAGCCGTTGCGAAATGTAATTGCCATCCAGTCCAAAATTCGACCGTGACACGATAAAAAGCAAGATCCGATCGGTCCTTTTCTATTTACGTCTCAGCGTTCGATCTTATCCCTCGCGTATTTTGTCTTTGCGTATGTGTATAACATAAATAATTCAAAAGCCATATTATGAAATCTCCACTAGGCATCGTTGAATCCGTAGCCCAACTGACTTCACCACAGGTGCGAACTGCATATCCCATCTCAACTATCAAAAACAATTCGGCGGAGCGAAATTACGCAAGTCGAGCACACATCACGTGGTCCAACCGTCGCGGTATGGAGGGGCGCGGAAACGCGTGCACGGGACAGCACGTGTACTCGCGTGCACCGAATAAACGGACAGCCTTGACGGCCGAGGAAGAAAAAAATTGATTTTATTAATAGAGATATGAGTGCAGCAGTTTGGAGGTGGGAGAGAGAGATGTCGAAATTGTTTTTGTGGGAGTGGGTTATTCGCGTGTTTGTTTTCTCTGAAGTGCGAAATCTTGGATTTCTTTAAAACGTTATTTGCGTTTCCTTGTTACGCGCTCCCAAATTGTTCGAGAGGTGAACAAATCGATAAAAAACGCGCGCTTTATTATACATATACCATCGCCAAAAAACAACGTCTCAATTACTCGGCGCTAACAAGCTCTGAGGCTCGAAAGAAAAAAAATGGTTAAGATCGCAATAATAAACCCGAAGGCAAACAACGACCGCGATTTTTTCCCCGTTAAGCCAGCTAAAATCCTCTCTTTCCCCAGCTTCTTTTTCTTCTTCTTTTCTGCGAGCATGAGAAACCGATCCTCGGAGAGCAAAAAATAGCCTTGCACACAGGCCAATCAGCCAATTATTCCTTGCTCGAACAAGAGTATATAGAGGTTGCGTGCTATTGCTCGATCGACGACCGAACTACTACCGATTCCCCCCCCCCTCTCTCTTTATGCAAAAGAAACAATAAGCTACTTTGGAAAAACTTCACCGCGAGCTCCTTTCCTCTGGAGGGCGTAAGATAATTAATAGGCAGAGCTGATGGCGCGACTCTTTTTCCTTGCGTAAACCGATGATCGGTTTTCTCATTGATTGGCAGCTATATGCCTTTAGTTCGAGACACGCGGGAATTCATGTGAGATCGCGAGAAGAGAAAAAAGAAGAAGTCTTGGTATACTGCAGGAGTCAGGGTCAAAGTCGAGGATCGCGTGTACATAGGTATACACAATGGCACGTGCAAAACAAAACGAATAATCGTCGGATTTGTATTCATAAGGCTCTGGAGACTCCTATAACGCGCACCGATGCCACGGGGAAATTGTCATTGTCGCGCTGCTTATATTTATTCACTCGCCTCCATACTGCTGTATTTCTGTTCATTTTATATTGTGGAGGATACATGTCGCCTGGTTTTTGAACGCGTGGGCGTAGCGAAAAGTAGTGAATTGCAATCGTGTAAAATCGTGAAAATAAAAAAAACCCAAAACCAATATGTTTCTCGAAAATCCAAACTCTTACATCATTCGCGAACGAATGAAAAAGCCATTCGAGCGTTGCACCTATTCTCGCGAGTGAGTGGGAGGGGCGCCCGGAGCGATAAAGCTGTGCGAGTGGGTTACTGCCACCGCAGCGCTGCGGATATAGCAGCAACAATGAGCTAGAAATAAAGCGAGAGCAAGCAATCTAAGTACGTCGAACTGTTACGCGCGCTCTGCGTGTCCTAGGTCAAGAAGAATCAAGACGCCGAACACTGCGCATGCGCGTCTTTTTTTCCTCGTCCCACTGAATGGCTGCTTTTCTGAATGGATATACGATTCGGCTTATTCCTTTTATTTTTATATATATTTCAATTTTACGACTTTTTGTTTGGAATGCAAAAGAGCGCGGCGTGATTAGCGTGCAATAATGATCCGGAAGATTTTCTCGCGAGGAAGTCGAACTAATTAGGTCGTTGCACTTATGCCATTGTGCATTTCAAAGCCTGTTAGCATTAATTCACGGCTACTCAGCCGGAGTGCGTATAGTGTAACTAGCCGACACCGGCGTTGCCGGCAGCTTCGTATATATCGGAGAATATTATAAAATCGCGAGCGACGAGAGACCATTTTCCGGAAGACGAAGCACGCGCGTTGAAAAAATTCTCGCGTACACGGCGCGAAAAATAATACACGAGGAAACGCAAAGGTACACCACCTATACAGGCATTAACGCAAAAGGGTTGTACGCATTCGTCGATTATTCGATGACCCAGTTCGAGAGAGGTCAACGTGTATATATATACACACATAGCGAGGATGCGTATCTCACTGGAAAGACGCGAGACGGAGTGTGCTGTGTGTATATAGAGAGGCTTTCTTCTGTGTCCGTCGTCCGAGCGGAAGTGCCGGCATTGTTATTGCAGCAGCGCCGTCTGATCGGCCAAATAGAGCGAGAAAGAAGAGACAGCAGCACGTGCGAGAGAGAGAGAAATCGCGATAGCTCTTCGATCGCGAGCGAGAATAGCGTATTATACCACTCGATAAGTTACGCAATGATGAAAACAAAAAACTTTTATAATAATACGCGCATATGCGCGAGTTTTCATTCGAAAAATGCATCGCTCGCCATCTGCTTCGGCCGCCGCGGCATCCGCCGATATTTTCTTGCGCAACGCGAGGAAAAGGGCCTCCCAGGGCCGCATATTATATAGATACACATGAGTATCCGATTCAGCCGGCGAGAGAGAGAGACCGCACTCACATGTGCTGCAGCAACGGCGAGAGAGGAAGTGGGCTGCACCCACATATAAGACTATGGGACCTCTCTACCGGTTCTGTCTGAATGCGTGCCGCACGGTTTATTGGGACTTTTTTGCAGGAGGTCGTGGGTGGCAGTTTTTATACTCTAGGCTGTTATTTATTTCAGTCGCGAAGTTTGCTGTATTATTTGTCGGACTGATTAATCCGTTTTGATTGAATGTTCAATATTCGCGACAGACAGAGAGCTCGAGTGTCCAAAGGAAGAAAAAAAGAGAAGGACGATGTGCGGAGAAAGGTACTCCGCGGGACACTCAATACCCCCAGCTCTACCGTGCGACAAACAAAAGGGTTTTTCATACTTCCGATGACCCTCGTTTTATCGCCCGAACACGCGGGTATCCCTGAAATCTTACGCTACTTTGTGGAGAGAGAGAGAGAGAGAGAGAGAGAGAGAGAGAGAGAGGGGGGGACCCAGACCGCTGTCAAATTTTTATCGAAACAAGATCATATTATTGAAAAAAAAAATTACCTATATAATTCGAGTGAAAAAAGAATCGACGTGTATAGACTACTACATAATATAGAAATAACCCGAAGAGCCACACTATACACAAGCCCGTCGCAATATTAGTATCCGCTTCCTCATTTACTGCGCTGCTCGCTGTCTTCCGGACGGCGGCGATGATGATTCACTTGCGCAATCGAAGGCAACGCCAGCATAATATATGTATATACACTACGCGAAAAAAAGCTTGGGTAGATACGCATAATACTTAATACGTACATACGCGCATGTGCGCGTTCTCACGCTGCTTTCCTCGCGCGCGAATCTCATTAAAAATTACTACCCCTCTCTCTCTCCCTCCGAGCGAGTTTTCGAGGGCCTTTTTTTCAAATAAGAGAATATAAAGAGACCGCGGCGACGACGTTCTTTTCCAGGGGCCATTACGAATGTATTTGGACTGCGCAGCGGTTTAACGAAGTTGCCTACGCTGGTGAAACAACCCAAGACGCCGAACGAGGTGTTGGAAACGGTTCGAGTTGCTTTGAGATTATCCGTGTATAATTAAGTATATCGTACAGTTTCTCGAAATTTTGTAATTTAATATGCGAGCTAATGATTCCGTGCCTCGCAACCTGCGCTGCCACTTGCACCGAAACATCGTATAGAACCATAAGAGCAGCTTCCGAACAACATGTGCGCGACCTCGTTGAAAAGGTGGTAGGCCGCTCTCGCATCCGGGCGAGTGAAAGAGCGCTGGGTGCACATGGCAGACAAAATAAATACAAAAAAAGAAGGAAGAAAACCGCTCGTTTCGGCCGACCCGTAAACATCTGCTAGGCGAGACCGCCACGGGCAACCAGTGATCCTCAACTTTTAGTCGAGTGATAATACTCGTTATAAGTGCTCGAATTTCTTTTGCTCGCGAGCGATTTATACTTATATATACCCCGGAGTAGTGTAGAGAGAAATGTAGACCGTCTCATTATAGTGATTCGTTGGATAATAGGTTACGCTTAATACAGCGATTTTATCGCACAGCAATTTTTAATGCGCCTACTAGCCTCTAATCCGCACTTATATCCAACGGAATGTATACATATCTATATAGAGGAACTTGTAGATAAAGTACAATCGATCGGATTCGCGCCTGCTGTCTATGCACACGCGCTCGATCAGATGCATATATATATACATATATATATATATATCTAGAGCCGATATATAAGTGAGATAATTTACTAGTAGATACTTCAAACAAGAGTGACGATCGATCATCGCGATGATTAATTGATTTTAATTGAAACAAACACACGCGTGTAAATTCTCATTTACATTAGATCGCAGAGTAATCGTTGTCGCCATCGTCGTGGTGTATGGTTTGCCGAACGATTAATTGCTTCGCAATTTACAATTTCATTGGGCGATATAAATACGCCGGAGCGTTGTGACTTACGTGTCGCGGCAACGATATTTCGCTTGTTCGGAAACTCACCTGTAACAAAAAGAAAAATTCATATTAAATACACATTCTAACACGCCGAATAAAACTTGTAAAGTGTACATTATTAATTCTAAATTTATATAAATCGCAGTTCTTCAAAACTGACTCGACATAATTCACGCGCGACTAACTCGAAAGCTCCCCTTGAACCTCAAAATTAATGAAAATCCAATGACCACGAGAAAAAAAATACTCGCAACCATGCAGTCCCCCATATTTCATCCGACAGTTTCTAGAAGATTCGAAACTATACGACTCAGAATACATCCGTCCTACACACACGCGCGCGTATATGTATATATCCACACGCGAGCGGAAAAAGCATCGGGGGCCCGGTGCGACTCGGGCCAGCTGCCAACGCATACATACACACACACAGGCGCCGACCCGAACGATCGAATCGCTCGTGTGAGTCTATACTGCTATACAGGGGCCACTTGAAGGAAGAGCGTCTGCCGCGTTGAGATAAGCGTCATGCGCGCGTGCTCGTAAAGGATGATGATTATTTTTAGGGTTTGTATAGATGGAGATCGAGATTCGTTTGCGCTGCCGAATGCGTTAGCATTAGAAAAATTAGTTGAGTATTGTCGATTTTTTTCTTTTTTTTTAAATTGCTTTAATGAATTTTTCACCGCTGATGGTCGGTTTATCTATACTGAAGCACGTGCTTTGAATTTACTTCACGAAGAGCGAAAAAGAAGCGAAATCAGGAGATATATTCTGATGTCATGTACGCATTGGTAATAGTGTACAGCCGCTTTTGGCTAAAATAAAAACTTGAAAGTAAATCGAAAATACATCTCAGAGCAGTAGGCAGCATTAAATCGGCCGAAACAACATTTAAAACACTGTTATTCGACCATAATGCACACACCGTAAGAGCAGCGCATTAGTAAAAACAAGCTACGACGACCTTTCGTATATAGCAGGTATACGCTATAGGCGTCCTTCAAAGAAAACACGCACTAATCTCCCGCGCCCCGCTGCAATTAACTGTTTCGTGAGGAAATATTTCGGCGGATCCTAAAACAATAAAGCAACGGCTTGAAACCTCGCCGAAGACGAAACTCAACACCGTGGATAATCCCCCAGAAGAGTTAGCCAAACAACAGCTCCGACTCTTCGTCCTCCCACGACACTCGCGACAAAGTTTGCGTGCGCTTCGGCAAAAAGGTCGTCGGTCCTGCGCACCGCTATATATAGTTTACGATCCGTAAGAACATCGTGTATACACGAGAGAGCGAGAGAAAGAGAGAGAGAGAGAGAGAGATGGCGAGCAAACGGAAGAGAATTCAACCGCATGAGTTCTGTATACCCGTCTCATAAAAGCTTGAACAATTTTCGTTCAACAACTGCAGTCCAGTATATGCGATAGAGTGAAAAGGAGAGCGGAACAAGCCATTATCTTTCTCGGTGGGTAATAATCATTCGTTTGTTGACCCGCGCGTGTATATACAGTATCTTCGGTTCTCACCGGTGTCCGAAATTCCCGAAGAAGCTTTTCGCGTCGACGAAAAAAATAAAGAGACCCGACCGGAAACTCTCAATTTTGTGGTCACCTGACAAAAGAGAAGCGCGCGTTCCGTTCTCGGCGTGGTTTCGCTCTGTACTCCTTTCTCGCCTTTTCAGGTACATGCGCGTCGAGAGGCCAAATTGGCGGAAGTTTTTCTGCGGGATTTTTCGGCACTCCACGAGATAGAGAAGACAGTGTCGTTGTTCTTCGATTCGACCGAGAGGATACTTGTTTCTTTTTGTCTGCAATTGCGGTTGTAAATGTGAGCTTCCGACCGCAGAGAGGCATCGCCTTTTCTTTTTTTCTTGTTCAACAAAAATTTCGAGGAATCGATCACGCGCTGCTGACGAAACTGCATTCGCGAGTGCGTTATATTGTTGTGCGTCGCTGCGTTTCATTTCTCCTTATCGTATTGAATTTGTACAAATAGAAGGTATAGTTTCGCAGAAATTGTTTCCGATTCAGAAATTAATATCTTCACTGATAACGCCGCACAGCTAGCTGACGTCGTTGATAAAGTAATTTTTCATCTTAACGATTTGAATGAAAGAAAACGACTACGTTGTCGAGCTGCGCGCGAGGCATCAAAATAACAACACAGCTCTATAAAAGAATTACTCGGCACCGAAAATACGACACCGCGCTTGCGCACTGCTCGAAAAATTCCCGACGCCGTGGAATCCCCGCACAGCTCAGCACACGGCACTGCGGCGAAGCGCGATAACAACGTTCACACACGGCGAAGAGGAAAGAGAGTAGAGAAAGAAACAAGAGCAGCAGCGCAATAAGGAGAGCTTCTCGAGAAAAAGATGCGTTGCTCTGCACGAGGTCTGTATATGTGAGTGAAGGCGATTTCTATTACATGTACGCGTGTGCAGGGGCGCGAATGCGTTCACAATATTATTCGAGGCCTCGAACTCGAGAACGGGTTATTCTTGCAAGATTTTAATTGAAGCGTGGAAGCCCTGGTATGAGTAGTAGTATTATTATTATAGCGACCCACGCGTTTTTCGTCATATGACGTTCCAACACCATCTCTTATACTCTCTCTAATCTTCGTGTAGGTATACGCGTATACATCTCTGCGTGTACGTTATAAAGAGTGTCGTCCCAAAGCAGAGCGTAACGTCATCATCGGGCTTATGCTCGCGCTTGCGTATAACACAGCGAGAAGAGAGGGAGAGAGAGAGAGAGAGAGAGAGAGAGAGAGAGAGAGAGAGAGAAATGGTGGCGCGACGGCAGTGCTACTCATTACTTCTTCCGGTCGACTCTGTAATATATATACAATATATATACATATATGTACACACGTCTCTCTTTCTCTCTCTCGGTTTTGCTCCGGAGTATAGAAGCGCGAAATCAATATATACCGACGTTTATGTGGATCAGCGATAATAGCGAGTTTTGGGTTAGCGTGACGGAATAATTGCGTTAATTTTTCCCGACTGTTGGCGGCGTTTGCTCATTATTTCGCTAATTGAATTTGTCCCGCCGCTTCTAGGAACGCTCTCTGACCCGCTCCGGATCTTCGCACAGGTAGACGAAAACTCGCACGTACACGTGCACAGTCGCACATATGTATTATGAATATAGAGAGACGCAGCGAGAGAGAGAGAGAGAGAGAGAGAGAGAGAAGAAAGAGAGCTGAATAAATAGCCACATCCTCATAACAGAACGGCGTATCAAACTCATTAAAAGTCGTTATTGGCTCGACGCGATTGTGCGCGCTGCTACTGCTGTGTTCCACATACAGTATATAACGGGTCAGCCAAAGAATATAGCCTGCAAGAGAGCGAGTGCAGCATTGATTGGTCCTGGGGGGTTCAGCGGCCTCGCGCCGCGGTCACCTCCCCAAAGTTATTCGCGCCGCGTAAATCCGTCTGCTCGCCTGTGACTTTCTCGTGGGTATTTTATATGCACTCTCTCACTCTAGTAGACTGCACGATTTGGCCGGAGCAGAAAATCGATAACGCAAGCTCTACTGGAGTAATTAAGGATTGAGCTCGTTTCCTTTTCTTCGAATTTTCACTCGTTACGCAATACCAAGAAAAACACGAATAACGCTCGCTTTCTATGTATACTATCTTATTTTTTTGCATCCTAATCTCGAATCCCCTCCACTATATAAATACTGCGAGTGATTCATATATACCGCGCGGTCTATCGCCAAACTGGTTTTCGCATAATACAAGCACAAAACGCGATACGACACCTCGCCCTTGTGCATATATGTATATACGTATAAGAAAAGCCGAATTCGTACAGGGAGACACGCGCTGCTGCAGAAAAGTTTCCAACGACGACTAGCTATAGGTTATACACGGCACACGACGGCGCGCCAGTATCTCTTATCGATCGGGGCAGCAGTAGCGTGCGTCGAACTTTCGCGAGGAGTCGCGGGCGGCGACACTGCTGTTGTACACATCAATGATACGAGGTGTATATATATACACATACAGTTTGTGCGCCGGCTTGGTTAAGTCATCGCGCAAACAAACAATTACCGCGAGAGAGCGGGTGTGTGCTTACGTATATAATAACTCGTGTTTGGTATGTACAATTATGAGGGGAAATTCTCGCGCGCCATGTGCTGGCGTGTGAAATTTAATGGACGATTGATACGACGTGTATCGGAAAGTGTAACATGAAATTTTATTATGGACGATGCTCGGTTTATTATACACATGTAGGTGAGTGAAATTTATGTATCTGCAAAAAGAGTGAGCGGAGAAAAAGAGATGGCCGGCGAGAACGACCGGAAGTTCGAAATCACGCTTCTCGATTCTCGAACGAGGCTTGAATTCGAATACGCGGGTGAGAGAGGGAGAAGCAACTTTTATATGTATATACATACACGCACGTTGACACCGTTAGAAAGGAAGAGCTCTCGACCGCATGTATATACGTGTATACACATATTCGCAAGACACAAGTCTTTTCTCGCGAGCTTAAATGCCGTCTTTGTCACACAAATACATATACATATATATATATATATATATATATATATATATATATATATATATATATATATATATATATATATATATATATATATATATATATACACTCACAGGTCGCGTTATCGCTCTTCAAATATCGCGCGCGCGAGTTTACCTTGCTGCCGGCCGATAAACTATATATGTATATGGATATTTTTTTGCGTGACTGAGACAACGACTCGGCGTTTTATTCCGGACTGACCTCAACGGAGTTAATTATTACACTCGTATAGTGCGATACGTTGTATTCGAAAGCTTACGTTCTCACATATACGCAGTTCCTTCTATATTTAATTAACGTGTGATGTATATGTATATTTATCAGACGAAATCATTAAGAAAGCTCTCGCGCTGAGCCTCAAAGGTGCGCATATATAAGAGAAAAATCAAAGGGGCACAAAGCTGCAGGAGTGCCATCGGGCGCCCGCAGAAGTAGACCAGGGAAATAATGAGAAAAGGCGTGTAAAGGTGTGCGCAAGCGCTCCGGAGACGGGTCAACGATCCTCTCTCTCTCTCTCTCTCTCCCTCTATATCTCTCTTATTCCGAGCTGCTATAGTAGTATTAGAGCTAGTTCATCTGGGAGTCTATCCAGATTTTCTTCCCAAGATTCTAATCGTATGTACGTGTGCTCGCTCCTATATGAGAGAAAAACGATGGTTTTCGTGTGCGAAATGGTAGGGTTTATTTTGAAAATATGTCAATACGCACGTGCTCGGCGGCCGAGGCGAGATGTCTACTGCCTCTTGGATTTTCGCCAATTTTCATTGGAGCGTTTCGAGGAAATTTTAAAAATCAACAACGCGCTTTTGCATGCATTTTAATGTTTGATTCGCGAGATTACATTTCCATGTTTAAATAAACGCTTTTAACGTTGTTCGTCATTGCGATGTAACTGGCTTATAATTATGCTGCCGGAATATCGAGCTGAGAATATCAGCTATTCAAGACACGAGTGTATTACTCGACAAAGGAAAAAAGATCTCCAGGCACACTATATAGACTATCGGTATATGGACACCATTCGAATTGGGAACAGTAGTCCATCGCTCATACATAATCGGCTCAATGTGTCGGGTTTCGAAAATTCGAAAGGGAAAAGCAGCAAAAAAAGAAAGAACTAGCAAATCATCAGCTCCAGACCAACAGCAGCAGCAGCAACAGCAGAGAGAAAGAGATTACGCACACACACACACAACGGCCGGATGTCATCGGCGGGAAGAGAGAGAGACGACGACGGCGCTCCGATGATACGTGGTAGGATTGGTCAATGGCACGCGTAATCGAGCCTCGGCAACTCTGTGTGCATATTTATCCGCGAGACTTCTTTCTCTCTATCCCCTTCCCCCGCTCTCTCGCGAGTGTTTTACTTTCTTTTAACGATATATACTCTTCTTTCCATGCGGCTATTTTTGTTCTCAGCAGAGAGCGAAGATAAGGAAATCGCGTATAATTACGCGTAGTCCATCGAGTTAACATGTATTTATCTTTTCTTCATATTCGACGCGAGTTACGACTCGATTGACTCTTTCTCTCTAGAAATAGCGGAGTCCGCGTAAGATAAACACTGTTTTCATAAACGATCGTCGTTCCGCCCCGTAGAGCATCAATTTCAACCCGAACCGCGCACAAATCGCCGGGAAATCTCGGAACGAATTAGCCGGAAAGCGAGTAATAACCGAACTCGGCGCACCGCAAACGGCGAGCGCGCGAATACGGCCAACAAAAGTTAATTGCCGCGTGAGCGAATTAAACGGCGCTATGTGCTGCTGCTGTTACTGCTGCGCTCTCGTTTTCGTTTGTGCGCCTTATTTTACGCTATCTGCTGTCCGTCTCGACGCGATGCGTTGTCCCCTTTTGTCGCGCACTTTACGAGCGCGATATCGATCTTTACGCCGGGAAGCGTAAACAAAACGGTCAATATAATGAAAAATGTTATAAGGTCGTATACGCTTGTATTTTTTTTTCGTGTCTTGTATAAGACACTGTTCGAGTAAAGGGGCAGCCGAGGAATAGACGTTCAATGACGAGCTTCTATACGCGATCGAAAACACATAAGCGAAATGCATATACTTAATACATCAGCGTGTCGACGTAATTCGGGCCGCTCTTTTGTTATACTCAGATTTCCCGCGCAAGCGCGAAAATTAATTCCGTCCACGGCGTATAGCCCACCAGGCTATTTCGTCCCCATCTGCAGCCAATTTAGAGTTATGACAGGCGAAATCGTCCGTTTCATAATGAGGGCCGCGCGCATACTTTCCAATGAAGATGAGGCTCTCGCGCGCGCACCTGTTTTTTTCGCCGAGCAGGTGTGTCCACCGTTCGTTTTCGCGTACACCGGCTCGTTTTGCAGTAATTAGGGTACATCTTATGATACTTTCTTTTTTTTTTTGCGGGATCGGATTACGCGTCGAGCTTTTCGCGCCTGCTTATCACATCTCGATTAAGATTTTTTTTCCGGTGTATATTATCTTGCGCATATTCGACGGAGGAAACTCGAGCGTACAAATTGAAAGCGACGGTTGGCCTCGCCAATATCGAGACGCACGCGATATATATATATATAATATATACTACATTATTATCTTGCACGTGTGTATGTATATATCTGATGTGTGTACACACGCTTCGTCGAAGCCGGCAGATGTAAACACGGGCCGAACTTCTCGAACGATATTCTCATATATAACATATATATGTACGCAAACTTTACTATATACGTTATGTATTAGGTGTGCACGTGAGCCGAAGGTCGAGAGAGTGCCTGTCTAAATTGAGGAATTATGAATTGGAAAGACGTGGAGTTTAGGCCGCGTGTGTAGTATATTCAAAATTCTCATGCTTATGTAATTTCGAGAAGCCTGCGCTTGATTGCCCAGTGAATCATATATACATATAATATAGTCAAGAGTCGTGCGAGTTACTGGCAATTCACACGAAGCCCGTGAAAATTTTGACAGTTCCAAGTACGTGCTAATATATATAATATATTATATATATATATATATATATATATATATATATATATATATATATATCGCGCGATTCCTTTATTCCACAACAAAGAGAGAGAGAGAGAGAGAGAGAGAGAGAGAGAGAGAGAGAGAGAGAGAGAGAGAGAGAGAGAGAGAGAGAGAGAGGGAGATAGGAAACGGTCTCCTCCCTATTCTCGCCGCAATAATAAATCGTTGAATATTCAAAATACCCGTATAAAGAAATCCGATCGCTCTCTTCCCTGGAAAAAGCGTTCATATACACACTCCCGCAATAGAAGGTCGTAATCGTCGGCGGCTCGGTTCAAAGATTTTTTTCCGAATCGTGAGTTCAAGGCCGGCGCTCGCGCGAGCGAGCAAGAAAGAGAGAGAGATATTTCGCGGTGAACGGCGTTGCCCACTTGCGACCGCGACACCAGAGTCTCTCTGGTCAATGTCGCGAGTGACGGTTTCTTTTTTTCTCCACGTAATGTACGCTCTCCGGAATTCGAAGGCCCGTCTTTCTCTTGTATTATTATAATACATATGGATCTAACGTTCGGCGAAAGCCGCAGGAGGATGTCGTTTTTTTCTTCCTCCGAGTTCGAGGTGATAATGCTCGCGACCCTGACATTCACTTTTGTAACGACGACAAGTGTCGAAATTGAGATTTAATTATTTGTTTGGTTTCGTAATTTTCTCGATATGAGAAACCCGCTCGAATCGCTTATCTGCGGACTTACCTCGAATTAGTATTTGATACACGTGGTATACGAAGCAAAAAAGGAGAAATACGAAAAAAAACATCGAATGAAGACAGCGCGGCTGAGTACGTGCGTCAATGTTCGTGTGGGCAGGTTGAACTCTTCGGAGAAGCCGGCCAACAGGCTCCGGCGAAAAGCTAACTTGTACATACATTATATTCTCTGGAGGTGCGAGAAGGAAAAGATTTTTCCTCCGCATGAAATTGCCGGCCATGCGTGCTAAGCGAGAAGTACGTACGTATATATAGGAAAGGAAGAAAAAGAAATTAGTCGGTTGTTCACCTCCTCGTATACATGATGTGTAGGTTTATTTTTAAAAACACGTGTACACCGCGCAAGGATGTGGCTCCGAAATTTTTTGCGGATGTGTCATTTTTTTCAATGATTCGACGCTTTTCGACTTTTCGCGCAGCGACTCTCGGAAAACAACGCATCCACGTGCACAGAAATAGAGCAGATTACGCGATCTCTCGATAAATGCAATCGGATTGCCGATTCCACGCGGCGATTCCAAGAATCGCGGGTAAACATTAATCACGCATTTGTTGACAAGAACGTTACAGTAGACCGAGCCCATTAATATCCGGAAAATTCGGTAGCATACAATTCCAAGAAGCCTCTAAGTAGCTCGAATAATTTTTGACAGATATAAAGTCGCGCAGCGCCGCATCATAATACTCGGTATATGGACTCACCTTGTCGTCCGACGATCTCGGCCACGTGCTCGCTGCTGGGCACCGGCACGCACTCGGTCATGTTCTGGCTCTTCTTCGATCTGGCCTCTTCGAACACGCTGCTGGGTGTCTGCTGCAGCGGGTCCGAATCCTGGCCGATGCTGCCGACTCCGACGCCGGCAGCGGGTCCGCCCACGCTACCGTTGACCCCGTTGACGCCACCGTTGGCGCTGCCCTGGTCGAGTCCGAGCATCGAGAGCTCGAAAGCGAGCTGGAGGGCGCGTTGTTCCTCGATCGAAGTGCCACCGGCCGAGCCGTTGCTCGAGACGACCGGGTTCGCGCTGACGACCGACGTCGCGCCGCCACTCGCGCGCTCCATCTCCGAGAACAAACTCGCCGGCATGGTTAATGCTGTGGTAGCCGTGGTGCTGGTGATTGCGTTATTCAGCGGTCTCGAATACGACTGTACTTTTTGCGCAGCTGTCTCTCTCCCTCTCGCACTTGCTCCGTTTACTCGCACTGACACACTGTGATAGCCACCAAAAAGTAAAACACTTTCGAGCTCTATCTCTTTATCGCTGACGTCGTCGATACTCTTTGTTCTCGCGGCTGCGGACACACGTTGGACACGAGAGCGCGAAAGACGGACACGTGCTAACTTGAGCTGCTGCTGTCTCAACACTGTGCACAAAGAGTTAGTTTCAACTCGATCGCTGATGATCGACTCTCGACGGCAATCGATCGAACGATAATAATATCTAGAGCTGTAAGCGTGTGCGAGATGAATACAGCACGTCGAACGATGAGTAATAGAAGTAATAATAATAATAATAACAGTCTGGGCTCAACTGAACAGAGTCTGCGCTACACTCGGCTTTGCAAAAGTTGCGCGTGATCTGATCTGTCGGTTGTTTATGTGTATACGCTTGTAATATTGTTTAACGGAAGGCAGTGTGTGACTACCCTCTCGCTCTCGAGTGCCACTGCGACTGAGAGACTGCGGCGCGCGCCAGTAGCAGAGGCGGCTGCTTTGCTTGCGCTCTCTCTCTCTCTCTCTCTTTCGGCGGCGCGACGGCAGCTTGCGGCGGCTCGATTCTCTCCCTCTCTCGCGCGCCCGCTCTGTCGCGCTATCTCTCTCTCTCTCTCTCTCGTACAGCCGCGAGCCATCCGGCCGGTGCGCGAGTACCATGTGCTGCCGGACGCCGGCAATGCTCGCAGCCTATTGGTACGCGTCGAGTCACGTGACGCGTTTCCCCTCCGTTGCCCATATGTATGCGTGCTGCGCGGTGATGACGGGGACGCGAGTGAGAGAGAGAGGGTGTGACGGTCACGGAGACGGTCTCGCGGAGGGAGAGATTCTCCGGCGCAGCTCAGTTCTGGGCTCCTGTGCACTGTGGGAATTTCGAGCGGGGTGCTGCTATACAAATCTATGTGCAGCGCTTTTGCAGGCTCTTTTGGACTTGGGTGGTTGACCTTGCTGCAGATATAGAGCTGCCGCGGCGACAGATGTTCGCGGAGTTGACGCTTTCGAAATTTCGTCTACGGAGACTGCGATATATGTATTATCGTGATGTTGGATTTTTAGGGAGACCTCAACGGTTCGTTGTATATATTGCGGAAAATCGTGTTGATTGTTGAGATAGTTTGGATGGACGTAGTAACGTATTTCTAGATTGTGTAAACGACGCAAAATTTAGCGTAAGCTGAGAGAAATGCCTTATTCTGTTTAGGTATTATTACACATTTTTGTACTGTTGTACAAAATTGTTCTCTTTTGAAAGTTTAAACAGTTGAATGAAAGGGCTTATCGCAATTGGAGGCGAAAAGGAGTGCAAAATTAATTATACGCATATTATTATTTAAATTAGACATTAACTAAATCCAACAGAATAAAAATACACTTAAACATAATGTATTCCACGATCACATCCACCAAAAGTTCATTCCAAACACTGCAACCTCCCCTGATACACGCTCTCTCGAATTTCCCCTCCACAGGACTGACGGTCACCGAAACCGTCACGCAAACCAATCGCCGTCTTTCTCTCTCTTCCTCCGCACATCCGTCGTCGCGTGCTGTTCTCCCTCTCTGTCTCTTTCACCAACCCAAACACACACATACACACACGCGCGCACAGCTACTTTGCTTCTGCAGCAGCAGCCGGCGTGTACAGCCATTCCCATGCTCGTATTTTCGTCTTTTCCTCTGCGTTGCCGGCGACGCCCGCGGACGACCAGCTTCCACGAAATACCGTCTCTCTCTCTCTCTCTCTCTCTCTCTCTCTCTCTCTGTGTGCGCGCATGTATTATTCGGCTCTTTTGCCGCGTGGCCGCCGCGCGCGCGACGTTGGCACACGCCGCGCTTATTATATATACGAATATATGATGCATATATAGTATTATATAGGCAGTGGGAATTAAACGCGCGGCATTATGCATGGCAGTGATAACGTTGAATGCGCGAGAGAGATTGTTGAATTATTGTTTCGCAGGGGGGGGGGGCAAGAGATGATATGGATCGATGGATATATGCGCAATGCTGTTTTTATTTCTGATGTGGGTTGGGGAGAGATTCTGTACCGAAGGCAAATTCGGATAATTAGAGAAAATATGTGCGTTCTCTATGCGCTACAACGATGATATTGTATCTCTCTGACTGGCTGTATAATTATGTAGACTGGAGAAATGAAGTAATGAAGCCCGGTTTCGTAGAATACGAGCAGTATTGCATTTACGATTAATTTATGCGAGAAGCCACTATGCATCTATACATATTATACATTTGCATCAGTGTAATAATATTGTGTAATTGCGCAGTTAACGATTTTTCCAAACTAACTGCATCGAGAATTTTTCATTTCCATCTCCTGCACTTTGCATCTCATCGTCTCGTATATACATATTATATACGTATATAGTTATGAAGCATGTATAAGTAGCGCGATTCAAAGGTTGTCATCGAGCGATAGAATACATATTTGCCGCAAAGACGCGCTTATTCCTCGAGGCTTTTACGCTGAAAAGGATTGAAAATACTTTATATATAGAGATTGGCCACTCTCAAAGGCGGAAATCCACTCGCGTTTTTGTTGACGACGTGTAATGCATACTCTGCGTCGATAATTTTATATCTATAATACGTGTATAAGCTGCTTCTTTTTGCATCTATGCTTTTACCGATTTTTTAATGGCTACTTTCCATAAGTCGACTACGACTTTTCGTCTTTTAAAGCTCGATTTTAAGTATATACATATATATAAGCCATACAAAAAGTCTGCAGCAGTTATTTTATACTAAGCCGATGCGAGTCCCAGTCTTAAGTCATATTGTCGCCGCCGTATATAATGAATAAATTACCTCATTTATTCCAAATATTATATGCAAATCTGGTATTTCTCAAGGTAATTCCCAGACGAATGAAGCGACAGCGGGCACCAGTGTAAGTATATACTTTCAAAGAGACACTACCCGATTCGCATATAACATACCCGATGTTATTAATTTACACGCAAAGTCTCGCGTATCGAAAAAGACCAAAAGTCAATAGCCTTAAAAACAAAAGCTGGACAAAAATATCCATCCCAGTCGCTCCAAAGTATCGCTATATCCGCTAATGAAGGAAAGCTACACGTGGACGCTCATATTCACACACACGCGAGCGACAAATTGAGATTTAAGCTCTCGCAATGTATACAGCTGCTCGGCTCGCGAAATAGGACGCGTTAATTGAGTGATTTACCGTGTACTCGGTCGTGGGGAAAAGCGAGAAAGGTGATATCGCGAAAGAGGCGAGAAAACACACACGACGCCGGCGTGTGTGTGTGTGTATCGGTTCAAGGTCTGCGGCAGCAGCAGCCAACCACCGCGTCTAATCTTCCCCGGGAGAGCATATGGAGGCTTACGGAGTAGCGCCACCAGCATCGGGCCACTCCTGGGATTCCCGCGTCTTTATACTGAAATCCGCTCAATTAAGCTGGACTACCGTAACCTCGCGGGAGGAAATAAGGAGAAGGTATATAGATATAGCGAGCATTAAATAATGAACTTGATCGATTCGTTTGAAAACTCAAGCTTTCTGTCACGCAATAAATGCGATGGCTCTTCATAAATATGTCGAGTATTAGTCTCTCCTTTTAAATTGCGACCGCGCGTATACACGCTTTAAAAGCTAGTACGCTCCATTATTCTGCCCCGGGTGGCTCCAGTTTCGTATAATAAAGAAAAGTTACTTCGAGAGTGTGCGGCTGTTTTCGCAGAAGTATACAGCTCGCGATGCACGGACGATCTCAACTTTCGCGCGCCGTTTTTCTTCATCTCTGTCTCTCGCGCGTGCGGCGATAAACGGCTTTGAAAACTTGTCGGCACAAACCTTGCTGTACAACACGCAGTTGATGTATACTGTTATTATATATAAACGATGTGTATATACAATGTAAGAAAGCTTCGATTTTCTCTTAAAAGCCCTTCAATCTCACGGCCAAACACATGGAACAGCCAAAGCCACATCGAGATGCGAGCAAAATTCATAAACCGGGGGACATGCGCAGAGCGCTTTGCTCTCCGCAGACCGCATCCATCAGGCATGTATAAGCCGACAAAAGGCCAATATTGTATATATATCCCATATGCACACACGCGCACGCAAGTCAATCTATACATATGTGCGCATATACCTATATATGCAAGGTTCGATCCGTATGACCGGTCATCGGACGACTGCATGCCGCACACGTACACTGCGGTGTGGCCGGCCCAAGGCCGGCGGCTACGACCCCGACGTGTATATATAGGTATAGGGAGAGAGAGCGAGTAAACGAGACGCAGAGATGTAGGTAATGTACCACTGCAAGCTGCTCTGCGCTGCGCCCATCCCGGACGTCGAACTCGCGGTCGCGCGCGCAGGCGCATCGCGATCTCACACCTACACTCTGCTGCACTGGAGATGTCGAGTTTTCTGGCGCTTCGTGTCCTGCTGTAAATAGATGTTTGCTCAATTTTTTCTTCGTATATATGGAGCGCAGAATCGAATAAATTTTCGATGTATATATACGTGCCAATATTACAAGCTGGTGTATACACGCGGCTGTACTTTATGCGCACACGTATACCGCAGGCATAAAATCGTTTTATTACGCGGTGCATAAATTTATATTATGTATACCAAACCGTAATATAGACAGTTGTGCGTATACGACACGCAATCAATTTCGCGACATCGATTATCCTCGTTGCGCAATTTGATCAACGAACGATAACGTTTCTTACATTTTCGCCTACATATATATTATTCGATTGTTGACGCTAGTTTTCGCCCCCGATCCACCGATGAAGTATGCAGATACGGAAGCTCTCTTTCAAGAGAGAGTCGTTTATTTTTCAAAGTGCGCTTCGCGAGCCGCACCGACGAAATATATTATACGGAGCATCATCCTTTGAAGTCGTACATAAGACTCTTGAACCGCGCTTTTGATCACCACGGCGAAGACGTGCTCGAGTATAAGTAACGCCGTCACCGCCGTCGACAAATTTGATATAGGGGGTGAAACAACTCGCCGTTTCATTTTTTTTCAGTTTTCAAAAGCAACATTTTTCCCTCGCGCTGTTATGTCGAACCGGTGTTGTATATATATTAATAACCGGGGGACTGTATTGTACCTCTGATGTGTACCCCTGGGGTACACCGATCTCGTCGTCTGCGGCGATGAATCATAGCGGCGATAAATTGTAGCCGCTCGCGCGCGATTGTAAATCATAGAAACGCTGAACAATTTAATTGTTGCGCTTAATAACCCCAGAGTATGAGGAGTCAATTTAACGGACACGCGGTTCGAAAAAAAATAGAATAACGCGAGGGATGATGACAGTCGTGCGAGATGTGTCTTTATCGTATTCGCAAAGGCAAGACATAATCCGCGAAAAATAGTCGCGCTCAGCGTCTTCCTTATATATTTTATATATACACTCTTAAATACGCGTGATAACTCAAAACAACGCGTCTCATTACTAACCCGTCCCGCGGGAGAGGCTGAAAAACGAAGAGTCCTTCGCTGCATCCAAAGCACAGGAAAACTCGATACTCAGCCGCTTATACTCACTTTACCGACGATTTGTCCGTGAACTCGGAAGGCGACGCCGTGTACATATACCTCGGGAAAAATAGGCTTTATCCTCCCTGTAATATACAAAGCACGTATATATACCTATATATATATAACCCGTGTGTCTTTGATTACTCGCGCCGCTGCTGCTCCTGCGCTATCTCTCTCTCTCTCTCCCTTGCGCGCATTATCGTTCGCGCGCGAGTAGCCAACTTTAATAGCCGCGATATATATCCCCTGGCGCAGTGACGCACACACGACGACGGAATGTCGGCTTTTGAGCGTGGCTTTATAGAAGTTTTCTTTTTTTTCCACGACTTTTCACAAGCCGGAGCTTTAGGGTTATAACGAGAGTATAGCACTCGATGAGCGCCGGGATGCAGGTTGCGGAATTAAACGGTGCTTTGCTCGGCGACGTAAAGTGTCTAGTTTATGCTGATGTACTGCGCGTACTACTGTTATTATGATTTTAGTACATTGACAAATGTACACGTGGCGGCAGCGAAACTATATGAGAAAAAGTCAATCGTATTAAGCTAATCGTTAAACGTATCCAACTCGAAAATGAAGTAAATCCTAATTATAAATCCCAAGGAATTGCACATCACACAGCAACGACAACGTATACACCCGCTGTGCTTTACGATCAGCCCGCACTGCGATATGCCCGGCGTAAAACGCACATCAGGCCGCGAATTAATCGCCACGAGAGAGTCCAGCTTGTTGCGGAAATATGACTCGTTAACAGGTTTCTCTCTCTCTCTCTCTCTCTCTCTCTCTCTGATACATTTGTGTTGTTCTGCGTATATATAAATCAGGACCGTTACACATTTCGCTAAAATTCCCGCGCATATTTCAAAAAAACTAACAGCCTAATATTAAAACCATCCAATAACATAACACGATGACGAGAAAAAAAGATCAACGACCCGTACGCAGAGCGAGCTATAAGGACATATATATACATCCTGTCTGCTCGTTTTTTTCCTTTTCGTTTTTGCCCACTCCGTGACACATCACCGCGTGGTTTGTTCTCAGCGGTCAGCCACCTTCTCAAGTGCAGTTCTCGGGCTATAAAGCTTTTTCTCGCAGTTTACTTCTCCGGTGCGTCGGAGCTTCCGATGCTTGCGTGGCCGATTTTTTTTTCTGGATATAACTCGAGAATTTATCGAGGCCGTTTATTCTGATTGGATTTTGATAAGATTATGTATAATCTTTTACTCTGATGATGCGTATATCGTTGCGATTATTGTACATAGATTTTTATTATCTTTTTGAATAATTATCATAACGAACGTGCAATGTATAATTTGTTCAATGCAATATATGTTTTGGGTAATTGACTTGTCAGGGCGATGAATAGCTTCTTAATTAACGCGAAAATTTTAAAACAAGCTATTCGCTGCCGCTGCGTATATTTACCACCGACTAATTAGCCAAAGTGACTTATGACTGTTATCGCGTTTAAAAACGCGCGCTCGACGTAAAAACGTTAAAGATATACGTATAAAGCAGAAACATATTAGTATATATCTTAAATATAGATCACCTTCGCGAGAAGACATTATTTTCTTCTGTTCAATTCGAGAACGCAAATCATGCGCTTTTTAACCGCTTTCAATCATGCATGCAACGCTTTTAAGCTTCGCGCGTCACGTGTCCGCTAATTTTAAACTTTCATTGCAGCGAACGCGACAATAAATGCACGCAGCAGCCATGAAAATGCGTCATTCACTTTACACAAAGCCGTTATATATTCTTGCTCTCGCGATGCTATCCCCCAACATTGTGTTTAATTCTTCAAAAAGATATATACCTATATTTCAATATACGCGCGGCTATAGCAAGTATATCAACTTTAACGAAGCTTATACAACCAGCTGCGAGTTCAACTTGCATATATATATATAATACCTGACATCCTCTACGTACAATAGTCGGAAAACTCGTGCAAGTCCATATCCAACTGATGTTTCAGCCAAAGCAGCAGCAGCTTCCACACTCACACACACACACACACACATATATATATACACATGCGCATATACAGACTCTCTCTCTCTCTCTCTCTCTCTCTCTCTCTCTCTCTCTCTCTCTCTCTCTCTCTCTCTCTCTCTCTCTCAGTCGGTGTGCGTATATTTTTAGCGGAGCCAACCGGTTGCGATCATTGTCGTGCTGCGCGCGAGAGCG
Organism: Muscidifurax raptorellus; assembly: GCA_020010945.3. Taxonomy (NCBI): domain Eukaryota; kingdom Metazoa; phylum Arthropoda; class Insecta; order Hymenoptera; family Pteromalidae; genus Muscidifurax; species Muscidifurax raptorellus. The sequence goes on from CM052078.1 coordinate 30,634,671, forward strand.
GACCTATGCGCGCCGGTCCGAGGTCGTCCGCGCGCGAGAGCTCTTTCTTATTTCGATGCGCGGGAAAAGGAAAAACGCGCGAAAGACCGAGCGAGGAACTGCGTATATAACCGCGGGGTTAAAAGGAAGGACGCGAAGGTGGAGGAGTTGTATATGTATACGGCTAATGGAAAATTGTTCGCGATTATGAGTGTATATGGTTATATTTTATGCGTGTATGCGCGCATGCGCGGATGCGAGGCTCCTATTTATAGAAGCGGGTAATTGCGAGGTGCCTGATATGCTGCCGCGTCTTTTTCTTGTGCGCGGAGAAAAGGAAAATTCGTTTTGAAATTTTGCAACGCCGCGGCGCTGGATCAAAGTTTTTTCTTTTTGTCTATTGAGAGGGGGGGCGCTTGATGAGAGCGTGTTGGTAGCTTTTCCCTTCTACATTATATATACAACTCTATTTCGTTTTTAATTAATTTATAATTGCTGTATACGCGTAATGCATTGATTGACGATCGGAGCGCTAAAAAATTTGCTTCATTAAAATACCATTATAATATACATATATTGCCGCTGAAGAAATAATTTATAATATTAATTAAGTTTAATATATAATGTATATATCTTGCAAGGATAAATGAGCAGACCTTCGCCTATGATAAATTACTCTTTCGAAATCCTCCGTTCAACCATAGAGATACAATTCCGGAGGCATTTTTCAAAAGCAGAACAACCAAGGCAGAGGAGCAAAAGCGTAAGTCGGTGAAAAGTTACACACCTATACAGTATAATACAGAATGTGGAAAAGAGCCGCTCGGAGGAACGTAAAAAGACGTTCAGCCGGCAGGCATCACAGCAGCAGCAGCAGCGCCAAGAGTGAGAGAGATAGAGAGAAAGAACCACATTGCTGGGCAGTGAGTCGACGACAACGTTTGTTGCTCCCTTGGCACGCGCGCACGCTTCAGCTGCACTGAGAATTTCGCTCGACGAGCGCGAGTCTATAGGTATGTAATCTCGCGAGTATAGTCTACCACCTACGCTTTTAGCGACAATTTAATTACGCTTTTTGCACTTGATGCCGACGCCGAGCTTGTAATCACTTTTCACCGTGAGAGAGCTTCCACTCGCTTATATATATAGCGATTATGATTGATAATGGTTATACAGTTTGCGGCTTTGGAATTTCAGGTATACATAGCTGCGAGCTGATTTTCTCGTCAGGGATGAAATTGCTTTCGATCTTTTTAATAGATATACTGATTTGCGTATGTAGCAGAACCAGAAGATAGTTTAAGACAATATATTACTTTTTTTTTTACTAAAGTGAAAATTTATACCCTCAGATACACCGATGCTCTGTTATTTTCAATGTTTGGCTTTTCCATGTATAAATAGACATAGTCTCTACAAATCCAGGCTCACATCGTCGTCACGTGATCCGCAAAAAGTCGCGACATTGAAAGAACCTCCCGGCTCATCGCATCCCTTATACAGCAAAAAAGAAAAGGATCGAGGTTCAGTAACCTAATCCCGGCACGTTCTGCCACTTAGTTATAACGGCAACGACGCAGCAAAAAAAAAAGAAAGAAACCCCCGAATAAAGTTCGTTAGGCGTCAGAAACTTCATTCACCCGAATCCATCATCCGTTCCAAGGTCGAGCTTGTAATATAGTCATTGAATCATCCACGTGAGATTTCTTACGTACTCGCGCGAAATTCGAACATTTCGTATTTTTTCGTCACTTAAATAGACACGGCAGCAGCGCAGAGAGAACCTTCGCCGTCTTCTCATCAGGGGAGAGAGAGAGAGAGAGAGAGAGAGAGAGAGAGAGAGAGAGAGAGAGAGAGCAAAGTACATCGCTGCGTTGTAGTAGTACATACAGCGTCTTTTATTCGTTTCCGGCGAAGGCCAAGCTGCTCATTGTGTGTGCGTCTGTGTGCGAGATGCGTCCCCGGGAAGGTCTCGGAAATCCGGGGGAGCAGCGATTTTTGTTTGCCGCAGGTATATTATATACGCACTGTGACCGCGTAAATTTCTGCAGACTGTATTCTGTATATACTGTCGGCCGGGAAATATGCTGATTTTTCATTCTCTTTCTCTCTCTCTCTTTCGGATTCTAAATATCGCTTCCGCTTTGTCTTGGAAAGCAGCGGGCGGGGACAGGTGCAGCTGCCGAGGACGACTGCGAGAGTATATTGGCTTTTTGCTTTTTCAATATTGTCATGCTGATTTTGTTTTAATTGATGCCGCTGCAGACTCTCCGCTGGGTTATATGGGCTGCATCGTTGCTAGCAGGCAATTAGCAGTTACGACGAGGGGAACAGCTGTTACGCAGGGGGTAGGTATACTGCGTTTTAAAAAATCGATTTACAAAATGAAAGAAAAACGTATAATTATACCCAAGATTTTATTCGATACATTTCGCTCGATCGCAACCACGTGCACCGAATCACATATATAATGTACATTCGAATGAATCAACAACTCGGTATAATCGTTCTCTTATCCTCCTCCGCGCGAACAAAACCTCTTCTCCAGCAACCCGAAACTCCGAGGGAAAAAACCGCAGCAGCATTCAATCCTAATCGCGACTAACAAGGCCGCGGGAATTTTCAAGCCTAAAAACCGAGAGCGGACACAGCGTAGGTATGGAAGAGCCACTGCAGCTCTCACGTTTATACATACGAACCTTCACAAAAGCCACTTTTCGAAGGCTCTTTGGCTTTAATCGATCTGGGAATCTGCCTGTAATTGGCTGGCCCCGCGTTGCACACACGAAGGATCCCTCGCGCTTCCTTCCTTTCGTATACGCATACACGTATACACTCGCGCGTCTTGTTCCATCTGTCTCTTTCACGGCGGAATAATGCCGCGCGTATGCGTGCGACGAAACAGAAAGAGGAGAATCGGTTTTGGCTCTGCACAAAAGCGCGACGCGAGCTATATGTATAGGTAGGTTATGCGCTCGTGTTATTGGAATTAATATTTTCCTTCGGGCTGCGACGACGATGAAGAGGGTATATACCTTTTGAAGCTGATGCTGCGCGAGGATCACGTGTATGTTTTTTTTTTCAATCATACTGAAAGAGACTGGGGTATAATACAAGCCTCGAAGTGGAGCAAGAGTTTACAGCGGGCTGTTATTAGATATAGCGCGAAGGTCACTTTTACAATGGTAATTTTTATTCTACTCGAGATCGAATACCGCGAAAGATGATGCAAGATGTTGGAAAGTGGTATCAGCCACACGGGTTTCTCCCTCTCACCGAGTTGTACTTTCGAATACGCCGGTTGACTTTGAAACATTTTGTTCAACTTGAATTGAAATCCTCCTCATTCGAGTAATGTCCATTTTTATAAATATAGACAATCTACCTCGTAGTATTCAAATAGCACATGAGCTTCGAACTCTGCAGCGGTGCAGCGAATACTCGAGCCTCCTCTGAGAAAGAGCGGATAAAATAAAGGAACGAGACGCGGGAAACCGAAGAAGCCCGAAGGAGAGACGGCAGTATTCGCTTTTGAGGCTGCGCAGCAGCGAGGCCGATACATAATGAGAGAAAAAGCGCTTCTTTTTTTCGGCGGCCACTCCCACTCTTCCTCCGATCGAAGCGCACAATGGAAATCGGCCGGAAGTCCGCCGCGGCGGAAGCCTCCCCCGAGAGAGTAAGAGAGTCTGTTTTGCGCGCACCTATATATTTTTACCTTTTCACGCAAACACGAGAGAAGATGAGGGACAAATGAGGGAAGGGAGGCTTTGTACATACGTGCGAAAAGTCGCTCTCGCTGATGCAGTTCGGGGAACTCGAGTCGATATGCGGTTGCGCAGGTATTATAAGGCGTCATTTGTGGATCGGCTTATTCTCTTGTAAAGATGATAAAGAATATGTATAAGAAGCTCGAGTATAATGCCAGCAACGAATCTCCACTGTTTATATACCGAAGCACAGGGAAGTATCGATCTAACGACCGTTTCACCAACTGTCCCCCCTCTGTATTATACGCCGTAGACCGAGCCAAGCTATAACGTCGAATTTAACGCTCGAGACTTAAGCTTTTCGGAAAAAAAATTCGATATAGCCCGACCCGCATATATGCACATCTGCGGGTAAAAAAGTAATCCAACTGCGCTCGTGATTTAAAGATTTTTCCTTTGGGGGATATGAGAGCCGAGGTTGACAGAAGGCATTTGGCCGGCTGTGTTGCGTATACGCGGAGGCAGGAAAATATTTTCCCAAATCAGCGATACTTCCTCCCCCGCAAAAAGAAGTAGCTCCTCTCACACGCTCGTGATTTACCGGACGACCATCAGAAATTAAAAATCGCTCCGAATGAAGAAAAAGAGAAGCATTTAATAAATCGAGGGGTCGACTTCGGCGAAGCGCAAGTATAAACGCGGGAAAAAAAGTCAGCGTCTCCCGCCTCTCTCTCTATACCCGTCACGCTCGATCTCTCGCACTGCACGAACTCCACTCTCTCTCTCTCTCTCTCTCGCCGCATAACATATCGGTCCTGACGATCGTGGCAGTTGGCAACCGCGGCGGGAGGTTCTTTGCTCTTCCCTTCGGTCCAGGTGCTACCTACTATGTTGCTGCACCTATATATACAAGCCCGAGACTCGATGATCGATGACAGGTCTCTCTCTCTCTCTCTCTCTCTTTCTTCCTCAGTATATAGCTACCGATGGCTTCCATAGCGGGAAATTCGTAAATCCGGAGGTCGGTCCGAGCTGCTGCTGCAAATACGATTACGCGTGCAAGATGATGCCCCTTGCACATTATACATATAAGAGCGCGCGCGAGCGGACAGATGTTTGCTTTTCGGAGGGAGAGTGGAGAAGCTGGAATTTTGAGGCGGTTTTTCGACGCGCGAAACTTTACCTGTATACGTGTGGAGAGATGTAACGGGAGAGGGTAGTTGATTTAATGGTCCGGCGACTTTTGTGTCGGTGCTTGAGTAATGAGGGAGAGACGATTATTAGGCTGCTGCGATTTCGAACAATCGGCTGTACACCCTCTTCGATTTACGATAACTAGCGATTTTCTTGCAACCGTATTTTCTCAATTTTTACTTCTCGATGTTACATGTATACAGTAAATATAAAAACGTATAACTGAATGAAATAACGTATATTCACAAAGGTATTACGTTTCTCGGAAAACAGAAAAAAAAAGGCCGATATTTTCTGGACAAACTTCCGGCGCTCTGCGGCCCGAGCGCCGAAATATAAATATTGACGCACCCGATTTTAGAAAAAGCTAACCAAATAATTTCCGGCGCCGGTCCTCAGAGCCTTGATTATTTAGGCTGCATCCTGGGGAACGTTTAATTCCGCTCAATCAAAGTTTCATAATTATGATTGTTTCTTATGTCCGATAAAGACATACTCTCTTACAACTAGCTTAAGGAGGAATTAACACTTGTACGTCACTTTGGTTGAACATTTCTGCAAAGACGTTGAGAATTCCTTAAAGACAAATTGTTCACTATTATCGATAGCTAGTGAGCCATGATACGGGGTCCAACCTGGAAGACTGAACCCATCCTGTAATACGAAAAGGATCTTGACTATTGAACTTTTTTCGATGAGAGGCAAGAAGCTGACACTTCCTAAAATTGCAGAGTATGTACTTGTTAACAAACTTCAATGTAAAAAGGATTATTCTACAGTGCAATTACAATTACATAAGGAACTTACCCAGCACTTGTTTCAACACAGCACGTATCTCAGCTTGAATAATCTTGATGTCCTTAGATCCCACTTTGTTATTATTTTCAGTGTTCTCGCTGGACATTGTGAATTCCCATTTTTCAATAATTTCATCGGTTTGTCTGTTAAACAGAGCCAGGATCACCTTTTTCAATCCTTTCGCAGACAGAGCTTTTTCAGCATCATTTAATATAGTGCTTATGCTTTTATCATCCTTCATCATCATCAGTGGTAATCCATACTTATCAACCATCTTAAATTCATCGGGGCTGTATACATCCCGTTGAAAGAAGATGCTATTGATAGCGAATGCTGTAAAGTTTTATCGAAAAAACCCTTTAGCATCAACACAGACGTTTCTATTTTTTTTACATTCTCATTATACATTTAATACTTACATAAATAGTCCTTGATTATTACTGCATTCCCCTTGAGGGTCAACTCTCCAACTATTTGTGCTTGTGCTACAGGTAGCGACATGGTGTGGCTGATTAAGATCCGTCGACTCTTCGTTTACGAAATTGTTAACACTTATTGCGCTAACAGAAAAGCGATGCTGTTATCCAAATCGTATGATGTTAGAAGAAGACGTGTGATTGTAGTAGACACAAGTTACTTGTCGAAACTGCATTCGCAATGACCTATAAGAAGACAAAAGCACGTAACGGTTGAAATGTATATAAACAAAGCACCTACCTCGTGCTCGTGTATACCTAAGGTGGCGCCACTGTTCCGCCTAATTGCAGAAAACGGAAATCGCATGTTCGTTGTCGCAAGGATACGTTGTAAGTATTAACACCTTTAAGTATTAACCATTATCCTTTATGGAGCTTTAGTTGAAGTAATTTTTTAAGCAGTTTCTTCAAATTAATCTTGTTGTTTGTGCACACTGCGCAAAGCTACACTATGTCACGTGTACAGACTCGGTCGCGCTGCAGGTTTTATATACCCTTCAGTATGTGCTCTCATTGTTTTTTTTTCTTAGCTCATTTGAAATTGAGTATAAAAGTTAACGCGGGTACCTGTACTATGAAGGTATGTATCTTCCTACGAACTAAATAAAGGCAAAATAATATTTATAATTATACGTTAAAATTGCAAGAAAATATATACAGGTATACGATGATTTGGCGGGAAATTCGAATAAAGCTAAATTATAATGTTTACGCCAACTTTGTCCGACTTCTCGCAGACTCCGTTGCACTAATCTAGGCTCGTCTATACAACACCGGAATACATTTCGATTGGAAAAATAAGGAAGAATATATCGTGACGGCTCAACTCGTCAAGGGCTAATTACGTCGTCTCTCCCTTTCGCCCACGAAACACGCGAATAAGTTACGATCGAGCGATTGACGTCGATTGGACATTTTTATTGCCTTTTTCAGGCTATATACGACGGGAAGATGATATTGTTACAGAAGGGGCGAATTCGGTTATATTTCTCGTTCGTCGGAGGGATATCTATACTATCAATAGCGAGATGTATATACGTATGTATGTATATATATACAGTTATTGAATTTTTCGTCGTGCACCTTTCGCAATTCGAAATATCATTCGTTAGAGCAGTAATAGTGCGATTCGGCATTAAAATTGTATCAGTCACTAATATCATATACCTATTATGTATATGTTAAATAAAATCCATCCCCCGCTCAGACAACTATATATAGCGGCAATGCATAAATTCGAGCTCCTAAAGACCCGTGCGAGTAAAGAATATATCTGTCATGTATAGGTATCATTAGGCGCATCCTTTACTCTCCGGAAAAAACATCCGGCGCACGCGTATTATAAAAAATTCACAAAAGTTGAGTCAAACTCGAGCATCGGCAGCGATCTCCCGCGCAACCTAGTTCAGTCGCACGTGTGTGCCTATATATGTACATAAAGTGCCTATAGGCTATATAGAGTATATATAGGGTGCAGTTTTCTACGTATAATATACGCGGTAGGGGATTTAAAACTGCGCCGGCTGTAGGTACACGTAAAGGTAACGTTCGAAGGGTAGCAGAGCGCGAGGGATTCCTTTTCCTGTCGGAGCTGAAGCGGTTCTTCGGTGCGTGAGGTTGCATTTTTCAATCGCTTCGTCGTTGCTGGAGAGATTTCTACACGGGGGTTTTCATTGTAAGCGTATGTATACGTGAATTTGACTCTTAATAATCCAGGCGATATTGCTCGGCCTCTCTCTCTCTATATATATATACACAGAGTATTTTGTACATAGGGGATGATTAATTAGTCGAAAGTCATCGCGACACTCGCTCGTTAAGCGTTTTAAATTTTAATTATACCGCGGTATACGTTAACGTCGATAATGCACGTGTTCACTGGCTATTCATAGATATGCGTATAGGTATAGGAGTATGTGCGTAGTACTAAACTGATAATCTAGTGGTGAAGTTTTCGACAGTTTTACGCGCGCATTAATCATGAACACACATGTATATATGTATAACGGTCGGACACACGGCGTCAAAACAGCTGGAACTAATATAATTTCTATACGCCGCAGCCAAGTCGTTCATAATTATTACGTCAAAACATTAGTCGCGAGCGGTTATAAAGATTATTCGTGAAAAACGTATCCCACGTTACGATTCCCGCCCAAAAAAAGTAACTATGTATGACTACTACAACGTTCGTCATCCCCCCCGACTTCCTATATATACATAAACCTCTCGATCAAGCTTCATCAAGCCGCGCTGATGCACAAAAGCGCTGAGATACATAACCATATATAGAGAATCGAAGAAAACGAAACGTCCCATATTTCGAAGACTTAAAAACTCTATTATGTCCCTCTCCCCCACAGGGTTCGCCGTATATGTATACCTACCTATATACGTGTAAATACAGGCGCGCGCGCGGCGTTTCTTCAGGACTACGCGCAGTCTTCTATATAACATAGAGCGTCGTCGCGTGGCCTCTCCCTCTCCCTCAGCACACACATAATACGAGAGTTGACAATGCAAAGCCCAGAGCTCTTACATTCTCTCTTTCTCTCTCCCTTTTTACGAGGAGGGAAACAGCTGTTGGCCGCGCGAGACAGCAGCAGCAGCAGCAGCAGCAGCAACGACCTGAGGGATATGGAAGCGAGGCTATACAGAAAGTATATATATGTAAGGGAGGGAAAAAAGAGGTTACCACCTGGCGTCTTCGTCGTCGGCTTATGTATATATACGCGCTGCAGCGTTTATATACCTGAAACACACACACACATACGCACACACACAGAGACGCATTCGTCTGTACCTGGGCCGCTTTTGTCGAGAGGCATTTTCGACACGCCATTATCAAGCGCTGCGCAGCTCTCTCTCGTCGTGTGCGAGAAACTCTTTTGGGAATTATTATTATTCTCCGTTATACTTATTGTACGCACTTATATACGCGCGCAGGTATATACGCTTCCGATTCTTCCTCCCTTTTATGTATACGCGTATAGCGACTCGCAGCAACAGCAGCAGCCCTTTGCATTGTGCTTCGAATCTATATATCTGCGCGGCCGCAGAAAGACTTCTCAGCGAGTTAACCGAGTTTTTTCCTTCTTTATATATTTTATTCTATATTCCCGTTGGCTTCTTTATCTAACGTTTCTTCTCGCATCTGACTGCAGTTCTTCTTTTTTTCTGAAACGCGGGCGCTTTTTCGAAAATACTTTGCACGGGGGTGTTGGAAATTTGCTCAGTTTGCTTTTGTGTTCATATATACCTACAAGAACTAAGTTTACAATAAACTATTCTCAGACGATTGGTAACTGATTTTTAAAAATTCGACTTCATTTTTTTAAGTCAAAATTCGTGATGATTTGTTCGAATTTATTCAAATTAGTTAACAATCAACTGAAAATAGATTAAAATACGCGTAAAGAACAATAAATTGGTTATATGAAATCTCATTTGAAATAACACCTGATGAGATCTCACGTGAGAATTATCCAATAGGGCTGAAATTTGCTTTCAAGATTCAAATTTGCGTTTCATCATTTTATTACACTCACTCAACTTATTAAGCATAAAGTATACCCCGCACAGCTTTTAATAATATCGTATAAAACGCGATATATTAAATCACGCCGAACCCGTCGGTCCATTTACTCCCCATTTCTCATTTCATTAAGCCAAACTTCCTCGACGCTTCTTTTAAGAAGTGCACGTTCCGGCGCTGAGACTTTCACGGTGGTATATATTATCTATATTGAGCCCATCCGTCAGCGATGCAAATGCCTCGACGATTTTTATAATGTATTGTGATGAAAAATGAGGGTACAATATATAATATAGCGTATACGTGCGACGCTCGGGGCGGTAAGGGGTTTTTCCGAGTCAAATTAGACAAAATATTTTCGTGCGTGAGAATGAGAGAGATGAGCCGGCTTGGCTATGCTCTGATTTTCATTTTGAGAACGTCAGCTTTCTCTGATGGGAGTTCATCCGTGCTTTTGTCCGTTGAGGCGTTATGTAGTGTAAAATAGGCTGTAAATCAAAGGCTCATTTATACTGGATCACGTTCGAGTATAATTTATCACGCTTTTTTCCTTGGCTCTTCAATTATAATATTCATTGCCATTTAATTGATATTTAAATTCATTTTTCATTAATTCGTCGAGCTTATTGAAAAGATAGCCAACTCCTCGCCAAACACGACAATTACATTTTCTCTCGACGCACGGGAACACCGCAGCATTCTCGCCCCGAAACTCGCTGCCTCATATATATATATATATATATATACCTCCACCAAAGCCACGAGTCGAGAGAATGCCAAGAGCCTTAGAATGACTGAGGCCCTTGCATTCCGGCGCATATAGTGGCGAAATTTCGCGCAGGTAGAAATTCACAGTGGCTACGTCAAAGTATACTAAAGGGGTTGACTATTCCCTATCTATATGTATACTCTCTTCGTATATATACACACACCGCGCAAGTGTACGGTTACAACTGTCCGATGGAAATTCAGCGAATCGCCCGCATAGCTGCGACTGCAAGTGCATCGGGTGACAGCTATACTTATGCGCACAGTTATGGGCAAACGCTTCCCCTAAAATCGCTTGCGCGGTTTTTCGACGCGGAACAGCTGCCGTTTCGATGAGCCAGACAGAAAGAGAGATGTAGAGCACAGCGAAGAAGAGAGAAAGTATACAACATATTGTCGACGCTTCTCGCATTGTGTCGATTGGATTTACGAGGCTTTTTCTTGCTTAACTGCCGCTTTCTTTCAACGATACTTTTGCACGATTTTACGCAACTGCAAAGATTGTGTGCGTCCGCACATACGACAATGATCGGAGTTTGCACAAAAGTTTTCTTTCGAAAGTTTTAATTTTGCTGTGTAAAGATACACATAATAGAGCAGTTGTATTGTATACACGATCGGGAACTATAATTTTTCCTTTGGAATTCCATTGAAAATTGTGCAAAAATAATTTGAAATGTAATTTGTTTTTCGTGCAATACATTATACGATGTAGTTTCAAGAAAGAGAGCCAAGAATTAATTGACGAACGTTGTTTTATTGATATAAAATATATTGCGGAGTTTTGGCTTTGGAAAAGCATAACGAGAAAATTTTATAAAAATTCTTATTCTAGATTAAATTTTCCTACAAGTTTCGAGATAAAATTATAACTGTGTATTTGTGGAAATAATACATTTTTGTAAACTTTATAAATGATTAAATCTGACTAATACGTGTTATTTAAGAATTAAAAAGTCGCCGACGCCAATAATACATAACAATTTAATGAAGACTATCATATTTACAATCTTCCTATTAGTTGTTAGTATTACATATACATACTTGTATTAGGTCGATTACGATTCGAATACAATAAATCATTTATAAAATAGTAAAAATCTCCCCTTTCAAAAGTTCAACAAATCCAAAGGCTGTTCGTTCTACTAAATTGTTTTCATTTGCATTCAAAATTAAATTTGTATAAACAAATTAAGATTCCTACTTTGTAATTCATTATTATGCTCATGTAATAATTTTTTTAAAGAAGACGCTTAACAGTGTAAAAGAAAAACTACCCATTGTACAATTTTATTACGCTGCATACAAATTGTTTATCGAACACAATAATAAGCTAATAAAAGTAGAACAATCGTAGATTGTAATACAAAAAAATTGCTTATTACTTTACGGTTTTTGTCAATGATCACGTACAATAATATACTTCAAGAATCCTGCGCAAGTAATAAATATATCTTTTCGATTCTCAGTCTCTGCACGTGTATTGTAAATAAATAGATATGAAATTCGTCTTTTCTGTCTTACAATTGCTTTTTTTTCATAAGTCCTGAAAAGCCACGATTCCTAACATTATTTACAATAATTATACTAGTAATCTCATACAACATTTGCCTCCGATGTTTATACAATATAATCTGTGAAAGTGTATAAGGAATGAATTGTATGATGGGTCTTGAGGGAAGGACTATGACTAGCATTTTTGCTATCCTTCCTGAAACCGTCTTCCTCTCTTTGATATTTTATCTTTTTTTTGGAAAACATTTATTACAAAGACGATTAACATGATTTCTTAACGCACTTACAAGCTAATAGGAGAAAGAGGGAGAAAGGTTGATGGTACGAGCAAGTGAACGGCGAAGACAAATCCTAGATTTATGCGTAAATAGAACGCAATGCCTCTTGTAGTTTTTCCCTCGCGATGGCTACCCGTTCCTCTTGTCGCTTGATGTCGTCATCTGCTATTGCTACAGCCTAGAAGTACATGAATTTTTAATATATATATAACTACAAAAGTAATGCAGATTTAATGTTTTTATTCAAACATCAGCACAAAGAGATCCCATCTTAAATATTCCAATCGTTAAAGGTAATCCAAACTCTCTGTTAAATCAACCCATTCTACCTGCACAGCCCAAAAAAGTCGCTTAATTATGCATACATGAGAGCACAGCTTTAAAGACCTGTATTATTATCGCCGGAGTGCAAAGTTCTCACAAGTCGCGCAAAAAGCAAACTCTATAGACCCGATTGTGACCTCACCCTACTCAACATCCAACAATGTAATAATAATAATACCTGAACAAGCGGCTGATCGGGATTTAAGTAGACGCCGGGGTTCTTCTCGAGCGAAGACTTGGATCCTGTCTGTCCGGTGACCGGTTGCGTCGACACGTGTAGGGCAGTGGCGACGCTCTGCAACAGAGTCTCCTCAGTGATATAAGGTCCGACCGGTCGCAGTGATTTTGGCAAGTCCATGCCATCAAACTCGTAGCCGTCGGGATCGCATGCCCTCAGGCCCTCCAGTCGCTTCTCCCAGAACAGCTGTAAAAAGAAACAAAAGCCCCGGGGTTATTGAGAGCGGTCTTACCGTTCCGCCCTTCGTTATTTTGCCAGTCTCGCAGATATATAGGTATTTGTGTTGTGTAAGAAATGATAGATACTCAAGGGTTCAGCGTACTTATTCTCGGATATTATCAGAAACAGTAAACCGTTTTATTGCATTGTAATTAAATGCGGCTTTTAATGTTTTTGAAATAATTTTCTGGCCAAAAGATGTTAGTTTTTGAACATTAAAGTCTGCGCCACAAGGTAATACGCTGAACCCTTAATAAACTTAATTTCTGTATGATCGATTAAGCATTATTTCAATGAAGTGATTATTGTTGAAGCAAGATCCTCTTTTAGTAATGCCAAGTATTTGTTTCATTTTTTTCTTGTGCACAAAACATGGTAGAATCATTATGCTTATGCTGAAAAATTTTGATAGCACCTTCTAAGGTTAGATTTGTCACATAATTTTCATTGTTTAATATGCAGAAGCTCATGCACCTATAATGACGTTATTATCTGGAAGTGAGAGTTTATTTTATATTTGTTGCTCAATAAGAACTTATTAGTTTAACGTAAGAATGAAAAATAAAATAAATGTATGTATGAATAATGGTGACGACGTGCTGCAAAAGAATTACCTGTTTAGGTTTGTCTTGGGAACGGTATTTGCTGTCTGTTTTATCGGCTCCTTCCTAAATGAATGATTGGAGTTTTGTATCATGTGAAATTATTTAGTGAGTAGTTTGGAAACTTTAAAATTATTTTCTTAACTTTTAATATTGAATTTTCTAAAAATAAAATATCAGCAATAGTTATTTTTTAATATGAAATAGAGTTATGAATTTTCTGAAGATAAAGAAGTAATTTAAGACATACAAAAATGTTTTTGAACTCTAGTGCACTTTCATGAGTGGTACTAGTGCACTTTTGTCTGAATGATAAGGTGTATTCATTTATTAACATTACTGGATTACATTCTCACCTGTTTGGGTTTTTCCTGATTTCCATGCTTAAGATCTTTGACTTTGCTTTCTTGTGTTTTGTATATAGTTACTGGTTGTTTAAAAATTGATGCGGTTTGCCTGATTGGAGGAACCAGGGAAGCATCGTTTCTTACTCCTCGACTAAAAAAGATAAAAAACATGTAAGTTCATTACGATTATGCAAATGATGAAAATTCTTGTTGCTTGTTGGATTATTAGGTTAATGTATTACGAGGCTACAACTAAAACCACCTTAGAAAATATGAATGTCCCTTCTAAATACGTGAAAAAAATAAACATTGAAATGGCGATATCATTGTGCAATTGGAGCTCGGATTGTTAAAAGAAAAGTATTTCAAGATTAATATTAAATTGAGCCATTTACATTAATATATTGAAATTATCGAGTGAAGCATTATTTGCAAAAAATGTGAGCAACTGTAAAAAAGATCAACATAGCTGACATTATCAAAACAAATTGCAGGGAGGGGAAGTCAATCTAATTCAGCCCCAAAAATAAAAAGGCCCACATCCAAGACACCAAACAAAGTGTACACAAAAATATGCTACACATAAGCATTTTCATACACTAACAATTCTACATAAATATTATTTTTTATTATTTTACTACACTGCAAAACTCTACACAATCGCATGACCAATTGTTGAACCATTGTTACAACAATAGGTTATGCGATTGTGTAGAGTTTTGCAGTGTGGTAAAATAAGTGTAGGTAATATTCGTGCAGATATTTTGGTGTAGGAAACTGTGTTTGTGTAGGGTATTTTTGTGTACAATTTGACAATTCAAACGACTCAGCATCATTTAAATTTCAAAATACCGGGAGTTGGCATCGGTGCTTGTATATACACGTATCACTCTCTTCGCATCGCATACTCCAAAAATAAAATCAAACCGCTGCCCTTATCAGCTCCGCCCTGAACCATTTCCTATATCGCTACACCTACATCCCGTTGCTTCGACATTTAAAAAGCGCTCGCGTCCTCAGCTACGCGCACCGTATATCTACTTACTTATACATGTAGATATAGATATACATATCAGACCGACGCACACACAAACACGTACCTGTAGTAGAAAACGTCAACCTTCCCCGTGGACGTCAACTGTTGTTGGTTCTGGCTCTTCCTTGGCGGCTGCTCGTCGCGCGTCGGCCAGTTTGTGGGCAGCGCCGAAGCATATTTCTTCTTCTCCACGGACATATTCATCTTTACGGCTGGACTGTTCGATCTTTCGTGTCGCGCGAGAGTCAAAAAGCCGCGCGTAAACACACACGTGCGGGACGATAATCGAGCACAACGTTGTACGCCGCCGAGCAGAGCTACGCGTTTGCGGCCATGTTGGATATCGGCTGCGTTTATATATATATGCTGTCATGGCGGACACGCGGCTGCTTAGGATAGATGGCGACTCTGGTACGCGATTATTGCGGCATCTGACGAGCGGCGCGAAATGTCGATAAAATTTGAACTGTCTTTAATTATTTGCACAAACAGGTACATAAAGAAAAATTGAATATTCATTATATAGCGTACTTACTATTACGAAATAAACTAAAATGACATTCTAACAGGCAAAAAAAAATTTTTTTTTACTTCATCAATAGACTTTAGACTTTTTATTCTATCGATGAAACAGGGTCTCCCACCCATTTATGAACAAAATAAAATAGAATAAAAAGTATTAGTTTTTATAATTCAGTAATGTTCACTGCTATGGAAATACAGTTGTGGGTATGTGATTGGGAGATGGATTTTGTTGAGGACAGATAATGATGTGTTAAATAAAACTATGAAAATTTTATATATATTTATATATATGATTATACATACACATATACATAAATATGTAAGCCGACACATCTATGCATACGTACATGTACACAATTTAATTGCCAAAAGAAACAATTTCCGCGTAGCTATAGGAACAACATGAACTGTGTGCTTGAAAAATGATTACGTCTTTTTCTTTCACAGAAAAAAATATCGATCGCCCTCGGTGAAAATGCTCATTAAAAGGAGTTATCTCAAGTCGCTAATTAAAACGATGATACGCCAGCCTAATGTACGAAAAACGAGAGCTCGTAGTGTGACAATTAAAAAGATGCGGATTAAAAGTGAGTCTATAAGTAATATATAATATTTCATCGAATCACGGATCTTTTGCATTATGATTTGTAATGTTTGCTTTTATTTTTCTCCTGTTTTATACTGTAAAAGAATATTGATTTGTACAGTTGTTTCATTAGCGGCAATAATCTATTGAGTCTTGTTGAGGTATAGTTGTTTCTATTGGTCTATTTATCGAAGCCGTGATCGTCCAATGTCGGCCCTAGTATTTTCTTTTATCCTTATATAAAGTCTCGCGGCACTAAGCTCTTTTCTGTGTGTACTTAAAACCTATTTATGCCTTCTGCGGGTAAAGAACAAACTTCGGAGCGACTTTGCGACGATCACGGCGGTGTAATCATTTGTGTTGTCTTCCTGTAACAAAATATAAATATCCGTATCTGCATCTGACTCACAGCTGGCTTCGAACAATATTGCGCTATCTAAATACCTTTTTATAAGAGGCCCTTGGCTCCGTTCGAGGCACTTCAAGGTTTTCTCATTTTCATGTTCTGTGATTTTACATTTTTACCGAATGACACTAGTCAAATAATCAAGCAGCTGCGAGAAAAGTCACGTATCAACATACTTGTCTTTACTTTGAGAACGAAAAATTGAAAGAAGCACATATTCACGATAAAAATGCAAAATTGTTGGGTTGCCAATTTAATACCCACATTTAGGCCTTGTCTTCCCTCGAACGAACCATTTTACAATGACAGTCACAAAAATATCTCGTCGAATATCTCGTAGTGAGTGGCGTTACATGATTTTTATTTGTTATCATCTTTTAAGTATATCATTAATATCGTCATCTCGTTTGTATGTCTCTGAGCGCTTTCTACTGATATTAGAACAGCAATGTAGCGCGCTAAATTTTTGTCGATCTCTTCATGTTTTGTTATTCTTTTTTTTATTCATTACGTAAGAAATTGTATGGATTTCGTAGCAATATGCACTTACTTAAGATTACTTTCACGTTCCCTCTTGCTTTCCGCCTTAAAACTCGTATTTTATAATTACCCCTAGCGCATCATTAATCACGAGGGTACACCAATAATTTAGAAGCGACTCAATCTGCATCTAAGTGTAAGTAGGCAGATTCTGATTCTGTGTTTCGCACACTTCTTGTATCTTGTAATTCGCTTTCCTTGTAACCCTGGGCATATGAACATTAGCAATGTCAGTATCTCCATCTTAATATACATTTGCATACATAACGTCATACACGCAGACATTCACATCAACATTCGTACCTAAAAATTAATAAATTCTATTTTACAAATTCGGTATTCACTCGACAAAAGGTGTCAGCGAAACCATTCTCGCGAATACATTTCTCACTTCTTAGCGCGCGATCTACTTACAATTACATAAGTTTGTATTTATTTTTATACAATATTAAATAACTGCCTCTGATTTCGAATTCAATATAGCTTTTATTTCTCAGTTGTTGTAATATAGCTGTAAAAAGAAACTTCAGCTGCCTTTGAATCGTCGTAATGACTATACAATTTTACAAGAATTTGTTCAATGCAGTTATAATTTTAGGATAAAATCAAATTAAAATGAGCGAAATGTCCGAATAATTAAAAACAGTGCGTATTGGAAATTTGAAAAAGATTCGACTCGAACCAATTTCTTGTTCTAAATTCTCATCGAACTTTATTTATTAATTATTAAGAATCATGGCATCCTCGTATCAGTTCTTCAACTTTGTGATCTTCTCTTTAGCACCGTTGATTTTTGCGCACGGCTTTAATGGTATTTTATTTCCATACTTTTTTTCATTACTCGTTTTCTGGATCTTTTATTGTAAAATATGCACTACGCTCTCACGATGACTCCTTTCGCCCATACGTGAGATACTTCTGGATACAGTGCTTTTTCATAAATATCTTAACAAGCTTAAACTTCTAATTTTTATTTATATATTAACAGTCGCGTCGGCGCTTCAATATATCACTTCGTAAACGGTGGCCTTCTTGTCACCTGATCCTGTCACGATGTATTTGTCGTCTGTTGAAATATCGCAGCTCAGCACCGAAGACGATTCCTTGGACTGAAACGAAAGAAGAAGAAAAAACGAAACTTATAGTTTTACTGCAATAAAATTTAAACGCGTAGGTTGCGTCATAGCGAGTAGAATCGAACTCGTGCTTACCTGGAATATCGAGGCTCCGTAAGGCGTACGCCAGGCGTTGAGTAGGTTGTCCTTGCCCGTGGAGACGAACCACTTGCCGCAGGAAGCGAATCTCAGCGACAATACGCAGGACTCGTGCAGGTGTAGCTGATACTTGTCGGGCTTCGTGGCGTGCAGCACCTCGACGTTGGAGTTCTCCATACCCACGGCCAGCCATTCGCCGGTCGGGCAGTAGCCCAGCGAGAAGATCTGCGACGAGAAGTCGTGCTGCTGGAGTTGTCTGCCTTCCATCAGATCCCACGACCTGACAGTGTTGTCGAGACCACCGGTCCACAGCTTCGTCCCGTCTGCAGAGATGTCGATGCAGGACGCACCGTCGGTGTGGCCCTGGAACTGCCTGACGAGGGTCTGATTGTGTAGATCCCATACGGCGATGTTGCCGTCGCTGCAGCAACTGAAGCAGACCTTCGAGTCTGGAGATATCGCGAGAGCGTAGCAGGCTGGCGCAGAGGATGTCAGTTCTGCTTTGATTCGTGGCGTCGGACTCGCCAGATCCCAGATGCTGAGATTGCTGGCCTCGCCACCGACGATCAGTGTCCTTCCGTCCGGTAAAAGTTTGACCGATCTTATATAGTTGTCCCGCTGCAGACAGTCGAGTTGCGAGACTGGCTTGGCACTGCTGCTGCCACCCTGGCTTATGTCCCAGACTTTGACGCAGCCTTTGCCACCGGTGTATACGTATTTGGTGGGGTTTGAGATCGTTACGGCACAGACGACTTCGCCGTGGGTCAAGGTATTGATTTGTCGAGCATGTCGTGGAATCCCTGGCCCGATCAGGGCATCCGGCGGAAAGGGCACCGGCTGCATTTGGCCCTCGCTCGACACGTGGAAGCTGTATGCTCTGAAATATCGTAAAGCGTCGTTAGATTCTTCCTCTTGCGGTCAGTATAACAATGCGACATCAGTTGGTACTGGGTCAATCGACGGGAAACACTCACGGTTTGCCTCCTGGAATGGCTAGAGGACCAAGAGGCGCCCTCATATTGCTGTGATGATCGTAGAGCTGCTGTAGAGGTGGCCGAGCACCGGGATAGCCGTTGAGGGCAGCAGGCGGGTAGCCGAGCATGTCGACGTGTGGTCCTGCGGGTGGATGATGCGGCGGCGGATAATGCGGCGGATACGGACCGATAGGCGAGGCCGAGACCAGAGGCTTGCTGGAGCTCGAGGACTTGAGACCGCCGGAGCCTGAGCTGCTTCCCCCTGCGATAGCACATGAGAATAGTTAGTTTTTTCCTTTTTAGTCTACAGTCATAATTTTAATTGATGCCTCAGAAGGATCGTTTGCATTGCTTTCGAGTTAATGATCGGTATTCCAAGAATACGTATAATATAAATAAAAGAATGAACGAAATATTCTTGGGTACCGATGCATTACCTCGCGAGGAAACAATCCCAACAAATCCTTCGGGAGCATCGAAATGAAAAATAAAAAAAAAACAATTTACCATAATAAAGCTCACCTGCAGACGTAGGCGTCACAGGCTTGGAGATCGGCGTAGTGGGTTTCTCGCGCTCCTCCATCTTCTTGGCCGAGGGGGTACTCGCGTTGCTGCTGGTTCCAGATCTGGGCGACGGTGGTGGAGCCTCTTTCTTCACCTGACCACCCAGTGGTACCGAGGATGGGCCCAATTTGTCGAGGCCATTTTCGCGGGGTGACGAGGTGCCGTTGGCCGCTGGACTACCTGGTCGGCCGTCCTCGCTGGCGTCGTCCACCACGAGGTCCTGGTCGCTCTTCTCGCCGTCGCTCTGCTGTTGGCACAATGAAGGCACGTTGTCAGATTTTGGGAGAAATTTTTTTTTAGGACATTTTGTAATGTTTGATGTATGTAGAGAGTGACTTTGTTGATCGGTGGCTGATATACTTGGAAAAAGAGCTTCAGGTATTGATACTCTTTATACTCGGAGTCTAAATCTTTTAATTTTTAAAGCTTATATATGTTTCCCTTTCTTTTTCAATGACGGTGATTTTTTTTTAAATGGAACTTACAGCAACTCGAGAGGATGTGCCGGAAGTCGTTGGACATGCTGTTTCAATAGCGTCAAAAATCGAATGCTTTTTTGTTGACGGTTCCTATTGGCGATGAAAAAAATAATAATAAAAAAAAGTAAAAAAAAAAAAGTACTAACATAAACATGTACTCAAACAATAATTTAATGTACCTAATCCAATACCTTGTAAACAGATAATTTATGTCAAGATCAACTATTAGTACGTACTTTCACCTTCTAAAATGTCAGAGCCGATTCTTATTTTTCAATAAAACTTACAGTATCATCAGAGGATGTGCCGCAATAGAACTGATACATTGATAGAAATTCATCATTAAACGAATCGACTGTTTGCTCTATCATTGGTATATCATCCTATGAGTAATAAAAAAAAATAAAAAAAAAATAAAAAAAAATAAAATAAAATAAAAAAAGGGACAAACACGAACATTTACTCCTACTACAACAATTTGGTGTACCGATCCAATATATGCGGAACAATTAATATACATCAACTGCTAGTCGGAAAAATCCGTAATAAAACAGCCAACATTTGAAAAGATATATTTGAAAAAAAAATTCGTAAACGAAGCATAAAGGAAGAATAAGGAGCACATAGATTTTCCGAACAAAAAAAGAACAAAACTTACGTGACTGATATCCTTGTCTTGCTCCTTCTTCATCTTCTTGAGGTGAATGTTGTGGTCGTGGTGTTGGGAGTCGGGGGTGCTTCGTGGCCTGCTATATTTTTCTCGCTCAGCCGGCGATATTGAGTTCCTCTGTAACAGAAAAATCGCGAACGATTAATTCAAATTTCCCACGCATTTCACAAGTCAACATCTCATAAAGTATATTTATATAATGAATCAAGAGCAATCAATAAGCAATGCGTCCTTGAATGATAATGTTGTAAGTAAAAAAAAAAAAAAATGTTCTGTCAGGCGTGTGTTTACATGTTGTTATAAATTGTTTGTATACATAATATATTACGCGTATACTGTGGCAATAAAAGAACGCGTTCGTTTTAACATTATTTATCCAGCGTATAAAGTCTCGCATACAGCGTGTATATTATGTGTACGTCGTCGTAGATGAGAAACACAACAACTGTATCTTTTAAGCGAGAGCCATCACGAGAATTTAATCCCCGTCGAGTGGAAAGAAGAGAGACAGAGCGATAGAGTAAGCGTAGGAAAATTTTACACCCCTGACTTTTACGATTAAACGAGCGAACGAAGCGCAACGGCCGCGAGAGGGAGAGAAAACGATATGAATTTACAGCCCAGTCCCTCGTAGCGGACGAAAAAAAAGAATAAAGAATCTATCTCCCCCGTGATTCCTTCGCCCTCCGTTCCCTCTCTCGCTACCGATTAAATAAAATGGCTTCTTCTCGGCGCGAATTACTTATGCTGTCTCTGCTCTCCCGGGAGCGCTGGGCAAGAATAATGCGAGGTTTTTTCTCGATGGCGAAGGGTGCGAGAAATCGAGCGGCGAACTTGAGCGATAAATAAGTCCCGAGTTATTTCGCCGGATGTATATCGTCGCTTTGTTTGACTTTGGAATTTTTTTCGTTTTGTTCTCATCGTCGGGCTCGCGTTCATCGACTTTTCCCACGACGAGAGTCGCTTCGCAAATTAAAACTTTTCATTCCGAGAGCGAAAAATAATTCATTAAATTTCGCTCGTCCGAGCAATTTCGACGCGCGAATTCGGTGGTAAATTAACGGCATCAAAAAAACGAGATGCATCGCGCTCGATTTTCCAGGGTCGAAAAATCATCCTAATTAAACTTTTCTCTCTCACTTTTTTTTCGACCGACGAGAGCCGCGTCAAATTTGTTATACGCAAATTGTCCCGCGCCTCGGTAATTCCCCCCGTCGCGTTGGAATTGATCGCACTTAATTAAGCACTGCTGTATACTACAAAGCGGCGCAAGCTTTTCCTTCAATTTCACCCGAGCGAGCAATATTTATGCAATCCGACGGTTGTGGCCTCCTTGAATTACGACTTTCTCTCTCTCTCTCTCTCCTTCTCCTGGCAAAGTGCCTCTTTTTCGCGCCTACGTGAATAAACTTCTCTCCGGGGGAGTTTTCCTCGTTGCGGAAGAGGCTTATAATATTGCCTTTTACGCGATGAATGGAAATTAATTATTCGAGCGCGATATCGTTACACAGCTATATATATACCAGAAATTTTTTCTTTTTTTTCGAGAAAGCTGAGCTGTGCCAATAAAACTTTTGCACGAAGCCAGATCGAAAACTCACGAGAAAAGGGACGTCTCCGGCGACGATCAAAAAGGGTCGCGCGGGTTGCGTCCCTCGCGTAATTTCTTTATAAGCCCCGAGCCGGCAATGTCCACCTCAATTCAGACCTTTCCGATGCAAATCGACGAGCGAGGGGAAGCTTATACAGCTCGGAGAGAAAACTTTTCCGCCGAGGAGGTGAAAAGGGCAAGGATTTATGCTCGGGGGGCGAACTGTGGATTTTGCGCGACGAGCATACGTAAGACGCTGCGAATAATGATCAATGCTCGGTTATATGCGTAGCGAGAGGTCGAGGAAAATACTGGCTTCTTTTTTGACTCATACACCGCAGAAACTGCGAAGCCATAACGAATAAAGTTGCAAAAGCTCGCGAGCAAGAATATAAGAAATTTCCCCATTCAATGTGTATACATCGTATGTAGTCGAGAGCATCACCGCCTCTCGAATTTCGACATTGACCCCAGCAGCGCAGTCTGCGGGTATCGAGTGCCGGCGTCACCGCAGCGCGAGAAGTCGATACGGCAGGCCACAGCTGAGCGGCGTCGGTACGCCAGTGCTATACCTTGGTTTCGCACCAACGAGATAGAGAGAGAGAGAGAGAGAGAGAGAGAGAGAGAGAGAGAGAGGGAGAGAGAGAGAGAGAGAGATGGGCTAGTTCGCGGCTTCGGTGGCTGAGGGAGCTTTTCTCGCGGTCCTTTGTCTATGCCATGGCTTTTTCATTTTTGTTGGTTGACGTTCTTATGCTTTTGGGTATAATTGGTGGTGAGACAAGATTTTGAGATTTAAGACCGCTTCGGTCTTCTACTCAACTGCAAAATTCCGATTTTTTTACATTAAAATGTGTGATAAAATGATGTTTTGATTCATGTAAATCGATAAGAAAAGAGAATCATAAGTTTTATGGTTTATAAGTGTCAATGTTGAAAGTATTTTTTGTTAAGACTGATAAATGAAAAATATGCACATGTGTAATGTATAAACAATATAAGTAAAATCATAAAAACATACATTTGTTTCCAAGAATACAGTAGAAAGAGTAAATAAATCTCATTCAACGGAAAAAAACCTTGAAAACACAGATTTACTCTCGTCCCGTGTAAAGAAACGTTGAGCCAACAACAACGAATAACAGAAATAAGTATATGCATATATTATAAGAATTTGTGTAAAAAAAACTCAAACTTGTCTCAACAATATACGTATTATGTATATAAAAGAAAAAACATATACATATATATCGACCAACGAAAATAAAAAAAGACATTTCATATATACAAATTGGTGCAACGGACTTACCGCAATCTTTTTTATACGTTCAACCCAACTCAGCGAATCCACCTGAAGTTGAGATAAACAATAAATGAAGAGATAGCAAGAGAGAGGGAAGCGTAAAATACACCAATATATCTATATATATATATATAGAGAGAGAGAGAGGGAGAGAGAGGAGAATAGAGGAAGAGGGGGTGAAGCGAGACGAAAGGTAGAGAGAGAGATAGATAGAAACCACCTCGACGCCCAAGTAAATCTCCTCTTCTCAATTACCCCCATCCCCTAGGTCGCTGCTCTGCAACGTCGGCACAGAGCGCGGTGGTGGCTCCCCGGCCTTTTAGCCTCGTCCTTCTCGCCTCCTCCTCCTTCTACCGCCAGCTACTCGCTATTTCACTTCCTCGCGCTCCATTACCTCGACGCCTTCGCGCGCCGACGAGCTTTCCCACTTCCTGCCTCCCTCCCTCCTCCTCCTACTCCTCTACTGCTACGCTACATACTGTGTATATACATATAGATATACACTCGCTCGACCCGAGCTTCCACTTCACCATTGCGGAGGGAGAGAGAGAGAGAGAGAGAGAGAACGAGGGCTGACTTGTCCCGCGGCATTTGCGAGAGAATCGTCGGACAGTCGCCGAGTTAATTGTAGCTCCGCTGCTGCGTAATTGCTTTTTATTAAGATTGTAGCCGGGTTGCGCAGTTTGCCGAGAGCGAACTCGAGAACCGGGGGACTGACTGTTGCGCGCGCCCGCTTATTGATTTTCGACCTCGCTTCTAGCACGACGTGTCTTAAATGTCGCGCGCTCATGCTTGTATATATAAATTCTGCAGCGAGATGAGCGACGTTTTTCCGATATATACACGCGACCTGCGCGTATAATTCAATTCATCGCCTGCTTGCTCGCAAGCTTTTTTTACGTTATTCGTTTAAATCGACCGATCCGCCCAATCAGCAAATCAAATATAGAGAAACGGTATACATATACGATGCACACGCACCACACGTCGAACCGTCGTTTCTACAAAGCCACGTATCAACGAGCTGTGAGCTTTTCCCGGAGAAAAGCTCCTTTGTACGGAGCGAAGGCAACGGAAAGAGAGCGAGCGACCGAGCTAGCGAGAGAGGCAGGAAGAAAAAGGAGAAATCGAGAGTCGAGGACGACGTGGAGGAACCGGTGAAATGACACCGCGAGCTGATCGGATCAGGGGGATATCGCGCGCGAGAGCGGTTTCCCGCTTTTTCCCCGCGACTGAACGAGAATAAGTTTTTCCGGGGTTCTCTCTCTCTCTCTCTCTCTCTCTCTCTCTCGGGGGAGCTTGCGGAAAATGCGAGAGGAGTTTTAAAGCTCCTTTCAGGGAGAGAGCGGCTGCCGCCGCCGCTGCTGCTGATGGTAATTTGAATGATTTTCTCATCTTGTCGTTCCAGTTTAATCTACTGTTAAGTATATAAGGCGATATTACGTTGAAAGAAGGACTTTTACGCTCGAATTAAATTAAATGTTTCTTATTTTTACGCAATGTCATTTACTACCGAGAGAAAGAGAGATTATTCCCCTGTGCAGCTTTTTAAAAATTCTTCACACCTGGCCAAACGCAGTGAAACAAAGTATACGCGCACCCCTTCATTCCTAACAATCTCAAATTACCCGTAGAAAAACCAACGTCGCGTAAAACCCAGCAAGCACCGCGTGAGAAGAAAACCTTACAAGGCTCTATATATATAATACTGTACTGCACGAGGCGAGAGAGAGAAAATCGCGCGCAACCGCCCTCGGGCTTCGCGCAAAAAGCCGCGAAGAAGAGGAAGAAGATCCAGAGAGGCGCCAAAAGAAGACCCTTGGGATCCGTATTACGCGTTTCTATACCTCCGCTGCAGCTTTACGCGCGAGAAAAGAAAAACGTATATATACGTGCGTATATATATATGTATATACAGGCTCTGAAGACGTAACACGGCGAGTATAGTCTCTGTCACTCGTTACCGGGTAATGGCACCGACGACGCTTATATCCCCTGCTGTTGCTGCTTCTTTCAGGTCAAGGGACTAATTCCGAGCGAGCTTTTTGTCGCTTCGCGGCGGCAGCGACAGTATATAGTGTGTTTTCTCGCGGCTTGATATCCGCTGCGTAGTTTCTCGAGAGTTTCAGGAGTGTGGAAAACTTTTTCAGAATAGTTCAATTTTCCATTCTTTTTTTTTTCTAGCTTTGCGAGAGGACTTATACATACATATACAGAAAGCTCAAACGGAAAGCTCGCGAACCGAAGTGAATACAAGCCGGCGACAAATTTTTCCTCTCGTGACGCCGCTGCGTGCGTGGAAAAGGTTTCGCCGCGACAAAAACTTTCATCCCCGCCGTCGTCACGAGAAAAGCTGCTCTCGAAAACTCAAACATTCAATTCGCGCCGCAGCTCGTTCGACTCTTTTCTCAAGAGAAAGAGAGGATAATCCTCTGCGGTGTGGATTTCTAGCTTTGACGTTGGGAGATATATACTTATACATAGAGTATAGACGCTCGCTCGCTAGTTCTCTTTTGGGTTTCATTAAAAACGGCTTATACTTATAGATATATATAGCGTTTTTTTTCGGTGAGAAATATGTCGAAAGTGCAAAATTTAAACTTGCTTGCGCGTATTCGTATCCGCGCGCGCGAAAAAACTTGCTTCTGCTACAATTTTTAACGAGCTTCCGAAATGCTGCGCACACAATAGGGAGGGCAAGAAAATAAAACAAGCTCCTCTCGGTAAACATAATGCTTCCGTTATAAAACAATCGCCTCTTGTGCTGCAAAAGAAAGCTGGCTCGAGGAAAAAAAAAGCAGAGAATGATTAGCAGCCTCAGTCGGTGTATATACCTTCGGCGGCCCTTCGTATTGCGCTTTTTACCGCAAAAGCTCTCGCGAACTTTTTCTCCACATTTCTCCTCTCTCGGTACAGCAGGTTTTGTCATACCCGAAGAATTTGTGTATAAAATGCCTCACGTCGATAAAAAATATACTTACAGCGCACACAGTCGACAGCGGAATTACCTCGGAAAAATACGGCGACACATATTATCCCCCCGCTTGCGCGACTCTCTCATTCAATCGAAGCCATTGTGTCCCCCTGCCCCCCTCCGCTCTGCGCAATATCTCTTCCCGAGGCACTTGGCCCATCTCTCGTCTTATCGGGTCTACACTCGGAGGGTTGCACGCGACAAAGGCGGTTGCTGGCGGCAAAACGGCCTCGCAAACTGCCTCGTCGTCAGCTTCGCTTCGCCGAGCTTCTTCCGGGCTTATTGTGTGTGTGTGTGTGTGTGCGCCGCACGAAGAAATTTCGAAGCTCCTCGAGGGGGAGCGACGCGTGAATTAAGCGGTGTCTTGCGAGACTTTGCTGGATAGATAAGACGTTCTTGTTTTTTTCATGTCTTTATTTCATTTGGAAAGTATATAAGAAGATAGGACGCAGTTCGATAAGTATTATATGCAAGACCGTTCAGAGAGCTTATAATTATGAAAGATGCGATTATATGTATAGAATATATTATAGGAGACTGAATTTTTCCCGTATCCGCGCGTCTCAAAGTTCACGGCTTATATCCATCTTCCTCAAAAAGCTTCTTACACGTTATATATATACTTCGAAAACTCGGAGACTTCTTACATACCGCGTGTAAGTACTTCTACTCGACTACGACGAAGCAGTAGCAGCAGCAGCTTTAGACTTCGTCGTCTCGACGTGTCTACATCGATCGATTCTGCCAACCTTTTCAATTTCTCTCGAGCGTATAATGCCTCGAGCTTTCTGAAAAGAGAGCTTTTTGCGCGTCACCGATTTCGGTATGTGTGTGTGTATGTATATACATATATATATATATATCGCGAACATCTTGTCTCTCGTATATTTTTATTTACTCAGCTCGCTTGCGCGCGTAACTTTTCCGTCACCGACGAATCAAAAGGGAAAATCCGACTCGTTAGCAACAACCCATCGTCGAGGAAGAAAAATACGTTGGGCACAAGTCAAACAACAGCGATGCACAACAAAAACTTTCATTAAACCCTGCGACGTGCAGAGCCAGCCACCTACAGAGAGAGAGAGAGGGGAACGCAAACAGCAACGATTAAGAAGACGACACGGCCTCGTCCTCGCGGTGTCAGCGACAGAATCCCGCAAATCCCGCCGGCGACGCTATGCTAGATTGTACCCCAGTGGCGCTCATTTCCTCCGTATACGTAAGCAGGAGCAGCAGCTCCTTCGTATTTGCCCAGGCGGTAGCGTAAAGCGAATATTAGCAGCAGCAGCAGCAGCAGCAGCAGCAGAGAGAAGAGAGAGAAGGGGAGTTAACTGATTGCGCTTGCTCAAGGGATTAGACGGATGAGCTCGCGGAAAGGGGTCTTTAATCGATTGCTTTATCGCGTGCTCTCTCGCCGCGCTATGCGCAATCCTTATCTCTGGCTTTGTCTCCCCCGCCCCCTCCTCTCTCTCCGCTCGGTGGAGTTTCCTTAATTGCGCGGTAACCGAGGGAGACTAAGGCAAACAATGCCCCGCGAGCTTCTGCTGCTGTTACCGCGCCTTATTCCTTCTTTTTTACCCTCTCCTCTTCTTGCCGCTGCTTCTTCTTCGTCTTCATGGAGGAGCGAATCGCTGAGTGGTTTTAAGTGCATTCGCGGGTATGTCGACATTTGAATACGGAAAATTGCACGCCCGGGGATTCTCTCTCTCTCTCTCCGTTCCTTTTCAAGCGCGGTTTCTTAGCTCACGCCACCTTTTTTTCCTCTGCACTCGAGTTTCGACTTTAATTCTTATTTTCAATCGCACGGCGAAGCGATCACTCTCGCAATAAAGGGCTATATAATCTCCGTGTATTGAACTCCGAACGTCGAAGCGAAATTATATATTTACGGACAGCCTAATATGCACACACAGCAGAGGCGGAAAAAGAACTCTCGAGTATTAAAACGTCAACGATTCAGCGAGGCCTCGTAAATACGTGTGCAGTATAGCGTCTCTCTCTCTCACGCAATTCTGGTAATGTCGTGTCCTCTACTCCCTGACGCGTCACTCCCTGGGGTGAGTTTTGCCGCGTCGAGCTCTTTCTCTCTCCCTCTAGTTTTTCGTACGCTTGCCCTCAGCTCTTTCACTGCTCTTTTATTTTTCGTCTACTTCGTAGTTACCTCGCGCGCTCACGTAACTTTGCAATTTGTTCGCGCTTTCGCGGGAAAAAGAAATAATTTTATGCTCATGCGGGAGCTTTTTTCGCGGTTCGTCGTCGTTCAAATAATAACGCGATGCGATTTTAATGGAAAATTCGTGTGTACCGTGCGGACGAGCGTAATTGTTCAAGGTTTGAAATTGACCTGGTTATGAAGTTCCTTGTAAAATGCAAATTGTTACAGTTCGTACTAAGTGTATACATATATGATCCTGGACAATGCGCATAAGCTCATAACGCTATGTACACATTGTTTTCCACGTACGAGCAGCTCGAGATAAATGTACAGTGGTATAGCTGATTAATGCCAGCACTCGATCCTCGGAAAAGTACATAATGAGGCAAGCTGTTTGAAACAAAACCCGCAGATTTCCCCGAAAATCATATAACGCACAGCTCTTTTCGCAAAACGAACAATCGACTTTTTCTGCCGAAAAACCTACTCCCTCTCCCTCTCTTTCAGCGTAAAAAAAGCTCGAAGCCCTTTGTCTGGGGCACGACCCTCTCGCTTATTTCCCTGCAGCGGCAGGAAAATTTGCATTTTTAAATTAACCCGCAGCGGGCCGTGTTTGCAGCTATCTCGGCCGACGCAGCGCCGGCGCTTTTTACAATTTTATGCAGCTTCGCGCGCCTGTGCAAGCTCTCCCGGAGATCATCGCCTCGCTGCGCGCTTGTTATTGTTGTCATCATCGCGGTCATCGTTAGTCACGCACCTTTTTTTGCAGGGATTTTTCGTTTGGATAGTCTCGCGCGCAGGACATCGCGTTGATTGCGATCATTAGCGCTCGGGGCGTGTTTGCTCGGTCTAGCCCGCTGCGCGAGTTTCCTTATTAAATCGAGCGTGCCCGCTATATAGGATCGCGTTACAACGACACCGGGCTGTGATAACGAGGAGCGGCGGCGGGGGATTTGCAGATTGAGTTAATTCCGAAAGAAGCAATTTCCCGCACTCTATGTACAGTATAGCTCGCTCTTGGAAGTTTGATTAATACATTAAAACGCGCGAAATGTTCGCGCAGCAAAAGCTTCCGTTATATAATAATTGAGGCGCGCGTAATACGCGTTTAAAAGCCACGCTATTAATCAACACCTTTGAAAACGAAATAATCCCTGCAAAAAACTTTTAATAGATAGAGAATTTCCAAAGAGAGAAAGAGGGACAATATAGCGCGAATCATTCTGAACCACACGAGAGAAGCTTCGCTCGAGAAAAGGGAACAAAAGAGAGAGAGAGAGAGAGAGAGTGAGAGTGGGGGGCGGGCAGGGAGATAACGGAACTGAGAGAGGGAAAAAACGAATTAAGAGAGCGAAGCGAAGCGGGTGGATTTTGTTGTATTAACGCGGAAAAAGGGGGTCGCGCGAGCGCGCAGAGGTATAAAATTTGAATAATAATTTATTCATGAAAAAGGAAGGTAGCTCACGCGCGCGCTCGGGAGCAAATAAGAGCGCGATGGAATACACGCGCGAATTTGAATGAGAGCGCAGCCGGAGAATTAGCGAAAAAGGGAGGAGAAAATAGCAGCGGCTGCTGCTGCACTCCATTGTCCGTGGAATATATAAGACACGTGCGGCGTCGGCACTGTACAGCTTTTTTTTGCGACGCGAGCGCGCGAAAAAAGAGAGGAAGCGCGCCGCGCTCGGTAATTGAAAAGCCCACGAGAGATCGTCGACTGGTGCAGCGCTTTATCTCGCTTAGCGCTTCGCGTCTGCCTTTCATCTTTGCCTCCTGGGCCTTTTTGCCCGCCTAGCTGGCTTTTTTTTTTTGGCGTTGAGGTATA
Source organism: Muscidifurax raptorellus (assembly GCA_020010945.3). NCBI lineage: Eukaryota > Metazoa > Arthropoda > Insecta > Hymenoptera > Pteromalidae > Muscidifurax > Muscidifurax raptorellus. The sequence goes on from CM052078.1 coordinate 30,665,487, forward strand.
GCGTGGCTCATTTTTTTTAGGGGTGGAGATATACTGTATTGACGCGACGTCTGGCATGTATGATGAAAATCTTTGATTATACATAAGCCAAGTTGAATTCATTTAAAAAAAGAGAATAAGCCGAGATCTAAAGAAAGATAATAACGGCTCCTAAACGAATTAAGTCTCTGGGTATATAAGCTATGGAATCTGGCACAAAGCAACTAGCAGCGGCAGCAGCAGCAGCTACTTTGTTCGAAATGGAATTCTCACTCTCTCCCGCAAGTTATATAAATTTCACCTTAAGAGGATAAAGAAGGCAGAAGCAGCAGGAGAACGGAAGAAATCCAGGCAGCAGCAACCGCGAGCAAAAAGAAAATATATATATATATATCTCCCGAGGAATCGGAAGAGGAGGAAAAAAAGAAGCGCGCAAGTCGGACGACCGCAACACGAAAGCCGACGGCGGCGGCGGCCGCAGTGCGTGTCTCGTAATCTCTGCCCCGCCGCCGGTTTTTGCGGTGTGCAGAGTCGAGCTGCTGGAGGAGGCATCTCGAAAATTTAGCGCTGCGGTACGCCTGGATTCTCTCTCTCTCTCTGCGCCGCGTGCTTCATCTTCTTTTTCTTTTCGCTGCGGAGTTTCGAGAAATGGGCATGGCGTGCGAGAGTGAGAACCTGAGTAATTTTCGAGTGCGCGCTTTTTTTTCTCCACCGCGATGTTATAATCTTGTTGTATTATGCTAATTTTATAAGTGTTGGAAGTTATATACGAGTATTTTGAATATACATCTCAGCGGCAGAATTGCCGCGGTGGTTTCGATGTATATAGCTAAATCGGCCGGCCCGCGAGAAAAAAAAATCCGAGAAGCGAAGGAACGATTATCGTGAAATACAGAGGGCCGTAATTACCACAGAGAGAGAAAGAGGGACTCCAAGAGAGGCTCATTAAATTACGAACTAATTACCGTCGGCGCATTATTAAAAAGTTCAGTCGCTCGTAAAGCGCTCCTCGCTCGCGTCGTAAAAGCGCTGGAGCAGTAGTGTGAGAGAGGAAGTCGGCGATAAGGCATAAAGGCGGATGTTATTCGACCACCACCGCCGCCGGATGGATTTTAGAGCTCTAAACAAGCGACGGCCGATTAGTTCGCTGAAACGGACCGCTTATGGCCGTTTGCCGCGTGGGTAACAAGACGGCGAAATAGAAAGAGAATTATAATCGTCGTTCTACAGTCTCTCGAGGCACTATTGCGTAAGCACGTAGTTTCACGTAGAGCGTATATTCGAGACAAAAAAAATAGAACGTTATCTCCGCAACTAATTTCGCAGTCGCAGCGAAAGCCAAGCTCGCGTAAAGAAAAGAAGAGAAAAAAAGAACGCAAAGCCACCCTCAACAAGCAACGCGCAAAGAATCGCCCCGACCCTCCTCTACACCCTCGGCTCTTAAAAACTCCCCTCGCGCCGAGAGCGAATCTCATTTGCAGACGAGCGAGTAATCCAAACGCGCCGCCGCTACTATGTTTCAATTAGCTGATCGTCGTCGTCGCCGCCGGTAGCTTTCCTCCGTCGTCGTCGTCGCTGTCTCGTAAATCTTGCCGCGCTTCGAGCGTGCTTTCTTATGCCTCGGAGAGAGAGAGAGAGAGAGAGAGAGAGAGAGAGAGAGAGAGAGAACGCGCAAAAAAGCGAGAGAGACTCGAGGGGAGGAAAGGCTAAACACTCGTGATTAATTCGTTTCTTTTCGTGCTGTATAGTGCCGCTGGCGCAATCTTTTTTCTCTCGGCCGTTGTTCGAGTGCTTCGTAGAAATACTTTGTAATATTGAACGGATCGCATATTTTTGGGGGTTTCTCGTTTATTGAAAAATATTATGGCAGTACAATGTGAAAAATAAAAAAGAAAGCTGTGAATAAAAAAGTATCTACCGTCTGGATGACCGTTCGCTTATTTACACTACTTAAATGGCTTGTGTATGAGCTTAGCATGTTACGATTACACGTGCTTGTACATATAAAGACCTCGTGAAAAATGCCAATTAAAGCAGTGCAAATTTGCTTCGTTTATCACGTTCCGAAAAAGGATTTTCATTACCGAAAAAGTTTCTCTCTCCACATGTATCCGCTGATTACACATTTGCAATGACGGCGGCGTTAAAAACATCTATATATAATAAAAAGCTCTAAACAATAGTTAAATCCCCAACGCGAACTCTCATTAAAATTTTCAACAGCGGCACACTCGAAAATACCGAAATCCCACGGAATCCAGCTCAGCGGAACAAAAAGCAGCGCCGTTCACCCCCTCCGCATTTAAAACATTAAACATCCCCTGCCAGGCGCAAAACTCGCGCGCCGGTTATCAAACGACGCGCTTTCAACGCCAAGTTACTTCTCTCTCTACCGACCGAGAGAGAGAGAGAGAGAGAGAGAGAGAGAGAGAGAGAGAGAGAGAGAGAGAGAGAGAGAGAGAGAGAGCAAAATCACCCTCCAACTCGAAGCGCAGCAGCGGAATTGAGAGAGAAACTCGGCTTCCCCTCGAGGGCGCGAGCGGAGCGTTTCAATTAGTAATTAAAACGTGCCTTCTCTCTCTCTCTCTCTCTCTCTCTCTCTCTCTCTCTCTCTCTCTCTCTCTCTCTCTCTCTCTCTCACTCCAACCCCGGCAGAACGACGACGACGACGTGTATACTGGGGCGCTGGCGCGCAAGTTTGGCTGGCTTGATGCCGCTATTTTGAGATTTGATAGCTTCTAAGCGGATTACCAGACGAGCGCTCTCTCTCTCTCTCGACGTTGTACACGACGCGACGGATGTTTAAAATCGTGTTTAGGAACTGCGCACACGGAAGGGTTGCGCACGCTTTGTTCTACTTCATTTTTTCCTCGTTTGATATACACCATCACTTCACCGAGTGCGTATATTTATATATGCGCAGATTATTATTATTATAACGAGCGATGTAAAACGCGGATGCAGGTATTTACACCGGCTGCTAATTTTCCATCTTCAGCGATCTTGTAGATTAATTAAGGCGCGCAGCCCTAACGAGATCAGAGGTGTCGGTGGGGCTTGCGCGCGCGCGAGGGAATGAGTCATGGGAAGGAGGAGAACTGTGTATATACTCAAGTGCCCTTGTAAAAGACCGACACAACGTACGCGGGTGAATTAGTTTCGAGCTTGCAGTTTTGATGCGCGTTGATTTGTATTGCAATGCATTTTCATTCTATTAAATACTCAAACTTTCAGCGTGTATAATACGATGCGGGACAATCTAATTTATAAACATTTTCCAAGGTACACCTGCCGCGCTTATAGAGTGTGTAGAAAAAAAAATTTTAAGCGCCTCTCACGCACTCACGGGCTCTCGAGCTCGCTCTTTTGTCGCCCGACGGTCTGCAACAACCCCTTCGCACTCGGGCCTCTGGCGCAAAGCCCGTCGCTCGCTTACATAATGCAGCCACTTTAATTAAAATAAATTACACTCTATCCCGGAGCTTTTTTTACCCGGCGTATTTTCTACTTTTTTTTCGCTCTCACGCACCCCCGCCGTCGGAGTAGCACTTTCGCGCCAGAGTCTATATACCGCTGCTCTCTCTCTTTTTTTTGCGTTCACTAAACGCGCGTCAAAAGATCGCCGCGTCGAAAGCGATAGCCTTTTAAATATATATCTATTTTTTTTTCAAAGAGCCGCAGCGCACAATCGCGGATATTGGATCTCGCTGCTGCGCTTAGACACACGCACGCGAGAGCTTTTTCGCGTGTGCTCGCTAATTAATATTCCGACTGGCGTGTAGTAGTAGCAGTCTGCGGCTTCGAAGCCGCAGCGCGAAAGTCCCTTTTACTCGGGACGTCGGGTTTATTTGCACTTTATCCGGGATTTAATTTACCGAGCGACGACGCCGTCGCGCTGCTGATGGGATTAAAAGATATAAAAGAGAGAGAAAGAGTGCGGGGAGGGTGTGCGCGACGGATGAGGGAGAAAAAAAAGAGCGGGGGAGGGTTAGAGATAAAGGAAGCGCTAGAGCATCGCGCGAGGGATGAAAAATTTTCTTCGAATTTAATAAATACCGCGCCGGCCGAGAGAAAGTTTCTCTGCCGCGTTGCAAGCTTCGTTAGAACGCGCTGCTAATTGCGCGGTAATTCGATCGTGGTGCGTCTTTGTCTCTTTGAAAATTATAACAAGTACATCCTGCTTTTTCTCAAGTTTAATTATAACAAGTACATCCTGCTTTTTCTCAAGTTTCATGGAAAAAAGGAGCAACAAATAAAAACACAACACAAAGCCATCGGAAAAAAATCGCGCGGACAAAAGGTCAAGCAAGGAACAGCCGACGGCCCGGAAAATGGCTCGCGGCTGCAGTGACCGGCGTCGGGCCGGATAATCGATAATCGCGTCGAACAATCGATCGCCGCCGACGCGCGTCCCCCCTTTTTTCCCCCGGTGATTGACACGCGCGAAAGAGCGCTAAAAGTGCGCCGCCGTCGCGTTTTTTTTCACTCTCGCACATGACGCTGTGAAAGCGCAGTCCGACCGATACTTACCTTTGTTTCGCGCGCCTTTTTCGCACCCTCTTTACATTCGCGGTCGGCGCTGTATGGCGTTTTTTACGCGCTTTATGCGCCGCAGCGCAGTAGCCGGTTTGTCCGAGGCTTTTCATTTAGCAGATATAATGAAAGGACGCATCGCTTTTTGCTGCTGCTGTCCGTAGATTTTCTTTCGTATATACGCGTGTAGGCAGTTGGAGAGTAATAAATCGTTGTATTTTTACATTCGATCAATGTGAAATCCCAGATCACGCACTTAACTCGCGAATTTAACACGTCCTTAATCTCTCCTCAGGCGAAACGTCGTGGAGAAGCACAGAAAGAGAGGGTTGTAAATAAAAGGGAAATAAAATCGCGCTCTGGCTCGACAATATTTTCGCGATCTTTCTCTCTCTCTTTCTCTCTCTCTCTCTCTCTCTCTCACGTTCCATCAAACAAAAGTGATTCCCCTCGTAAAAGACGCGGCGAATCTCACCCCCACCTCTCTCTTTTTCTCTCACGACGTATTTACTGTCCGAAGAGCAGCAGCAGCAGCAGCAGCAGCTTCGAGATGAAAGTGCAAAGTGAACCATTCTCTCTTTCTCTCGCTCCCGGACCTCTTTTATACGTCCCTACTCGTTTTCCCGAGTGGAGAGCAGAGAAAAGAATCGAAGCGCGAGCGAGCTCTAATACACAGAGCAGAAAGCGAGAGAAATATTTCTCACCAGCGTTGGATGCTTGAAGCCAGACTCGCTGTGTGCAGCGCGAATAACGATCATATACTCGAGAGAAAGAGAGAGAGAGAGCCGCCACCGACGCCTTCTCGACCTCTTTCTCTCTACAGCTCGTCTGTCTTACTCGAGCTTCTCTCGACTTTGTTGCACACTGCGCTTGTTATATCTTGATTGTTTCTTATTTCGGAGGGTCTGATGGATTCCGAAATATACGACGCTCTGCGCGAGCTACTTTTCACATTCGAATCCTGTAAAGGATGTAATCGCTCAAAAGAAAGTCGCGCAAATAATAAACAAGAAAAATAAACCTCCGCCCTCGCGTTTACGCACCCTCTCTGAAATTCCCTCTCGGAAAAGAAAAAAAAATGAGAGAGAAAAACCCTTTCAAAGAAAAGCAGCAGCAGCAGCAGCAGCTAAAAACTTCTCTCCGCGCGGCTCAGAGAAAAATTCTCTCAATACACTTCTGCTCTCAATTTCCCAGCAGCTCTCGGTCGATCCTCGCGCGAGAGCGCGAGATTCCAAAGGTAAGGCTCTCTCTTCCACTATATATATATACAGCTCTTGAGCTCCTTGACAAGCGCACCGACTCCTTTCACGGCTGGCGGCGGAGGCGAATCGAGCGAAATCGGATTCCCCGGCACGTTGCCGGAAATGCCGAGACAAAATGAAATCGAACGCTGGAGCTTCTGGCTAGCTGTGTATAAAGGATGAGGGGATGAAAGCCACAAAGGGGGGGAATTGCGTTCGACGAGCGCGCGAACGTGCGCGGAAATAACATTGACGATTTTCGAGCTGCTACTGACGGAAATGCATCGGTAACGTTTCTCTCCCTCTCTCTCTCTCTCTCTCTCTCTCTCTCTCTCTCTCTCGCGTGTTTACCGACTCTGACACGCTGCAGTGTGCGCGAGGGGAAGTTTCACCCGAGAGACTTTATATTTTATATATATATAGATAGACGGCAATGCGGTGAAAAGTTATTTCTCGCGCGATATGTGACGGCTGCGTATTGATAAAATTTACTCTTTTAGAGATAAGGTCGTTCGTCGAAACGTCAACTCTCTCTCTCGCGCGCGCGCGGCTGTGGGCTACGATGTACACAGCGTATCATGGATGTAATTTCGATTTCTCAGCACGCGCACGCTAAAGTTTTGATCGGCGTTGCATTATTTACGGGCATTTCCGCGAGATCGCCCCCACCTGCTTTAAAGCCCCGGGGCCGCGATGCTATGCGCTATATAACGCCGCCCAAGTATGGAATGATGCCGTAGAGAGCGTCGTATATATATACACATGCACACAAACACCAACGCAGTGTGGAAGAGCGATATGACGAGCGGGCTGGATAAGGGCAGGTTCTGTATATTATATACAGGGGGCAGGAGACGATGCTCTTTATGGGATTGTTTTTCGAGTGCTCTGAGCTCCCTTCTATACGTATACGCGAGAAATACGGGTAAATATATCGAGTGAGAAAATATATTTTTTTTGTATTCATAGAAACGTATCACAAGTATAGCCGAGCTATCTCAGCCTCGGGCCATTAGATACATATTTCAATTTCATGGCCCTCTGGCGCTGGAGCTTCCAAGCTCTCCTCCTCGGTCGGGAAGGAAGGAAGGAAGGAAGGAAGGAAGGAAGGAAGGAAGAAGCTCCGGCACACCGCCGCGTAACGACTCGTCTGCGGCTATTACCAGCCGCGATATCTCGGCTGGGGCGCCCCTCCCCCTCGATTATCAATCCGTAATAATTGCGCGTATTAAGCGGACGGCTAATTACCAGAGTAGCGCTGCAAGCTTCTCTCGGTAGGAATTGCCGTGCGAATTTATCGCGGGCTTCGTTATAGGTATATACGCGGTCGTTAGGCAGCGTTTACGTACACGTGTATATATCCGAGAGAGGGCGATTTAATTAGAGTTATCGAAGTTTAATGCCGGCGGTTGTAGAGCAAAACGCGGGAAGAATGAAAGATTTTCTTTTAAAAAAGCTCGACATTCCAATTAAGCCTGTTGGCTCTAATCCAGCTCTAAAAGAGAGAGAGAGAGAGAGAGAGAGAGAGAGAGAGCTCGATGATACGGCGACTAAACGCGTTATAACGCCCGGGACTTTTAATAAACGCGCTGCTGCCGCTAGAGCCGCTTTATAACCGCGAAAGCTCGTCGTCGCAGTAGTCGTCGTTTTTGACGAGGGCAAGAGTCTTTTACGGGTCCGTCGACGACGACGCAAACGACGCTTTTATATCTCCGCCGGCGGCGGCCGTCGCTTTAGCTCCGCGCACGTCGTCGATCCGGTTACTACAAGGCGCTTATAGGTTGGCTCTGAGCGCACTACTCGAGTATAGCAGTAGCAAAGCTATAGCCCCTGAATAATCTGCTTTACGAGCTGAAATCGTACGAGAGAAGCGCGAGCTGTGTGCAGCTCTCGCGGTACGTTCTTTTTTTTCGACGAGGATTTGCTTCGCTGCGCGTCTTGGGATTTACTCGGGGAATTTTTTTTCTATACAAGTACGCTTCTCAAGGCAATACTGAAATATATACTTGGCTGAAATTCGTATTTTTAGAACGAAAGCTTCGTAATCCAATTACAGCGCGTGTATATATAATGTAACCTCGCGGCGCGCAAGTCCGACTCGTAAAAACTCGACGTCGGATTTAGTTCTCCCCCTGTACATATATATATATATATGCGCGCGCGAGCGTGCGAGCGGATCTTTTTCTCATTCCCGAAACGCTTCACGCCGCGTAAATATTCCCTACTCCGCCATATACGCGGGAGAAATAACCCGTCGTTTGCTTTATCGCCAGTTTTAGCGTGAATTACGAGCTGCCCCGAAAGCTCAATTTCGCGCATACGGTACATCGCGCGCGGATGTCGCGCGTGTGTCCAAATCAATAAATAAATCATATGACGATATGGGAGTCAGCGTGCGAGACCACAATCTCTCTTGAGGATTCGAGAAGATGGTGGAAAAGAGAAAGACGAGAGATTAGGGGAGATAACGCGGGGATAATGATGTCGAGCCGCGTCGCTGAGTGGCCGTGGCCCGAGAAAAGGGATCGGGAGTATAATATAACACAATGAGTCGGCGGGAATATCAGGGAGCTTTTAAGGCTCGTTCGCGAGAGGCGTTAGCCACTTCATCTCTCTCTTCTCTTCTCTCTCTCCCTTGCGTGTAGCGCAGCGTATTACTTCGTGCTTTATGCCTTTCTATGGGCAATCGTCCGTTCCCTTTTAAACGCGATTTCGGCTTTACTCTTTCTTTTTGACACGCTCGAGTCTTGTATTGCTTTTAGCGTGAGACGCTCGGGTTTGGCATATACGTTTCCTTTTTTACGACTTTTGTTCTTGCGTCTATAGCGGTTTATTACACACACACATATATACGGTTTTCAAACACCTTCTGGTTGGCGTCATCGCTTACTCGTTATAGTCTGTAAAATCCAATTCGAAATTAGCTCGAGTTCTTTCTCGCGCGGTATATAACCCTGCCTCTAGTGCAAAAGATCCTTCTTTCAAGCATCATCCCCTTTCTCTCCATTGGTGTGCGCTTATTTTTTTCCTCTTAAAACACAGAGAAGCTGACTATATGATCTACTGCGTCTCTCTCTCCTTTGGTCTCCCTCCACGATGGTAGCCTCTTAACCGCATGAAATACACAGATATACTATATAAATGTATGTAATACACGCACGCACACACACTGTTAGCTGCACAGACGCAAGGCGCACACATGTGACGATGAAAAGACGGGGAGGGGGGAGTATAAGCTATACATGACAAGGGAGTGAGGGAGGATATCGGTGTAGAAAGAAAGAAAGAAAGAAAGAAAGAAAGAAAGAAAGAAAGAGAGAACAATACAAAGAGAGAGAAAAAAGTGAAATGCGTGATACTCACATGCCTCTCCTCCGATGGATTCAAACCTGCAACACAAAAGAGAAGAATCGCATGAGTTTTTCAGTCGTGGACACGTATATTATACGTATATATATACACGCGTAGAAATATAGGGGGTCGAGCATCAATCCTCCTCCTTTTAATCATTATTCTTATGTGTACAGGGGTGTCTGTATATGTGTGCGTATAGGAATATACGTATACACGTGCACTTGAGCATCGACAATGCGAGCGACGCGCATGAAAGAGGAAAGCACTCGACTATTTCGAAATCTTTTTACCTCCTCGGGGGAGAGAAACGCGCTTATACGCGAAAGTAATAGAAAAAGACGGCTGGAAAAATTGCACGGGCGAATTCCGCAGCGCAACGCGGATACATATATACATGTATAAAGAAAGAAAGCAGTTTGTTCGCGAAATGTATGTTCTTTGAAAGTTTTTCTTTGTTAGGTCGAAAAAGCTCTGCGTATATAGTGTATATAAGTCGTGCACTTTTTATCATTCATGTATATATTTATTATCATCTCGCGTGGCGTAGGTTTCCGTCGAAATAAATCACAATGCATTTTGATCTTCGCTCCAATTAAACATTATAAAATATACATATCTCGCCTCGCTCCACAATACACGTTGATTACGCTCCCTCGAGCTTTCGCACCTTGTGAAAAAGCGTCTACTCTGGTCCGTCCTCCCTCCGAAAACGTTTAGCCGGCGAAACAAAAGCTCTCTCCGTGACCGCATGCATAAAATACGGTATAATGCGTATACAGGGTCGACAGGCTGCGGATAAAGCCGAGAGGAGAGGAGAAACTCAAGGAAGAAGAAGAAGAAGAAGTAGACGGATAAAGAGCCTCGGCGCATTCAGTTCTCGGTGAAAAGAGGTAGAAGAAGAAGACGGCCAACTGTGTACACCGCCACCGCAAGTTTGCTCGAGGCGAGCTTTCCGGCGTGTACACAGCCGGCGGCGGCCCGCATCTCATCCTCTTCTCTTCGTAATAATCGGGAAATATGAGAAAATTCTTCGCCGTCGACGAGACGGCCCCATAACTCCGCGGTATGCCGAGAGAAAGAGGGGGTGTATATTCCGAGTCAGGGTTTGTTATAACTGACGAGAAGAACGCGCGCCGCTAGATAGATCGGCTGTTTTGTATAAGGAGCGAGCGATGATGCGCTCGGAGATGCATAATTTATGAGACGAGGGGATCGCGGAATTAAGGTGAACTCCCGGCAGAGCTTTATTGCTGGCTTCGACGATTCTCGCGTTATATTCGGTGTTTTTCTTTTTGTTCGAGCGAACGAGCGAGCGAAAGACGCTTTTCGAAAAGCTTCATTCTGGCAGCTAGTGTAGAGCTTTTCTCCGCCCCCTGCACTCGACTCTCCACTCTTAGCGCGGAGCTTGATCTTCGTCCTCTCCTCGCTCGGCTGTAGAGTCCTTGTACATATTTACAGTCTAGCGGCGATACGCCCCCGCGATGTATGTGGGGCTTCGCTGGGTACTTTGTAGAAAAGAGGGAGCGAAACCGGGTGCGTGACTTTTTGCACTTGGCGAGAGCGACACGAGTTGAGAGATTGAGACGTAGGGGGTGGCTTCTGTGTGTTTCTCGAATTAATTTCGTGGTATTTGACGTTGGGTTCTCCCATATTTTTTCCCTCCATTCCCGAGGGGAGGATCGAGATTGCTTTTACTTCATTCCGAATGACTTGCCTTTTCGCACGAAAGCGGATGGTTATCGCTCTTCGTTTTTCTCTCGACGGTGTTGTACTGTGCGTCATTTTTCAAAACGAACGCGTAGTCGATATTACGAGCGCTTACATGTACACGAGTACAGGAAAAAAAATATCGTATACAGTCGGAGAGGGAAAGAAGAAAAATCAGCGGCGAAGAACGCAGCGACTTAAAAAGTCCGCGCGTATAGCGGTATATACGCGAAACGGAAAAAGAAAACACGCGTTCGCGCGGAAGAGTTCAGTGAATTTTTCGCGAAAGTTGAAAGACGAGCCGAGAGAATAAAGGAGGAGTTACGCGGCGAGGATCGCTACATTATCCGGAAAAAGAAAATCACCGGATTCGTACGCCGGCGGGAGAAAATATACCGCGGCACAAAGCTCTCCCGCTCTTTCTCTCTGACAATCGGATCCACGTCGACCAGAGAGCTACATCCTCTTTTCCTCGCGGCTAGAGAGAGAGAGAGAGAGAGAGAGAGAGAGAGAGAGAGAGAGAGAGAGAGAGAGAGAAAGAGAGAGAGAAAAGTCCTGCGAGAAATGCCAAAGCGCGCGCGAGTATACTGTGATGTTTCTTCTAGTCTGTCTCTTATTCTTCCGCTGCAGCTGCTGCTTTCCTTCACTGGGATGCGCTGATCTTTTCGAGTGTAAGTGCGGCGACTGCTTGTAAGTCTATTTGGCTCGGGGCATTTTTTTTCTTCTTGGAAGATTTGTTATGTGCTTATTTTGTCTTTAGAGAAAACGTACGTATTAATTTTTTCTATCATCGAAAAAGTTGCGTTTAGATCGTTTGTTCCACTTTTTTTTGTATTAACGATGTAACTTTTAAGGGCTATTGCTCGGAGCAATAAGATGTACATTTTAAAAACGTTCGTGTCTGATTGCAGTATAACCGTTATGATGCTATACAGTAGCGAAGAGTAAAACTCTCCGAATCAAGTGCCCTCGCTAGAGTTTATCCATAAAGTTTTATCGACAAACTATTCCGTGTAAGTTCATTTTTCAGACTCTAGTATGTTATTATTCGAACAGGAGAAATATGAGCTGCAAAAATCGCAGAAAAGCTGACCTACATTTCCCAAATAACTCGCGATTTTTGCAAATCCCAACAGTCGTTAATATACCAATTCGAGCTCTCTCCATAAGACAACCCTCCTCGAAAATCAATCAATCAGTCTGCCTCTACTCCATAAAACAAGTCGCTCTTCCTCTCTCTCTCTCTCTCTCTCTCTTTCTGCGTTGTCTTCGTCGCATTTCGTTCTTCGAGCAGTTACCCCCGCAGCCTCGACCTCGTAAACGGACACACACACACACACAAGCTCGGATCTATCTATCTATCTATCTATCTCTCTCTTTCGCGCATAATTCTCCACTAAAACGCAAAGAGGTCGTTTCGCGGCGCGAGGGATACATCAACTGTCTATTTGGGAAATTGAAATAAGGCTGTGTGAGGGGGGAAGCAAGGAGCTTTTACGACAAATACTAACCTCGGCTCGAGGCGCTTTATTTATGTCGGCGCGCGATCGTTCAGCGCGATTCTTCTTCTTCTTCGTGTATACGCGAGATTTCGAGGAGGCCGTGCGTGACTCGACGTGTATATATATATATATACCGCGTGGAAGACTCCCTGCTCTTTTTTCCCCTCTCGGTTGTGGAACGGGAGCTTTTTTCGCGGGCTTTTTGTACGCCGACGAGCGATGTCGTGCTTAATCAGCGGTCGCTTTCATAGCTCGCGTGATAATGTCAGAAGGCGTTGTGGTAGTGTTGATTTCATCAAATGGGGATTGAATTTTTGCTGCCTAGATTACGTTGGTTGTTTTCTGATATAACAAGCTTTTATATGCTAAATGAATTAAACAAAGTTTACCCGCCATCCCATTATCTGTTTGTAACCGCGCGTATGCAGCGGCGTCGGTGGCGCAGCAAATTTTGCATCATTTCCGTATAAATTAAGGCGTGACTTTGTAAAACATCATGCAGCGCTGCGCGATAAAGCCCTTAGAAATACCCCGACAATTTGCATTGATCAGCAGCGCGGCCAAGAATAACAGAGCGCGGCGCCGGTGGATCGAAAAATAAATTTGCATCCGCGCAGCGGCACTCTGCAATCTCATTAAAACGCAAAAAGCTCTCGATCCAGAAAATAAAAAAAAAACAAACAAAAAGAGAAGGGAAGCAAGAAACATCGTGTAGCAACAAAGTCGCCGAGTCGATATTTAATCCCATCTTACACAGCAGCAGCAGCAGTGTCCGTATAATCACTTAACATCGTCGTAGCGTGGAACAAGCTCTCGGAGACGAGCGTTAATGAATCACGCCGCCAGTCGATAATCGGGCAAAACTACCGGCAATCACGACGCCCGGCGACATCGCTCGCTCTCCGAAAGTGGATACACGCTCCCTCCGGGGGCTTAATGACTCGACAACGATCGCAATAATGCAGCAGCCGCTGGCCCGGCTTGTTTAACTCGCTGGCGTATCGAATAGTGCTAAGGAGGGGGGGGGGGGGGGGGAGCGGCAGCGGCGTGCTTCATTACCGCGCGCAGCCAAGAGGAGCTCGAGCTGATGCTGCTGGTGCGAGTTAGTTTGTAAATTGGAGGAGGTGAGCACTGCTGCCGCTGCTGCCGTTGTTAATGGCGCGCGAGGGATTTTTCCGCCGCAGTTATGAGTACTTGCTGAGGGCACGTGTGTAGTGGAGATTTTTTTCAATTTCTGCGCACGGAGTTGTATATACAGTATGTTTTTGGAAATTTCGTTTATTTATTATACAGCAACGTAGATTTTGCGATTTTTTTCTTTCGTACAGGAAGAAGGATACGCATAATGGAACACTAGAAAATTGATTGAACACAAAGTTTATCTTGGACAATGAGCCTGGGAGACGATGACGGAAAAAACGAGACTCGAGGGAAAGAAAGAGAGAGAGAGAGAGAGAGAAAGAGAGAGAGGTAGAGAGAGAGACGGTCACAGAGCAGTAAGCAGATGTAAGGAGCTAGAAGCCAGAGAGAAAGCGAGAGAGAGAAAGATAAAAGCGAAGCGACGCGAGCGAGAAGGACAGTCGGAAGCGCCCTCGTGTCGAGAGGAGATTCCGAGAGTTCTCGTCGGACGGACGAAGCAAGCGAGAGAAAGAGATAGAGAGAGATAGCAAGCGAAAACCCTCCTTCAAGGCACTCGAGACTTTGTCAGCGTTCCTCGGCTGGCTGGACAAGTGCGAACGCTCCCCCCCCCCCCTCTCTCTCTCTCTCTGCCTTCAGCTACTCGTATATTGTCTTCACGAGAAAACGAGGATGTATATATATATATGTGTGTGTGTGTGTGTGTGAGTGAGTGTGTGTGTACCGAGAGTCACTGGTCTGTGTGCATTATACGCGGACGGAGAGGAATAACGATACAAAGAGAGAGAGAGAGAGAGAGAGAGAGAGAATCGAGGTCGCCGTGCTGCAATCTTGACGGAAATTATTCACAGCTCGTTTGAAATGTCATTTGCACGTTCGTTTATTTAATCGTCTTCCCCTCTTACTCCGCTGCGCGCATTTTCGAGCGCAAAAAGCTCGTTCTTCTCTTTACGCGCAATTAGTCTGCAAAGCGATCGATGCGAGAACACGTTATTATACACATGCGGAGCTCAATTTTTCGTGCGGTCAACGCGACTCTACGGAATATGAATGAGAAACGATTGGGATGGCGAGCAAGAAAAATCGCGGTAATCAAAACAAAAATTGGAGAATCGAAAATAATCGAGTGGCCGCGGGCTGACTTTTAAAACGATAACAATTTCAGATACATCGCGCAGTGCAGCGAATCCGTGGGCTGTGCACAAAAACGCGAGCGAAAAAGGAAATGGTAAATATTGCTTTTTCCATTACTCCCTCCTCCCTCCCTCCCTCCCTCACCAACGCGCGTGTTCGTAAATCATTTATCTCGTCGTTCCACCGGTAATTACGCGATAGCGAAGGAACGCGATGGAATTGTTACAAATTCTATTTTTATGTAGTCGGAATTCAACATATTTGGTCTACTCTTTTATAATAAGTGCATGCCACACAGAGCGCAGAGATAGCAGACGACGAAAGCCAAACAAAAAATAAACTCCAGACAAGATAAAAACGACACCGTCAAACATCTCCTCCTGATTACTTTGTAGAGACAGCAGCAGCTCATGAGCAGTGACGACGGCTCCGATTGCGGCGCGCCCAGATAAGTGTCCGCGGAAGTGGCGATCATTGGCCGTTCGCCGAATGAGTCGAGAGAGAGAGAGAAAGACAGGGTCGTGCTCGTTGTCAAAGAGACGACGAGTGTAAGTGATCGTGTAACGCGATTTGTGGACGACCATCGGAGGACGTAATGATTAGAGCCGGGCTTTCGTTGCGACAATTTGGACTCGGATGAGAGGAACGAGTTTTATTGATTGTTAGATGAAGAATTGGGAGCTCGGCTATGCTGTGCTCGATGTGAAAATTGAATTATAGAGCACTGGGGACTATCGGGACCAGATGAATTCGAGCTTATGTTGAAATATAGCCGATAGTCGAGACGATATTTCGGACGTAAAGGCGAATCTGTTTCAGTAGACATTAAATATTCATAATATCTTTCTGCCATCTCTATTCTCGCGGAACAAGAGTGGAAGTAGTACAGCAAAGCAAACTGATTTCCGGTGACAATTAATAGACCCGTATTTTTGAAAATTCGGGTTTCGCGATTTGCTCGCGTCTATTCTTGGAACTCGCACACCATCTTCCAGCATTATATAAGCATCTTGGTTCAAGAATAAGGTTAAGTGGTAACATTGTTTCCGAACAAGAGCTTTTTAGCTGCCAAAAGAGCTGCATTACAGTTTTACTCAGTCTCAAACTCCATTTACCACTGAAGCAGCTTTTATACAATTTATCAGCTCCACAGAATCAAAATGCATTGCTCGACGCTTCACGGATTTATCGAGGTTATCGTAAATTTGCCATGCAATCTCCTATTTGAATCTTACAAAATACAGTAATGGTAGTGTACAGTAATAAAAAATAGTAAAAAAAGACTCACCACCGTTAGATTTGAGATCATCGGGTTGACCCCTGTGTAGCTCGGGTTTGGCGAGCATGTTGAGTGGGTGGGCCGAACCTGCTGGTGCCGCAGCGGCACCCGGTGGCAGACCCAGTCCCAATAGTGCCGCCGACGCGGAGGTGGGCACCGGTAAACCAGCTCCTGGGCCTAGACCAGGTAGACCCGGTAGTCCAGGGTGTGGTCCCATCGCTGCTCCAGGTGGCAGCTGCTGCGCGTGCATCTGTTGCAGCAACCTTGGCAGATCGGGCCTCTGTTGCTGGAAAAGAAATTTTCCATGAGGTTAGATGAATCGCGGATTTTTTTACACAGTTTCGAGTTTCAAAAGCGCTAGTTTCAACTGGATTGGATTCCCTCGGGATTCGCAGAATAATGGAGCTCGCTGCAAAATATTTAGACGACCGAGTGCAGCGGCGGAACGGATACAGGCAAAAATATATTCATATCGCGTTGCGAGCGCTAGTTTCATGTTTGTCGTCACTTTCTACGCAGTATTTCGCGCTTCTATACAGTTTCCGCGCCGATTTTTTTTTCCTATATCCTCAACGCGTTAAATATTTTATTCCCGCTTTCGCGGAAAAATCCGCAAGCGGGTATACGCATATATTGTCATCGCAGAGCGATCAAAAATTTTCGTGTCACATATACCGATTCCATATCGAACGTACAACGATCGGAGCGACGATTAAAAATGAAAAAAAAATCAAGGATCAGAATACCGCGCGTTAAAATCGCGCATCCGTATTCCGGCAGGGAAGCTCGGCCGTGATGGGAATTAAAATTCATCGTTCCTATTTCCGCGACGACGACCATTAAACTCGCAGTAGCTACTAAAACTCGCTCTACCCCCTCCGTCTCGACCGCGCTCTAAAAAGAGTCGATCGCATTATCAAACAAAGAAACGCGGCGAGCGAAAAAAGCTGACTGCCGCATAAATTACAATTATCGCCTCGTTAAAAGCTCCGGTCTTTTCCGAGAGCTACCAAAATAAAGCTCTCTGCCTCGGAAGTTTCGCAAAAACGCGATTCACATATACACATACACACACACACACACACACACACACACACACACAAGAGAGAAACGCGCATAAAAAGCGCAGGGCGGATTGAAAGAGCTGCGCGGGAAACGCGAATAAATAAATAAATAGAAGCGCATGCAGCAGCACACGAGACGTCGGAAATATTTAGAGGGTCCCTAAAAAGAGGAGGTGCTCTTTGCGCGTGCACGTAGATTGCGAAATTCCTCGCGGTGAGCAGCCCCCTTACTCCCGCGTTAATTCCGGTCCGCAGGATTATATATATATATATATATATATGTATACACGTGTGCCCAGGCTTCTCCCACATTTTTTTCAACTTCACCCAGCGAAAGATCCTTTTTTCATTCTCTCTCTCCCTTTTTTTGTCGGTCGCGGCCATTTCACCGCGCATTACCCTCTCGGCCGCAAATAAAATTATTTATTCGTCCATTCGCTGCTGCTGCTGCTGTACGTGTGTATGCGCGCGAGCTCCACTTTTCGGACGTGCGCGCACTCGCGAATTCATTTATTTACCCGCGGCGAGAGCACGTTCGCTAAACAGAGGCTAACGAATCCTTTTCCCCTCTATACTAACTGTGTGAATGTGTGTGCGCGCGGGTGCATGTATATGCTCGATCCGGCGCAAAAAAAAAATAAATAAAAAGAGAACGAGGCTGCAGCAAAGCCGAGGGTCGAGCTTTTTATGCGGAACGGCACTCGACGCAGCGGGGAGAAATGTTCGCTCTTTTTTTCTTTCTTTTTTTTTAATATAATCGTTGTTTTGCCAGCTTTCGCGCTCAAAGCAATATACAGTGGAACAGAGAGCCCGCGCGGGGGTATCTGTATGCGAAAGGGATTTGGGAATTGCCGGCTTTATACCCGCGGCTCGTTAATTAATTTACCAAATTGCCCTTTAACAAGTGTCGGGGCATTTTGCGAAATTAGCGGCAGTACGATTATTATCCTAAATAACAGTAGTAACCCCGAGCCGAGAGCTAATAATGCACGCATACGACGACGCTCGTAAATCAGGAGCGCAAACTTCGAGGCAAGAAACAAGCTCTCATCACACTCAGAAGAAGCATAAAAAGGACAATCCACGTGTATAAACACACACACAGCCTCGGCTCCTTACTAGAGCCCTTCTCAGACAACACACGCACGCGCGAGCATGCAGCCGAGAGGAGGGGCTCTAAAACGCGGTAGAAACAATGTAATTTTCATTTTGACGAGGAAATCGGGCTCCGCAAGTTTCGAGGCGACGGCGGCGGCAGCTCGTTCTCGCATAATTGCACACACAAGCTCGCGGGGAAATTATGCTCGCGCAGCGCAAAACAAATCGTAAAGTGCCCGCGCCGGCGCACAGTTGAGAAGAGTTGCCGGGGTGGGAGAGAGAGAGAGAGAGAGAGGCGATGAAGAGGGCGGAATATTCCCGGGGAGTAGTTTGCCGAGATAATTAAATGGCTTAACGATATAATAACCCCACCGCCGCTTGCTCAACCGGGCGAGATACACATCCACAGCTATGTGTATATATATAGGTATAGAGGTGCGCATATAATGCAGGTGCGGTGAATTTATACAAGTATGTATACACAGAGAGGCGCCACGCGCTGCGCTTTTCAGTTATACGATTATATGCAACGCTCTAATATTGTTTGCATCGACTTTTCGGAAAATTAATATTCTCCATAATGAGCTTCTGCGCGAGTATACTATCTTCTCCCGTGTGTGGGAGACCTTGTTATATCGGCCGGTCCAGCGCTTCGTCGTCGTCGCCGTCGGGGCGTTGATATATAGTATACTATACCGATGATGGAGGGGAGAATTATGCGAGAGGCTTGTCGATGCGCGAAGCGTAATTAGGTCCCTGCGATGCGGAGGAAAAATCGCGAGCCGTGTAATTCATCCTCGATTATCGTATGCGCGATAATTATGTACATTATTGCTCCTTTTCTTTTTTTTCTACGAATATATATCCGCGTAGTTACATTACATGTGGGTTACGCGTAGAGAACGTCGAAATTACGATGTGTATATACCTCGATCGAGATCTGCTACTGTTATTTCAGCGTTTCGAGACTGTTACGACCGAAAAAAACACCATCGAACGGCAAGTCACTTCCGGAAGCGGAGCAAGAAAAACAACACCTGCGAAGCGCACGGAGTCTATATGCATTAAATATACTGCAGTAGCACGTCTCACTTTCACTGGAATTTCGGCGGCCGCGGTTAACCCTCCCATCTACTGGCGGTGGCTCAAGATATGCACTGCGCATATAGCCATCGATTCCTTCCTTCGATTGCGCGAGTGCGAGGATTTATTATATATATGTTGAGATCGAGAGATGGGTACGCGTTGATGCGGAATTCGAAGGTTCGAATTGTTCATGCGGGCGATGATCGTTCGAGTGTTCGATCGCTTTGTCGAGAGGAGGATGTATAATTGATGGTTTTCCTCTTCTGTACTGCTCGATATAATTCAGCGCTTTTCAACTTTAATTAATCAGCAGATGTAGATTTCACAGCGTCGCGTATAATTATCAGATTCATCGCGTTTAATTAAGATTCTACTTTGTAATAAAACTGTGTCGACCGTAGGGATGAGCGATCTAATTAGCGTTAATTGACAAACTCGAAGCGACCTCGTTCGCGCGTACAACGCTATACAATTTAAACGATTTGCTTTTGCTTATAAATACACGCGAGTATCATATTCTAAGCAAAAGCAAATCGTCGGTACACACACGCACAGAGACACACGGCATGTATACCTGCCACCACAGCAGCAGCCAAATACATTTTTCATCGCGAGTCGTCGTCGTCGGCGGTACAACATCGCGCAAAGCCCACGCATACATGCATAATGCAATGCAAAGGTGGTCTCGCGCATTCGCGGCGTATAACGAGCATCACGTACGTATATACGTACAGGAACACACAGCTAGGAAAAAACAAAAGCTCCGCGGCGCATCAGACACACGTTCCGCAAACTCCTCTCTCTCTCACTCTCGCAAGAGAGAATATGCGATTAAGCCGTTTCCGCGACGTTAGCCTTCGCTCTTGGCATTAGTCGATACGCCACGACGGTGTTCTCTCTCTCTCTCTCCCTCTTTCTCTCCCTCGGAAGCAATTCCGCGCGCGATACAGGCGCTGGAATAAGTTCCACTTATTCGCTGAATGCGACGGCCCCAAGGGTATCTCTCCTCCACCTCCTCCCCATCCTCCTTCTTCTTCGCTCGCAGAGCTGTATATATTTCCTAGTCGAGAAACTGCATCTTCGGAGAGCGCGCAGCCAAGATAAAGGAGCGGAGAGAGAGATACGGAGTGGTTGTAAAGTGGATAGGTATACCTATATATGCCAAGTTGGCTCGGCAGGGAAAAAGAATGATTGGATGCGCCGCGGAATTTATATATATTCGAATGAGTATTCTCTTTTCATCTTCTTCCTGCCTTTTCCGCCCCCCTCCTCTCTCCGCTAATTCAAATAAGATTTCGTTTGTCGAAATGAAATTTCGCTGCGTTAAGAGCAGCGGCAGCCGAGTCGGTTTTATATTTACGCGCGAAATTGCATCCGGGAGTAGATGAAAAAGTAAACGCAGAAAGGAGATTTTACCAGCTACGCCGCGCGGCGGCAGCTCGCGGAATTATCTAACAAGATAATGTAACCATCAGAGCTCTGCTAATATATACTGAAACCGATCGGCAATTTATAACGAGAGACGGAGGCAGCTCGATTAGCAGCTCAATTTTAAGTCGATTAATTTAGTCTCGTGTCTTTGTCGCTATCGCGCTTGTATATATCCCGGGATTATAATTCACCACGCGGTGTGGATAAATCGGAGGAAAAGCTAATGGACTTCCTTAAAACGCCGGTAAATTATTGCCGCACTTCAGTAATCCGTATATATATGTGTACATCGCCGAAGGAAGAAAAAAAACTCGGTATTAACCCGAGCGCAAATAAACAAGTCGCTTTATAACCGCTACTCGCTGCAAGGCGCTGAAAGAGAAAAGCGGCGAAGACGAAGTGAGCAAAAATGGGAAGAGATCCAATTGGTAAGAGTGAGACGAAAGGCTTTCTGGCTAGTACATGTCTATATATATATATTTTGTGCTCCATTCTTCGCCTGCAGCTAGACCTCAGCTTTCTCTCTCTGAATCTCGTTTTTCCGAGTTGAGTTTTCTTCCCGTCGCTAAAGGGAGAAGAAAAAGCCGGTATAAAAGAGACAGACGGACGGAGATGGATATACGGCGCGGAATAAGGAAAGACCGAGAGATGCGGAAAATACACGCGCAAGGCGAGTGACACGGCGATTCAGCGAGGGAGCTCATTGTGCTGCTTGCTTTTTTTTACTCCTCCTAGGGGTATACACACAGGTGCAGCCGCGAGGATATTTATGGATGGGAAAATGTCCCGAGGGCTGCTGCGACGCGGAAAGTTATGTGCGCGTCGCGGTTTATGATTTTGTTGGGACGACGTTGATCGTTCGTCATAAAAATTATGACACGATGATAATAAAGAAATTGAAAAGAAGAAGAAGAAGAAGATACAGTTTTTCTCCTTATATTAATCTCGTAAAAGCAGTCTTACGCCGAGGGGAAAAAATAAACAGATTCGAGGGTTTATATGAAGCAAGTATATACAGCGCGGGGGTCAAAGGTTGAGAAAAACGAGGAGATATAGGAGCGCAAATTTCGGGGAGAGCTGGGACGAAGAGAAAGCTCATAATCCTGCTAAGGATTTGCCGCACGTACATATATATATATATATATGTATAAGGCGACTCGTCGCGTGCGGATTCCAGCTATACAGACACGATCGCGACGAAGTTCCAGCTTGCTATTTGTCTGTCTCCGTCTCTCGCCGCCCCGTCACTGTCAGCGCCAAGAAAGAGAGAGAGACAGAGAGACCGAGCAGCCGCGGGGGTAAAGGAATGCTGATTAGTCGGTGCTTCTGCGCCATAACACTATAACTTATCCGAGCGCGAGCGAAGGAAGGAAAGGGAAGATTGCGAGAGACGAGGATTATATATACCGAGAGAGAGAGAGAGAGAGAGAGAGAGAGAGAGAGAGAGAGAGAGAGAGAGAGAGAGACTACTGCTCCCTGCTATCTGTCCTTATCAATTCCACTTCGTGTTCCTCGGCGAGTTGCCGGTGCTTCTGTTGGAAGGATAAGAGCCGTGGGTGGGGGAAGGAGCGGGTGAGAGAGTAAGAGAGAGAGAACGGAAGGAGGAAGAGAGGCGGAAGACGATGCGGTGGGCTGAGGAAAGCCGGCGGCTTAATAGGGAGGAAATTGAGTGCTCGAGCAATATTGAAGGAGGATTCGGGATTCGAGGGGGATCTCTCTCTCTCTCTCTCTCTCTCTCTCTCTCTCTCTCTCTCTCTCTCTCTCTCTCTCTCTCTCTCTCTTTCTCCCTTGCACCTTCGGAATCGGGTACAAGAGAGATAGAACGTATCCGTCTGCGTCCGCTTTCGAATTCCTCGAGCGTGCACGTCTACTGCTGCTGCTGCTTCCTAATACCCCCAGCACTGCCGCCACCGCCGCCGCCGCCGAGCAGCTCAACGCGATCAGCGGTTCTCAATCGCGCCAAGTACCCTAACTGTATTTCACTGGCGTAATACACGTGGGAAGAGCAGCAGCAGCAGCAGCCGTGGTGAATACACAAGCCGCTAGTGCACACACCCACGCGTATATGTGTAGCATTGCAGCTTGAATCTCCTTGTTTTAGCTAGTCTAGACGTCGTCGACGGTTGGAAGCCGATAGATGTGTCGAGAGGTATATCAGATGGGAATTATTGACTTTGAGAGAGAGAGAGAGAGAGAGAGAGAGAGAGAGAGAGAGAGAGAGAGAGAGAGAGAGAGAGAGAGAGAGAGATACGGAGAGGGTGTGTCGTGCGTTGCTGCACGCGCATACGCGAGAGGGAGACGTGATTCGCCAATTGCTCGAGGTGTCGACGCGTAAGCTGCGATGTCGCGCGCTGCTAATTTAATGGAAAACCGACGGAAGGGACTTCGATCGCTGTAACGTACGCTCGCAGTGTATATTGTGATATGCAAATGAATCCGGAATTTCGGTTATATTATGTTATGAAAAAAAATCGATTATCACCCGATTATATTCTCGCCGTATTCCAAAAATATCCGAACAAATCGATGTAACGTATAAAACTTTACAATATATGGAAAGCGGATATGTCTATTTTTTTACCGAGTATGCGCAGCCCTTTTTATCGCTTCTACGCGTATCACAAATCGATTAAATTATTCGGTGCACGCTTTCGGGATGATAAATACAGCATTCGCATATATTACGCTTTCATCGCAAACGTTCAGCAGACATCTATATGATCTCTCATTGTACAATGCACATCAGATATATCCACCAGATTGGAATGAAATTGACAATCGAATTCGATATACATTCACGAGAGGGAAGATATATACGATACATATATACACACACGTGATTGATATACTCACTCCTATGATTGCGTTGAGCTCGGTCATGGTGACTTGCTTCGCTCTGTCGACGGCCGTCGCCACTTGCTGCTGGTGCTCCTGCGAGAGAAACGGCAGAATCTGCGCGATGATGGCGTTCAACCTCTTCGCTATTTCCGTCTGCAATCAGAGAAACGACAAATTAGTCCCAAGCTCGTTTTCGGTCTCCCGAGAGAGGCAGGTGTATATGTATACATAAATTGTCGGTATAACTTGTGTGAGGATATATGTGTGTGTGTGTGTGTGTGTGTGTGTGTGTGTGTGTGTGAGAGTGAGTGACGGGTAGAGTTACATGCGGTATAACCGTTAAAATTAATCACGGTGTTTGCGAGAACGGAATTGTTCGGAAGAATTGCTCAGATTGTTTTTATATTCAACGTTATTATTCATTTTTTGACTATACGTTTATACATGTTTTTGTAAAAATTGTAAACCGCACATGGTCAGATGTGTTCGATAAAAAACAACACCAGCAGGTATTAGCTATAGAGAAACTATACGTGCTCGTATAAATTTTACAGCTATGGAATGTGCCATTCGTCTTGCGTCATAATGTATACAACTGCCACCTTTGTAAAAACCCCGAAGTACACAGAAGCGTCAGGACAGTGGCTGTATCGGAGGGTGTTTACGACGCTTCGGAAGTGCCCGAGGCTGCAACGCTGAATTAAATTTTGCCTCGCGGCGATTCAATCATGCGGCGGAAACTGAGCTTCATTGGCCCACTATATGCATAACTGCGCAGCTGCAGTCCGGAAGTACAAATATTTTCTCACTCAACGTTTCCAATCAGCGGCCGGGGAAAAATATGAAATAGCAAAATACGCTGTGTATATATGAACGTGTGTTTTTTGAAAGCTCACGCTGATGGGTAAAATACATGTACATATATATACGAGCGAGTGCAGCGTGTTCTCTTTCGGGAGGCTGAGTGGAAAAATATATGCGCTCACGATGTATATACGTATGAATTATCGTGCATATGTAGGAATGAGGATATATATTTTTATACGATTTTTTTTTCTTATTCTAGACATATTATATGTATTGGAGTATATTTTGATTGAATCGAATGTTACTTGAATGGTTTATTATTGTTCCTAGAAATACAGCTGCCAGCTTGTTCAAATAAGAAGCGCATATGAAATTATCGATATTGAATTAATAATCGCGCGCGATAAATATACCACTCCGATAATAAATCAATGCGCATATAGTTGCACGACGTCATACTCTATTCCAGCAGTCGATAAATCTTGAAACGACCTGCAGTAGAGCAGCGCATTAATCTCAAGCTCATATTAGATACTTACACGTATAGATATTAATACAAATAATCGAATAAGGGCTCTGAAAATATCCAACCGCAAAAAAAACTGAACAGCGGCGTAAACAACGCACTCAACCGAAATATATCTCCCTATACATTACACACGCAGCTATAAGCAAACGAGAAAAAGTTCGAGAGAGAGAGAGAGAGAGATTGAGTCACGCACCGGCGCGCGAGTTCATTATACCCGCGTCTAATTCAGTTAACGTCTTTTTTGCATCTCTCTCTCTTTCTCTCCCGCTCCTGTTATCGACTCGATATCGCAGAACGGCGGTGGCGGCGGCCGCGGACATAAATCCGATAAGTAGAATTAATCGCGCGCTTTAGCAGGAAGCAGTTTAACGCCTCGTGTTTCTCCGCGAGTAGCGCGCGATGTTAATCTATTCGGCGCGCCACTCTATTTATACGCATTGATTTACGTCCATTACGCGGTATACATGTGCGTATATATACGCCAGAAAGAGAGAGAGAGAGAGAGCGAGAGGAGGTGTAAATACGCACGTTCCGCACGTGCACGCGCGTACAGCGTGCCTTTCACTATATGGATTGCGAGAGTGTGCGGTATAGTCCGCGTTGAAAGTCGCTTGACGGCAATACGTATATGCATAGCTTTTGCGGCGATGAGGATTTTCTTTGTAAAAATATTATTGCGTTTTGACAAATAACCGCGGACTTGGAGAAGTTTCGCATGCCCGTATATGTAAAACTATAGTAACATAATACGCGAACTCGGAGAAATTCATAAATCCAAACATTTCTTCGGATACTTCATGCAAGAGCGACTTTTCACGAGCGATTCACTTTTGGCACGACCAGTACACAGCTGCGGCGACGCGTATCTCTCTATATGCTAATTGAAATATCGCTGAGATTCTTGGCTAAAGTGCGGCGGTCGCGTTCGCGCCAAGACGCGCGATATCCAGTAATCGACCGTCGGCGAAAGTGAGAGAGCGCGTTTGCGGCGTCAAAATATAAACGATACGCGTCATTGAACGTCAGCATCGATATTCCAAATACGTGAAATTTCGTTCGCTCGTACAGACGCTCTATAATATACTGATTTTATATTCGAGTTTCGTCGAGGTATAGGATGGTAAGTAACATTCGATTGCGGGGAGCCGCATATCAGCGTCAAAACAAAGCCACGACGCGACCAAAGGGAGAAAGAAAGAGAGGTCCTCGAGAATAAAAATTCAATGCTCGGGGAAAACGCGGAGAGAGATATATAATATAGGCAAGCTCGGCATATAAATTGAAAGCGCGAGCGGAGAGAGAAATATCTCCGGCTTTATTTCTATTTGGCTTTTTATTCGATATCGCAAGAGCAGCGCTCTCGTTATATCGTCCCCTGGAAAAAGAGGAGGTAGAAGAAGAGGAGGAAGAAAAAGAAAAAGCGAGGATCTCAGGCAGAAGTGGAAGAACATAAACACCGCCCGTGCACTTGTCGCGCGAGGAGGAGAGAGACGTTATATAACGACATTGCCAGCAGCTGCGGCGACGGCAGCATCGAGGGATCACCGCCCCCCGGAAAAGTTCGGCCATTTCGTTTAGTTCACCGGAAAAGTCGCGGTGGTCGTCGCTGCAGCGCGCGCCTGCGTCGAGTACTGAATTGCGACGCGTATACCGTGAAAAGCCCCCGTTCGCTCCCCCCCCCCCTCTCTCTCTCTCTCTTTCTCTCTAGCTCGTCGGGCTATTCATTATTTTCTTGGTTACCTCTCACCCGGGGAAAACTTCTCGGCAACGCAATTACGCCGCGCGCGCGCGCATAGCGTCGTCCTTTTTTCTCGCCGTTGCTGCTACCCTTTTACTACAATTTCCCACGCCGCTAGAGGTCGCTCTCTCTCTCTCTCTCCCTCTCTTTTTATCTCTCGGCCGTTCGCTTTCGCTCAGTCGTTCCATGTCTCATTCGGCGCTTTCTCTATCCTGACCTTTTTCTCTACTGCAGCAGCACTACCTCTCCTATTTGCGCTCGGTCTCTATTCCTCAGACATTTAATCACCCATTCTCCTTCTCTATATACTCTCTGTCTCTCTCCTTCTCTCTCTTTCTCTTTCTCTCTTTCGTGCTGGGGCAATTTCAGGCTGTCGCTTCTGCTCCCTCGACTTTATCTTTCCTCCTCTATCTGTCGTCCTTTTCCAGCTGGCTGCTAGGTGGCGGCAGCATATCTCTACCCCTTTTCCCGCGGCGATGAAGCCGGCGCCGGATAGCTCGAGTCTCATTTTCGCGTACGTTATAATTAGTGGCTTAATGACTACCACTCGCGGTGGGCGACGGGTAATTAAAACAACAACTCCCTCGCTCTTCCTTCCTTTCTTGCTTACTGCTACTCTCAGCAGCATCTTCTCCTCTCTCGAGTACGTGCAGCCGTGTCCGATTTACCGTGTCGGTCTATTTTCCGCGGCGTCTCGGCGGTCGTCCCTTTTATTGCCTTCTTGCGACTTTTTCCCCTCACGGGACCTCGGGATTTAACCTTCATTATGTGTAAACGCGTTTCTTCTTCCCGGCGTCTGTCTCAATTTCATAAATTCGGATGCCGTATAATGTTATACGAAATAATGGAAAAAAAGTCCTCGAAACAATTCGGCTAAAATCATGATTCCTTCCGCTCGCAAGCGCCTCTTCCCGGGCAATTTACCAAATGGAAGGGAAAACGGAAAGAGTATAGTAGCCGCTTTGACGAGGACGGCAAAAAGGAACGACAAGAAAGAATAAACGAGAGGCGAACGGCAGCCAAAGCATCCGATCCGCAGAAAGAGAGAGCTATATCTTACATAGACTCCGAGCGAAGAGGCGTCAGAGGATCGAATAAATATCGCATCGGTATATCGCGTACTCGAGCGATTCGCACTCTCTTTCTCTCTCTCTCTCTCTCTCTCTCTCTCTCTCTCTCTCTCTCTCTCTCTCGCCTTACGTATGTATACGTGCCTACAATGCTCGTGCATAATTCTCTGCTGCTGCTGCTGCTTCTTGTCGCCAAAGAGCGGAGGGAATTAATCTTCGACGTGAGAGAGAGGAGCCACCGCGGGATTCTTCTCGTGCCGGGAGTCGTTACTCAAGATCCGCAAGCGCAAAAGTCCTCCGGAACGTGCGGTGAAAGAGGCTTTGAGGGATATAAGAGGCGAGAGTTATGCGCGCCTGATGCTGATGAGATTGCGAGGAGGGATTTTCGAGGTAATTGTTTGATGGATATTCCAGGCTTAACTTGCTTGTTTCCCTGTACATGGTAGGGATAAAGATGCGGACTGAATCTAATATATACAGAGAGAGGATTATGTTTTAAAAACGCTTTTTTGTCGCAATTTCATAACTTCATCACATCCCTATCCCTAAGTTAAAAGAAAATCAAATCCGCGCGAATAAAAAAAAACCCTCATCATCGTACAGCGAAAGCAAAAAAAAATAAATAAAATAAAGAAGAGCGACACTGCAGTGAGCGCGCGCGCTGCTATGAAAATGCAAAGCGCCCAAGTGGAGCTCGCGCGCACCGATAAAATTCTTCGCCTGTAAAACGCCGACGTGAACCGAATGCTTTCGCTGCAGCGACGTCGTCGTCGCGCGCTGCAGCAGCACACGACTACTACTACTACTACTAGTACCACTGCTACTACTCCCTCTTTTCCCCAGATACTCCGATAATCCGATACGCCGAGCAGCCAGTAGCAGCAGTATAGAGCTTGAATCCCGCCGCGGCTCGTATAAACGAACGAACTCTACCCCTACTCCGCCCTTTTTCAGCTTGGGACAAAGTCGCGCGCGCGATGTATCTCTCTTGCGATTTTTCCCTGTCGTACACGCTCCCGCTCTGCAGCGAGGCTTTATTGAGATTTCTTTGGGCGAGATGCTTTATGAATAGTAAAAAAGTCGCGCTGGGAAAAAGCGTCGCCGGCTTTTTATTACCGTATGCGCGCGAGCTTTTTTTATTGTGTGTATGTATGTATATATATATATGTACAAACGGGTCTCTTGATTAATGCGTGAGACGAGTTCGTTAGGTATGTGCGTGGCGCTAATTAATCGCTCTACGACTATATATATATATATATATATATATACTGGCAGAGCAACGAGCGTAATTTTTTTTACCAGTACGTTTGACGGATTTTCTTTTAATTCCCACTGCTTTCAGGGCTGATTGGCTGGTAATTGAAAGGGAGCGACTGTAATGTGTAGTTAGGAGATAATTCGATTTCGCGTAATCCTATTATTTTTTCGCTGCAGCTATATAGCCCAGTATAGGGAGAGAGCCGACGCGAATTACGTGTGCGAGCGGGGCTGGTCGTCGGCCTGAAAGAATTGTAAAGCAGCAGCGCGCGATTCGCGCGTTCATTTGCATCGCCGGCTTTAATTGAATTAATTCTATCGCGAAATTGGATTCCCCCTCGATCGCGATATTCTTAAAACGCGAAGCATGCGTATATAAGACTGCTATATATGATACTCGCGATAGGCCCGATAAAATTTATACCGATCATTGCTCGTATAGCAGGAATGAAAAAAAAACACTCGACATACACACAGCGCGGTTATAGAGAGTACGAGGCAAGGAAAAAATATTTTTTTAAAATATGCTCACATGGCAGGCTCATCCGGGCCGCGCAGCATGCATGCATAACCAGATAAATCCCGCACTACAGAGCAGCAGCAGCAGTGGGACATTTAAAAAAAATGACCCATTGTTCGCGCAGCGACGCGCGAATATATTCAACTATAGAGCCGAGCGCGACGCGCTTCTGCGCTCTCTGCTCTGTCAGGGCTATGATCGACGGCCGCGAGCGCGCGCAATTGTGGAGGTTCGGTGTACCGAAAATTGCTCGTATAAATATTAAAGTTGGCGTAGCAGCAGCGGCGGCGGCATGCATTGTCGCTCGGCTAATTTTCCAGCAGCGGTCGCAATTTTACGCCCGCGCCCTTTCAATGGACCGCGAATACCACGCGACGTATATACTATCTCTCTCTCTCTCTCTCTCTTTCTCTCTCTCTCTCTCTCTCTCTCTCTCTCTCTCTCTCTCTCTCTCTCTCTCTCTCTCTCGTCGTGTCAGTCACGCAACCGCGTCTGTGTTTTCATTTGTAAATATTCGTATATCGTTGGTGCGACCGCGCGTCGCGCGCGAACAAAGGGGTACACATCCCCCGGCTTCTCCGCAATACTGCGCGCGGTCTGAATATGTGCACATATTGTAAATAAATTTGTGTGCAGCCGTACTGCTTATACGTCGGGCATATGTATGCGCGAAAACGCGTCTGTATATAATTTTGCATCTATATGTGCGGGGCAGGGAGGGGGGGGGGATTCAGCAGAGCGACGATAATTGAAAACTGCCGGTTCTCGAGTGCGCGCACAGTAGCAGCAGCAGCAGCAGCAGCCGGCAAATGATCAGCGAAATTGAACGTTTCGCCGGCGGGGAATCACGCGCTTCGATAACGTTAATACTACGACTGCTGCAGTCGCTACAGTTTTCACGTATGTGTGTATATACGATGCGCGATTTTTAGGGCGGTATTAATGCGAGTGCGCGAGCGAGTGCTAATGCGATTCAATCGCGTATAATCACGTTATTTTGCGTTATCCGCTCGCTGTGTGTGTGTGTGTATGTATACGCGCGGTTTGGAGCGTCGCGTTGCTGCGTACGGGTAATGAGAACGGAATAAATTGAAACAATGGGAGGAGCGGTCGCTCCGCAGGATCCGCCCGGTGTATAATTGTACTGATTGTTTGGGAACTGGGATAAGCGTACAAAGCGGTTTGGCAACGCGCGCGGGGCTTATATACGGTTTATTGTTAATCAACTATCTATTATTCTCGCCGTCGAGGCTACTTAACTTTATGTTCATTGGCTTTAGCTCTTATATATGTACGTATACATTGCGTAAGAAATCGCAAGCGTAGTCGCGGGGTAAAACGTGACGTCACTAGGCAATCAATTTTCCAACAGTCATATATCCATAGAAAGACGCTTATATGTATATACGAAAGCTCGACGTTTAGGAGCATTAGCACACCGACATGCTTTGCGCCGTGGAGAGCTGCACAATTACCAATAGAGCTCTATATACGTATACGGATATAGGTATAGCAGGGCCGAAAGCAAAGTAGTCTGGAGAGCAGCGCGTCGCCGCTGCGGAAGATTGTGGAGAGGAGAAGAGTCCGAGGATAAGTGGTCCTTCACAGAGTTGCTGCCTGCGAGAGGCAACGGGGAAGGTTATATAGCTGCTGCTATATACCGCCTGTGCGCGGATGAGGAGGCGAGTATTTGACAGACGGCGAAAGATCGGGATGTTTGGATGTTTGAACTTGGGAGTGCTGCGTCAGCACTCGAAAGAGAGAGCGAGAGAGAGAGTGAGTCATCGAGTGCGCACCCGCGCGCTCTCTATCTCTCTATTTTTCAGCCCCTTTCCTTCCCCCTCTTTTTTTACGGCCCCGCATCCACAGCGTTCTCAAGTGCTGCGAAAGAGCGCGAATATATAATAGTCCGCGACGACAGGGGGAGGGGGACGAGTGGGATATTGCGATTTTCGGCGAGCGCTCGATAATACTTTCCTCTTTTTCCAGTAGACACGAGCTTTTATTCTCGTCGAGATATCTTCTCTCACGATTAGTCGATTTCGGTCGGTTGAGAGATAAAGAGAGAAATATATATATATATATATATAGTGGAAGACCCGGCGGTGAGGCGAGCGAATTCGTATTAATAAAAAAGCCAAGCCGCGTCCATAAAATCCAGTGACTTTTATGCCCGCCCAGCAGTTTACAAAGCTCCCGTGCGAGCAAATGCCCGCGCAATAAATTCCAGCTGCGCCCGGAGAGTATATAGTGTATATTCAAGCTCTCGGAGAAAACGCCTCCGCAAAAAAACAAAAAAAAAGAAAGGAAAAAAAGCCGGTTACGAGGGCGTCGTGTGTGTGTGCGCGCGCAAACGGCTCCAAGTAGCGGAGGTGCTACTTTAGCGGTTAACACAGCGCGAAAGAGCCTCGGAGGAGAGCTTAATCCGAATCCCTAATTAGCTCGTGTGCGTTCCCTCGCTGGCTGCAATTTCCTCTCCTTCTTTCCTCGACTACTACTGCTGCTGCTGCTGCTGCTGCCACCCTCTCGAGGTATAACTTTCTCTCGCTCTCGAGAGCTACTGCTTCGATGATCGATTAAGCGGGGGAGGCGAGGGAATTAGGACTAGCCCAGGACATTAGTCGAGTTCGAAGTATCCAAGAGTGAGAGTGTGTGTGTGTGTGTGTGTGAGAGAGAGAGAGAGAGAGAGAGAGAGAGAGAGAGAGAGAGAGAAATAGCGCTGTAGCAGAGCGCACGCTGACAATGGCCCCGAGTCAATCGAGTCCACGAGGGCTAATTAAAGCGCCTGCTCGTGCAAGCTCGGAGCTTCCCCCTCGTCGTCGTTGTGCTCTACTCCTCTCTCTCTCTCTCTCTCTCTCTCTCTCTCTCTCTCTCTCTCTCGCTCTCTCTCTCTTTCTCTCTCTTGAGTATAGCTGTAGCAGAGGAGGGGGAAATCGACACCTCGAACATCAGCCACTTTAAACATGGCCATAAGTGGCGAGAGACCGAGAGAGGGAGAGAGAGAGAGAATATAACCACCATCGCCGTCGCCGTTTCTCAGCTGCTTGATGTAATGAATCGCGCCCTTCTCTCGGGATCTTTTCCAACAAAAAAATTCCTAATAATCAAACATTGTATTCGCATCCATACGACGGGCGCATGTGTATATAGAATTCCACATCGAGTTTAACAAACAAGGATGAACAGCGTCGCGTATATGTATACATATAGCATATATAGAGACACAAGCTCAAAGTACCAGCAGAGAGTATAGCAGAGCTATATACCCGCACGTCGGCGCATCTCTCAACGTCTCTTTGTACTCGCAGCTGCGAACCAGCACGACAGAGAGCGAGTTAGCGCACGATTCAGACCGCAAGCCCGGTCAGCTTGCCATTCCGGCCGCTCGCATGCAAAGCCCGAAGAACACCTTGAAAGCGCAACAGCAGCAGCAGCTCACCGCCTGTCGCTGTTTATTAGGGGTCGCCGTGATGTCGCGTCTACGTATGCAAATCCAGAGCACTCCGGGTTAATACCGGAGCGAGCTTGCAAGCTCTCACACTATGTGTATGTGTGTAGGTATAGCTGGCTGATGTACAATACAGAGACGAATATATACGTGTGAATCTCTGCAAACTGTGTGTGTGTGTGTTTATATAAGCGGCGGATTGCATATACCAGAGTGTGATTAGCTGTATAGGCTGGCTACTTTGCCAAAAAGACGGTTCAATTTGTGCGTATATAATATGTATACCCGATGAAATCTCGTTTCACTTGTCTCCCCGGTCCAATAAGAAACAAACGTCCTCCGTATAATTGAAAATATGTAAACTAGAAACTCTGGCGTATAGTGGTGCCCGAAAGGCTATATATAAGCATATAAGAGCGGTTAGCGAAGTACACACACACGCGCGCGCACTGGTGCGGGAGAAGCAAGGGCCGAAGCGCAATTCGAGCGAGAGAGAAGAGCAGACAGAGAGTATGCAGCAACAGCAGGAGCCTGGTGCGGTCTGGTGTTGTTCGGGCCAGTGGCCACTCTCTGGCCGAGGCGTTGCGAGGCCAAGCGCTGACCGCTAAGCCCACCTGATGTATCCAACCCCCCTTACGATCCTCGTTCAGCGCCTCTCTCTCTCTCTCCCTCTCTCTCGCTCTTGCCACGAGCGCTTTCCCGCATGCTATAAAGCCCTTTCCTTTACACCCGTAGCAGCAGGCTAGCGGCTCTGCGAACCGCAAGCCGCAACGGGCTACTGCCTTGATTAAACGCGCCATAGACCGCCATTATCGCTGATTGCGCTAAACATTAACGGACTGAGCTCTCTCTCTCCTTCTGTGTGTATGTGTGTGTGTGAGCACCCCGAGGGGAAGCGCTCTCTCGCTCGCCGTACGCTCGTCGTCGTATGCGAGAGAGAAAGATGGAAGCGTGTGCGTTAGTGTACTAAATATGGTTATATATACACGAGAGAGAGAGAGAGAGAGAGAGAGAGAGAGCTGCTGCGAGTCACGCGATTATCGCGCAAGAGGCTTTCTCAGCTACTGCTACTGCTGCTGCTGCAAAGCCGATGTATGATTTCGTGTTTGATTACCCGGACGCTAATTGGCCTTCGATCGGAGCAGCGACACAGACGGCACACGACTGCACGTTCTGCCGTATGCATTCTGAATGAGAGCTGTCGAGAGAGAGAGAGAGAGAGAGAGAGAGAGAGAGAGAGAGAGAGAGAGAGAGAGAGAGAGAGGGAGGGGTGTGGGCATAGGACAGGAGATTCATGACTTGGGATATATGCAACTCGATGCGTCGACTTTTATGATACATGTTTTTTTTTCTTTCACTCGAACAAAAGCTAGCCAACGGAGCTAAGTGGATCGTTAGAAAAAAGCTGCAGAAGCGCTTCGCAAAACCGAAGAGGCTAATTAAAGGAGCAAGCCAGCAGCAGCGGAGTAAATAAAAGCTCGACCGCGTCGGAAATTTACGAGGGGCGCGCGAGAAAAATGGATATATTGTTCCGCGCGCGGCTCTGATGGAAAACTTTCCGCTAACAGCGACGATGGACTTTTACGAGTCCGCAAAGTCGAGAGCTTGAGCTTCGATTAGCCCCTGTATCTGTGTGTGTATATACATAAAGAGTGCTGACCTAGCATACCGTGCACGTCCTTGTACTCTCTTTTAATAGCGAGTAAACATACGGGAGTTTATGGAAGCTAGCTTTTGTTTTCCATGCTCTCGGCGGAGAGGAAATCAATGATGACTGTGCCAGCTTGCAAAGTTACTTCGTGCCCGCGTTCAACATTTTTTTCTTTTATTCTTTACTGTAATAATAAGCTCTCGCGCGAATGCATTATATGGTTCACAAATCGAATTGGCACTAAGGAGCGAAAACGAAAGACGCACAAATAGCATCGCGGAATATAAATTAAAGGACAAGTTTCTCCGCGTAGTCGTCGCGGAAAAAAGAAAATCCTTCAAGCCCGTAAAACAGGCGTTTCGCTCCCGCGCGAGCGCGCGAGAAAAGGCGAGCAGTAGCTCGAGGCTCATTTAATAGGTAATGTACGCGCAAGGGTGTAATTAACGGGGGCGTTCCAGCCAGACTCTCTCTCTCTCTCTCCCTCTGTGTATAACAAAGCGGAAATGCGGGATCTCGAGGGGAGTTCGCGAGCTAGTCTCTTGCTTTCCTAATTTCGAGCCGAGAGAGCGTTCTGCCGCTTTCCTCTCTGTGCCGCGATTTTCGGGGCTGGGGTGTATACAGGTATTGTTCGCGCGCGCACTAGCTTTCGGGCTTTCTATCGTTGGCTTATCAGTCGGCGCGAAGTTGAGATTTCAACGCAGTGTTGGAATATTTCTCGGAACGAAGTTAGCAAATAAAGCGCGAGTTTATGCTAAGACGTCGCACCGCGAGGCTTGTTAACTAAATTATACCCCCGAATACTATTTTAATCAAGCTCTCGCGCACGGTACAAGGATATTAAAGCCTCCCCACGAAGGAAGGAAGAAGAAAAAAATGTTAATCACCCAATTCATTTGCGGCCATTCAGCCCCCCGCAACGACTAATTATCCAGCGGGAGTATAGCCCCCCCCCCTCCCCAACAAAAATTCTCCGAGTATATACTCTGCGCATAACAAATGAATCTCCAGTAGCTCGGCTCTTCCTTTATCGCCCGAGCAGTCTGGCTTCTCCGGCGAGACCCAAATTAGTGCCGCCGTGATGCTCCCGCCACTTGCTCGTTAAGACGTTGACGCCCTCGGCGCGATGCGACCAACTTCCGACCCCCCCTTGCCACTTCGCTATATATACTTCGAGTTAGCGTGTCTCGTGGCTGTGTTGCTGCTGACGGCATCGAGGTGTACGATAAACAATTTGCAGCTGTATATTATAAGGGGCGGCTGCGAGCAGGAAAAAGCTGAAGGGTTGTTGCGAGCTCGTTTGAGTTGATTAGTGATAAATCTGATGCTCTCTCCGGGTTAATGGGGATCGGAAAGGTTTTTAATCGTTAAAATTATCTTAGCTAAAAACAGGCAGGCTCTCTCTAATTCCCGCACTTGAAACAAAGTCGTTATGGGATTTTCAAAGCCCAGTAACAGACACGGGCACTTCGACGTTATAATAACCGTGGGGCTTTCAGTGAATCGCGGAAACGTGCACCGATAAAAGTGCAAAAAAAAAGAGAGAGAGCGACCGATAAGAAAAAACACTGCGCGTAGCTACATACGCGCACAGCTCTCTTCGGATGTAAAATAGTAGCTGCAGTATAGCAGCGGACGTTTAATATCGCACGGCCGTTGCCTCGTAATCCGCGCTCGCGCCCTTTTTAGTGCGCGGCTCTCTCCCTCCTGCTCGGAGAAAAATCCGTTTGAAAGCGACAGAATTAGTGCGCGAGCCGTGAAGTTCCTGCACTCGGCCTTCCAGTTCTTTTTTACTGCGCGTCCTCGTCGTCGACGTCGTCGGCAAATGGAATAATCCCGCGATTTTCCAAGGGGGATATTCACGACGAGGGGAGGGACTTTGAAATGGCGCGAGAAGGAGGAAATGCGGGGCGGGTCATCGTCGCTGCGCGACGAGGTAATTCCCCGACGCGCGTAGCTATGAAAATCGTCCTTAACGACCGAGTTGGCGGACTGTTTCTTCCATCTCGCTCTCGCGGGCTATATAAGAGAGAGAGAGAGAGGCAGTCTTTGTCCGCTCGCCGAACGACATTTCTTTTTAACGCCTCTCTCTCTTTCTCACTCAGGCAGGCAGAGGCGCGCGCGCATAGAAATGAAAGCGAATAAAGCGGTCGCCAGCTCTGAAGGTGACGCCGGCGCCGCGCGCGCACAACGGAAGAGGGAAAGAGAGGGAGAGAGAGATAAAAGGCCGAGTCGGGGGAGCAGTGGTTATTTGTTCCAGCAGCTATATGCGGACGCCTCGAGTTTGCTCCTTTTCTTCCGATGGATTTATATACTTTTTTTTCTCACTTTTCAAACTCTTTTTTTTTCTCTTCGATGAATGCTCCCGCGGCTGCGGCTTGCCGTTGCTACTGTTAAAACCCGAACACGAGGTTAAAAATATTTTTTCTCCAACTAGCTTGCAAGCTCGGGACGATATAAAGTACACATCACGGCCATAAAGAAACTGCGCGGGAAAGAAAAAAAAAGCGACGTATATACGCACACGACGACGAGCTTTTTTTGCAGAGAGTCGTAAGCGAGCTCTTAACGGTGCCCCGGAGGACGCGCAAGCGCGCCACTCTGTCGTTGATAGCCGGGGCATATAACGCTAACGCACCCGCGTGCGCGGCACATCGATAAAACTGCCGTCGAGCATAAAAGCACCGCGAGAACACGGCGCGGTGGTACGGTAGCGGCAGCGGTCAGGCTAAACTGCTCGGGTTATGGGAGCGAGAGCTTTTTTATTTTTTTTTCTTCCCTCGAACCGCTCTCTACGCGATGACGTAATTATTTTCGGTCAACCGAGGTGTCGCGTCTTCTTTGTAATATAAAGACTGGATGTACGCGACGACTATACCCGACTCGACCTACTGATTACTCTCGAGACACGGTCTTGGAGAAACTCAGTTAAAAAGAGAGCAACGAACCTCATCCAGCTATGTACAAACTAGGATCGTCAGGTCAGTCATTAAATAATCATCTCCGCGGGATGGAGAACGAATCCGAAATCAATCGTAGCTCAATTAGCTCTCGCGCGTTTGTTCTCCGAGAATAAAGAGAAAATGTATTAACGCAAGCGAGAGAGACGAGGAGGGTTTATATTCCCTCGGGGTCGACCCCTGGATACGAAGCCAGTGAAGAGGGAGGAGGTGTGCAAAGGTTTACACACTTGCGGCCCCCGCGGCGGTAGCGGCGGCACTGAATGTCGCAGTATCGCGTTACTTCGTTATACGCCCCGTTATATGGGCTAGCTTATTGTAGCAATTCCGCTTTCTACTTTTCGTTTTCTCTCGCTGGGGAGAGTGTGCTTCAATAAAGGAATAAAACTCTTTTTTGCTTCGGTGCAGCGCGTTTTATATATATTTTCCAAGTAAATACTCCCCGCTGCTGATGCTCGTCTCGTATCGTTATACGCGACGAGAAGAGAACAAAGATGAGGTATATAATAATAAGAATAATAATGATAATAATCCCCGATGATTCAAACCGCGCGCGTTTAACAACGCGTTAACGAGTCCGAGCCATCGCGAATCTCGCCTTCTTTTTCATCCGCACAATAACGCGCGGCGACTGCATTCGTAAAATCCGCAATAAAGTACGCGCTATCCTAATGGAGGCTGCTGCTCTGCTGGTGCCCCCTCGAACGAAGACAAATGTGCGCGTCGAGCGCGTCTTTTAGCGGGAAACGTCTATGCGTGTGTATATCGCGCGCGACGGACGCCTCGTAAAGGCGACAGTCGTAAACGCGCTAAAAGACTCTTGTCGTGGATCTCTCTTTGGAGGATGGCCGCGCGGCTTGTAAAGAGTCTTGAAGAGCTCGCTTCCTCTCTTGCGCTGATGCTTCTTCTTTTTTTTTTATTTTACTTTGCGGTTGTGGCTTTATCCGGCACTCGGGGATATAATTGCGCGGCGTCGTTCACCGCGCGTTCTTAAGCTTTGTTGCGGGAGTTGTAATTGGTGGTAAGAAATTTGCATTCGAGATGGCAACGCGTGTAGGCAATAAATTACGCGATAGTGATTTTAACGAGTTAAATCGGAAATGTAATTCGTCAAGCTTGGGGCATCGTAGCTCAAGTAGTATCAGTCAACTGCGGTCAGACGAGCCGAGCGGTAAACTTTATTTCGAACAACACGTCCCCCATTCATCGCTCCATCTTCCCGCAGCGTGTATAAAACAATATGAAGAACCGCGAGAGGAGACATCTTTCACAATTCCCTAAAACCGGCGTTCACTTCTTCAGCTAAATCCCCGCAATAACCCTCTATCACATCATATTCTCCCCTCGGTGTATATACTCCACTCCGCAAGAGCGAACAAAAAAAAGAAAACGCGCCTCGATGAATACGCTCGCGTATATAAAAAGATTGAGAGCCGCAGTCGCCGCCGCGGCGGCAAATGAGATTTTAAAAAGACTCGGGGCGAGCTTTACGGTCGCTTCTTCTTCTTCTTCTTCTTCTTCTTCTTCGGGGAACTCGCGAGAGCGATATCGGCGAGAATTTTAAGAGCCATTTGAGAGGGAGAGAAGGAGTTTTACGCTTCACCTGCGCGGCGCGCGAAAAATCCAATTCCGACGTCAGCCGCCATTAAGCGTTCCTGTTAACGCTAATGTCCCTCGTAAATAAAATCCATCCGTTAGCGGTGCGAACGAGCGCTCTAAAGTTGCGCAAGTCTGAATTATTTAGAGGGGTACCGTATGCGCGCGCGTGCGTGTGTGTGACACGCGAGGGTTACTTTTTTCTTTCCTTTTCGGACGACGGTCAGATGTGGGGGTGTTAAACTGATGGCGTTCTGACGTTTCGTGTAGGACGAAAAATCCGCCGCTGATGTACAATATACGCACACAGTGCCATAATTATAAAACCTTGTCGTTTCATTCCGAGCGCGAAATACTGCCCCTATCGATTCATTATAAACCAATGGTCGTAGCACATCAGTAGTAGCGGCGCTAATATTAAATCAATCAATCCTCCCCCTCTTTTTTCGCGACCTGCGCACATTTTCCAGGGTCCACTCTCTTCTTTGCCATTTTCTCTGCGGAACGGCTTTTTCTCTCTTCTCTATCTCACTCGTCGGCGGCACTCGTCGGCAGCTCGTTCATTATTCATTTACCGGTTTAACGAGCCCGTCCGCAAAAAAAGCCTGACGCGCTCCGGTCGATAGCGATTCGCCCGCGCTTTGACATCCTTTTTTCTCTCTCCTGCTACCTCTCGCTCTTCCGTTTCTCGGCTGCTGCACTCTATCACTACGTCTCTCCTCCGGTACGTTTTTTTTTTCGCAGTGCAGTCTGTGCACACGTGTGGATGGTGGCTTTGATACGCGCCGAATTTTTTGCCCCCTTTTCAGTACGCGGCTTATATATAGATAGATAATACATATATGCGCATATCGTCGAGTCATATATTAACGAGCTTCGAGCTTTTTTCATTAGGATTATATATATAGCCTCGTTATTATTATTATTACAGCTTTGGAAATCCGCGTGAAAGGGCCACTTTGTACGAATAGCCTGAAAATATTCGCCGACGGTAATTTTTTCGAGTCGCTGGATTCCAAGCGTGGGCGCGCGTTAATTAAGGGGGCGCGCGGGAAATGAACTGAAAAGCGAAATTAATCGGGGAAGCGTATAGGCAGAAAGAGAGGATTGATAAAAACGAGCACGAACGCCGATAATTCGACCCGTTCGTATACATATATACACAAAGTGGATGACGCGCGGGGGCGTGAGCTCGGAAATCGATCATCGACCCAATGACGTTTAATCAGAGAGCTTTTTCAGCTGCTCTGTCATCATTTTTCGTTAACCCGAGCGATACAGGAATAAAGAGATTTCCCGTGTATCGGTAATATCCGCGGGAGAGAATCAAGTTTGCAGTTTAATTTGTCGGGTTGTATGGCAGCTCGTGTGTATTTTTTCGGGCTTTTTCGGCATCGGCGGGGTTACAGCAACTGCAGCGTTTGCCATCAGCCATATACATATATATGTATAGGCGAATCGAACGCGGGAGTAGTAATAGTAGCTGCCGCCGAGCTGAATAAACGGAGAGCGAGAGAGACAGAGTAAAAGCGAAAGAAGAGGGGGGAGAGAGAGAGAGAGAGAGAGAGAGAGAGAGAGAGAGAAAAAAAGAGTAGAGAAGCAAGTAAATGGCAGCTATAGCGAGAGGGAAAAGCCAAGAGCGAAATTCGCTATCGGAAAAATCGAGCCTTCCGAAGGTCCGCGCGCGTATATATATCTGCGCGATGTCACCCAGCCCTCATACCTCGCTCCTCTCGTTTTTTCCTCTCCCTCTCTCTCTCTCTCTCTTCCGTCATTTCGTTCCATTCCGACGCTGCTGCATCCCTCTCGTCTTTAAAACGCCGCGCGCGGAAAATGAACGACCGAGTGCTGCTGCCGCCACCGGTTACTATATCTGTTTTTTTTCTTCTTTCGCCCTGCGTTTTCCCTTCTCTGTGTACCGGCTTTTTTGTTTCCTGACTTTTTTTTTTCGAGCAGCCCCGAGCGCTTTTTCTGCGAGACGCGCGTGTCTTTGTGCCTGGATTTTTTTTGTTCATCGTACACGCGGACTCGGGCCTGTAAAAAATTCAGTGAGAATTAGTCGCCTCGGAGTTGTCGGTTTTGTCGTCGCAGCGGACTTCCTCTTTCGGATCTGAGCTTGTAGCGCGATGTTGCTTTTATTTCGGAGCTTGTTGACCGATACGGCGACTTTTGACGAGAGCGAGCTTTGCGACTGTACGCCCTTTGAATTCTCGAAAAGCTGGATTTTAAATGGAAATTGACTGGCTGCTATACGCTTGAAGACATTAATAAAGCAAATCTATTTTGTCACACGCTATGCAGCGGCATATACGTCGGTTAAGTAGCCCTTTGGCAGTGAAACGGATGAAACGACGACGCATATCCAAATACTAATTTAATACAGAGCTAATGTACTAAAAGCTTTCTGCCGGCTATATATACTCTGCGCGTTAATCCGATGTGTTTAACAGTCGAGCCATTTGTCAGGTGAATATTTTAAAAAGCCTTCCATCTCTCCTACACAAAGACGGGACGTTAAATTAAATTAATTATTATTATCGACGACGCGCGATGAACCAAAAGAATCGATCTTCTCGCGCGCAGTAAAGAGAGACGAAAGAATCGAAAGCTCCTCTATGTCCTGCAGTCGGTGCATCACACACATACACACACATAAGGGACGGTCATGGCTATACACACACACACACACACACAGAGGCGCGAGCAAAACAACGAAATCGAATCATTCGCGGTGGCTGACGATATTTTTCATGCGTGAATTTTCCGGATCCGTGAACCTCGCGCCCCGTACGACCTATACCTCGTTTTTTCTCTATACCACGTACACCTATATAACACAGACACGTACGCGCAGCGACGCGGCGGTGTAATTGGCGTTTTTGCAAATTTACACGCCCGCGCGAGCTCTCGCGAACGCGTTTATTCCGAGCGTGTATAATCAGTCATGCGCCGTCGCTGTTATATGCAAAACTGATATGTTCATTGATTATGGAGCGAGCGGACGAGAAGGTGAGAGTGAGAGAGAGAGAGAGAGGTAGAGAGAGAGGTAGATCCGTTTATCGGAAATCATTCGGTTGCGCGATCGTTTAGCCGTGTTTTTATGCTGCGCGCGGCTGCTTTTTCCATCGCGTATAGTATGCTTACACGGCTTGTATACAGCCTTTGTCCATGTAACATAATGCATTTCGCGCGTTTTTCTTTTGTACCCCGCGGCGAGACCTGTGTGAATACATTTTTGCTAGTAGTATCGATTTTTCGAGTTGATGCGTACACAAGAGAATTTTCGCTCGCGCAGAAACAATTTTACCTTGCGATATCGGAACTATAGATCAGCTGACCTTCTATAAATGAGAATCGCATATACTTATTAGTATGTGTATAAAGCTCGTGTTTGAAAAGATCACTTTACGCATACTGGATTAGTCGCAACGAGACTTTTTCCCTCGCCCTGATGTCCATACAAATGATCAAAACAAACGCAAACCTATATATAACAGGTACACTGCTAATGGCGAGCCATTCAATGTCACAGGCTGGGCAAACACACCGGCGCGCGCGCGCATTATTCAAAACACACGACTGTTTTT
This sequence comes from Muscidifurax raptorellus, assembly GCA_020010945.3. Taxonomy (NCBI): domain Eukaryota; kingdom Metazoa; phylum Arthropoda; class Insecta; order Hymenoptera; family Pteromalidae; genus Muscidifurax; species Muscidifurax raptorellus. Next base: position 30,708,033 of record CM052078.1, read on the forward strand.
CAATCGCACTTCGCGTGGATACGCTTTTTTCCTCCACTCTTTCTCTCTCTATATGTATATACGTATACATGGCTGCAGTCGCTTTGTTTTTACAGCGCAATTATGATCGAATAAGGGGGAGCTGCGCGACGCTGGCCAAATATTATTTTTCGAATAATTGCTGCGGCTCTGTAATTTTTCCTTTTGACGAAATCGGCGTGAGCGAGTTTTCTGTTTGCTCGTGAAAATTGCCGGTGTATATGTATGGCTTTGACGACGATATCCCTCAGCACCCACACACGTAGTCGACTGAATTGTTCGCGATGTGTAAATACTTGATATTTATTAACGAGTGAACCGATTGTGCGCGGATAATGGAGGCATCTCTTGTGGATTATTCAAAAAGTTACTGTATTCTGATATCAGTTTCAGCATAATTCTCTCGTATATACAAAAACGAGCGAATCGAATTTTTATAGAGCTATTGTTTTTGCTAATGATAACTGTTTGAAGCGGCGTTTTTAGATATAGAAACAAACCATCCGCGCTGACGTACACCAGCACAGTATCATTTGCAGAGCGCGAACAAAAAATCTCTTCCTCGTACATATAGCGAGTCAAATAAATTTCATCCAAAATCAATTCGTACACGCGATATCTCGGAACGCACAACAAAACTCCATACGCAGCAATATATACATAACATCACGCGAATCTCCCCCTCTGTTTCCCCCTCTCTATTTTCGAACCGGCGTATTATTCCGCTCCCGCGCGCCCCTGCAAAAGGATACGGAAATAGAGTAAAGCGGCTTTGGTTAAACAAAAAACCTTGTCTCGTCCTCTCTCTCCTACCAAAAAAAATCAAGCGCGACAGCAGTACAACTCACGCGAAACGAAACAAAACGAAACGATACTGAGAGCAGCAAAAAAAAGCTATACAGCCCGTTCAAATAATATTGCATTTCTCGTTTCGACGTATCTTCCCCGGGCAGCAGCAACAGCAGAAGCACATAACTTCCGCGTATATAACGCGTCACAGCAGCAGCAGCTTCGCGTCGATATCACGATGGCTGAATTCTGAAATACGGCGGCGGGGCACAAATCTCCGGGCGATTTATAGAGTGAAGCGCAGCGCCGCCGGACACGCAAAAAAAAAACGACGCATCGAAAAATCTGCTGCGCGCGTATCCTTGCGTGAGAGAAAGAGAGGCATATCAGAGCTGAAAAATAAAAACGCCGCGCGCGTATGACTGAGGGAACGTTAACAATCGCGGGAGGTATACGGGTTTTCGCGTACATAGGGGCCGTTGCATGTATGCTGCTTGGTGGAAATTTTGACATTTCCATTTGTGTATATATATATCCTTTTTTGCGATCGGACGTTCCGAGAAAATTCATGCGAAATTTATTCTCCCATCGCCCGGCGATTTTCTCGCACAATATATAATATATATCCTCCCTTAGCTTTTAACGATAAAAATTCTCGTCCTCCCATAACGATACAAATCAATACACTCGGGCGTCCGAAAAAGTCGTCGAATCACCCATAAATGCAAGCGACAGATCACAAATCCGTCCGGTCAACGTTTTCCCGAGGCTCTCCTCTCGTCCCCGAGCTCCAGAGCAAAAAAGAGAAAGAGAGAACGAGAGCAATCGAACACACACACACACACACTCGTCGTCGCGGCCTCTCGGCTTTTTCGAGTCGTGTTTGTCGGCGCGCAGCAGCTTTGTCTCTGCTTGTTTTTCCGGCCCCTGCGCGCAGATCCGATTTGCGCTTCGAGAGAAGCGACGCGTCCGGTCAGAAAAATAGGGAGGCCGAGATATGGAAGGGGCGGCTCTCTGGGCTGCTAAATATTCAATAAACGCGGGCATTATTCTCATCACGTCGAGACGACGAGCGTGCGTATGTATATATATATATATAGGGGAGTACAACACGACGAGAGCTTTTCTCCCCCAGACCTCGATTACTGCTTCATGGCTCATTTCTTTTTTCGTCGGCGCGAAATTATACGCGGAGCTTTAATTGACGAGAATATAGCAACAGCAGCAGGTGTAATTGGTCGTTAAAAAAATTTATGGCGGGCGGAAACAAACTGCAAAAAATACGCGCTCCAACTCGAGAGAAACTTTCATTTCCCCGTCGCGTCTCAATCCATATCTTACATCCCGACGCTCTCTTTCTCTCTGCATTATGTAGCAGAAGCGAAAAGCGCCCGGCGTAAAAAAGAAGCGCAAAGTAAAGTCGGCATAAAGAAGAAGAAGAAGGAGGAGGAGAAAAGCTGCAGCAGCAGCTAGAGAGAGAGAGAGAGAGAGAGAGAGAGAGAGAGAGAGAGAGCCGGAGGCGCTGTTTATCCCCCAGGATTACAAGTCGGGACTCTGCATCCATATTCTGTAATTTGCTCTGTCTCTCTCGCTCGCTCTCTCTCTCTCTCCTCCTCCTCAAGAAGGCAGACTTTTCTCCTTTCCGAGGAAAGAAGATCCTCTTTTCGCCGCCGCAAACTCCCTCACTCTCGCGCACACACAGTTCTTTTATTTATATATCTCGCGGCGACGGCGGCGTCTCGCTTCGCGGTTCCTTCCTTCCTTTCTTTCTTTCATTCCGCCCGTATCTCTCTGCCCTCTTTCTGCTCTCTGCGGCACACGAAAGGGCGAGAGAAGTCACTCCTATCTGCCTCCTTGAATTATTCCGTTAACTTCTCTCCGGACGCGAACTCTCGCGCGCCTTTTGCACACCCCTATACTGCTATGCTATATATATATATATACATCCCGGAGCGAATTAAACAGTGTTTTTCTTACCTTTATGGAAGATTATATCCGGGCTTTTTTTCGAGCCAACGATAATCGATCTTTGCGGTAAATAATAAAACTGTAATTTTTTCATATGTATGTATCGAATCTCTCTTTAAAAATCAAAATAGCCGCGCTGCACAAAGCGCAATGTGTATATACGTATATATCTCGCGACCGCGCCGAATTCGAAATTCCTTCCCGTAAAATTTATTCCGACACCCGCCATATTTCTCCGCCGAAAATATACCGATTGAAGCCACGCGCGCGCTGACGCAGCGCGAAATTCAAATCGAGCGCACGCCGCGTCGATAAATATGTATGACGCGGTCGTCGAGGGGCGGCGGCTGACTCCTCCTCCGATACATCGCGGCCCTTATTTCAAGACCCGCCGGTAGCCTTTTTTTCTCACTGGCCTCCAGCGTGAAAAGCTCGACGAGTCTCTATACGTGTTTGCTCGATAAGCTCGAGCTTGTATACAGCGAAGCGCGCGCGTGTTTAACCGCGTCGTAAATTGCGAATCTCTTCGCTATGCGCAACGACGAAGAATGGGGTGAGAGACGGACGCTAATTTAAGTAGTTGACGGCGGCGGATCAGCGACGCGCGATGAGGGCTTTAATCGATTTGCCTTTCCTCGTTTCCCGCTTCGCGGCTCGTCATCGCCGCGACGTGAAATGGAATGAGATGTGCGTTCTCGAAGCCTCTTCGTTCGTTGAGATACGCTTTTTTCATACTTATCTTATTAACAATAATCGCTGGCAGAGAATATTGATATTGCAGACTTTTTAATTTCGAAAAAGTGAAAATCGCTTTAACGCAAGTAGGTCATGTCTTCTGGAGTAATTTTTAAGCTAATATAACCGTGCGGCAATTGGAGACTGCGGACATACTGCAGCGCGGCAGCAAATAAATAACGCGCCATTATTGTGCGGGGTGGCAAAGCCGAGGGAACGAAGCGCGCCGGGCAATAAAAACTGGACTTCAAAAGTAAGTGCAGCTCTCGGCTCTGTGTTTTACTAGAAAATCCATACTAAAACGAAATATAACCTTGCGCGCAGTTAAAAAGCATCGTAAACGGCGATACGAAAAAAAATTCGCCGCTCTTCATTCCGTCGAAGAAAAATATATACAATACACACGCCGCGACGACATTCGATTTTTATTTTAAAATCTTACCTATTTTTACCGTTTCATTCTACTTACAACCAATATTCGCAATTTTATACAGGTTTATATACAGAGGTCTCGGTTCAGCCCTTGACAGCTTTTACGATCGACACGTCTCCCGACCGCCCGTAGCTCTCTCGCGCAACAATGAAACAACAACACAGGCCCTCCGCCGGCGAATTAAAAGCTCGTCGTGCCATTTGCATGTTATTACCTTGTTTACATATTTATTCAAGAAGCGCCGCGCGGCGCTTATTTCCTCTCCCTCCGCCGACGAGACACGGGCCGAGCGAAATCATCCCCTAATCCGCGGCAAACTTCCTCCCCGGCCGCTTCTCCGGCCTTTAATATTAAATTAGGCCCCGGCTATGTATACAGCGTGAAAGGAAAGTTATATACCGTATATATAGTATATGGAGGGTGCGGGACGCAGGATGCTGCCGGCCGGCGTTTTCATAGGTGCGTGTGTGTGTATAGATACGTGGACTTTATGTTTTGCTGCTTGGAAGATTATAGACGCACTCGAAATAAAGTGCGCAAGGCTGGTTTATAGACGAGTGCATATTTATGTTTTCTTTAAGGCTAAATATGGGATATAATGTAAGATATGCACAGAACATATGCTGCCTGATGATAGCAATCACAATTATCTATATGTACGTCTGTTCTTCAGTTTATCGTTTGTTTCATTTTTAAAAAAAATATTATCAACTGTCTAAACAGCGTCGAAAGGCATTGAGCAATAGTAAAATCAATATTACAACAGTGTGGTGCAATTTGCATGTTTGACTGGGCGATCGATGGTATATTAATTTCAAACGAACTTCAAACGCTGTGCGGCAGTTATACCGTATATTTTTCACATGAGTTGTTATATTTTATGTGTTAACGGACATTGTAATTATCAATGCAGACATAAAAATTGAATTTTATAATAGCATTATTTCGATGTAATTCAACGTGAATATACATCTGAGACTTTCTGAACATTCGTATATACTGTGAAGAGTAATAATATTGACATCATTTTATGGGCAATCAATTTTTAATTGCATGCCTTCATCTTACCTGTTTGTGCATCTCAACGTTGAGGCCGTATGACATCTCGTAATACTAGAAAAAAGAGAGGACATAATTAGACATATTATGCAAAGTTTGCAAAGACGTAATTTTCGTGTACGTATAGCGAGTGATAAAAGTGATAAAACATGTTTGAGTACCTCATCACATGCAAAGCTTCTATTAAAAATTGTGTCATGCATATATGCCGTGTGTGCATCTTTATTTGTTTAGTATATACAGCGATAGTCGTTAGAATAAGTTACTAAAGCAATTTTTACAAAACAATATTCAGAAAAAGAACACGTACATACATAGACACACACACATATAAGCCTCAAATAAAAATACGCTCTCATTCCCAGAAATAAAGTCGTGCCATATACACCCAAAATATTTTTTTACACTGCTGAACCATATATATATGTATATATTTCATTTACAGCTGTTCCAGTCCGACAGTGCGAAATAACAATCGTGCGAACACGACGAAAAATTCGAAAACCAACGTCAACTAACTGCACCATACAGACTTGTCGAGAGCTCACCATACCGTGCGCCAATTGCCAATACCATGTGCTGCATATAACGGTATACATCGAAGCTAAACAAGTGGCCGGTATCGCGCGATGCGCGCGTCAAAAGCTCGGGCGTGATAATCGACATTCAATATCTGCAAACGGAAGACAACTGCCCGACGACTGCGATACACGATTATTACGATCGCGGAACTTTTTTAGGCAGAATACGTCACGATTGTCGTGTATGCAGACGGATCGCGTGAGAAATAGTAGTAATATCAAACTTGCGAGGAGTTTTGAATAAAATAATTTTTTTTAAATATCATTCCATCTACATAAAACAGAATCTCGTAGCTATATAGAGCACAGCGGCTTTGTCGAAAAGCCACAAAGTTCATTGAACCCCCAAGTATGGGCAACTCGAAACTTTACTCGTTGCACATATAATAAAAAGCAAAGACCCAGATCTCCAGGAGCGAACAGCCTATCAAACGGCGAAAAGCTCGCGGGCGCGCGCGAAATAGAATCGCCCGGAAGAAAGTGCAGCATCCAGCTCTCCCTCTCCATAGAAAACTCGACTCACACACTCCCCCGCCGTCGTCGTCGCAGATAGTGAATTCAGTGGATTTTAACGGTCCCCGGGCTCGCGCAGTCATTGGCCATAAAGCAACGAGCGTTGTGAACGGCGTTTACTGCCCGAGCGGCTCGTAAAACGAGCGAGCGAGAGAGAGAGAGAGAGAGAGAGAGAGAGAGAGAGAGAGAGAGAGAGAGAGAGAACCGCAAAAACCATATCCATACGGGCGGTCGAACGGCCCCGACGTATAATGAAAATGAATGGCAAAAAGAGAATTTCGAGGGGAGCTGCGCGGCTGCAGGTATAACGCACACATATACACACGCAGTGCAGCTAGTTAAACGCGACTACGGTTTATTTCGCGCGATACTCTCTCACTCTCTCTCTCTCCCTGACACTGCCTGCCGAGCGAAATGTGCACTTGAATAAAATTGCTCGTTGCGGGGGTGTATAGAAGATGCTGCTCTGTGATTCGCTGCGGCGTTGTTTCGAATCGTTGATGATGTTGCGCGTCGGGGATGACGATGATGATGATAAATATTAACGAAAAGCTCGGGATAATGACGTTGATTAATTTAATAGGAAGGAATGACGACGTGTTTTAAATTTCTTGCCGAGCGAATAAGCTAAAACGAGAATATGCGGTGTACTATACTCTAGGCAAATAAACTCAGTTGTATATTGACGTCTGCCTTGAGCCTGAACATTACTACTTGTTTACTATGTATGGACATTGCGCGAGTGCGCGAGGCAGCTGTTTTACGACTGTTTTTCTAAATTCATTTTTCTCCAATACTCGCCGCGCGACGCGTAAATTACACACGCCGCGAGTAGCATGAATTTTTGAAATCTTCCTCCACGCGAGTGTATATATATATATATAAACGAAAAGTTTTGCTTTAAAGCACTCGCGCAATCGGATTTTATTTATTTGGATTTTAATTACGCGATTGCGCATATCCGGTATCTCCGCGTCGGTTATATATGCTATAAGAAGAAAAAATAAAGCTTCGCCCGGTAAGTATAGAGCTATCTATAAACTCGCTCACGAATCGATATCGGCACGAAATTAGAACCTCCAATTTCAACGGGAGCATTATACGCGCGCGGGTCTATTTAAATCTTGACCGCTTAATGGCGAGTCGTCAATAAGCCGAGCAAATAGAAACGAACAGAGGGAGAAAGAGAGAGAGAGAGAGAGAGAGAGAGAGAGAGAGAGAGAGAGAGCGAGAGAGCGGGCGGAATTACCGACTATTAGCAGATCGTTCGAAGCGGAGAGCTGCCGGCATATCCGGTGAAAAACCGTTCGAAGACGTACGTCTTCTTTGCTTTGCTCCTCGATTTTCTTACTGGCTTTAGCCCAGTTCTGTTTGCTTTCTTGGAGATCTCTCGAGGCTCTCTTTGCGCTGCTGCTGCTCCGGCTGTGATTACCCACTACTACTATGCCCTCTTCTCTAATACATATATACGAGCAGTGAAAAAAGTCCAATTGAAATAACGGTATAGACATACGGACAAATTGAAAACTACATTTTCGTTATACATGCATATGCACAGGTGAGAAAAGGAAATCTGTGCGCGCGAGCGCGTTAATTGGCTCTTAATTAATGGACTCCGCAGAGGGCGCCTCGAAAAAGCCGTACGGGCTCTTGATTATACAGCCGCGCGAGTGCGCGCGATAAGGCAATGCGAGCGAACGAATTCCTCGCGCAGCGTATTTCCTCGACTCGACGTGGGTATTAAGCCGTACGCGTGCGCGGTTAGTAATTTTCATTCCAGCTTATCTTAATGACACGTGAAAGGCAGAGTCCGCGTCGCGTTTGTCTCTCGTTTCGAGACTGTATATTTTTGAGGCTTTAGAAGGTGACGTGTGTATATAACGATGCACAGAATTAAAAGTCGAAAACAATCGGGTGTCGTCTCTCCAACTTCCGCAGTCCCCAAAGATATAATCCAGGACAAGCTCGTCGATTCGCGCCTCCGCGTATCCCTCGGGAAGAGTATCGACTTTCGCCTCGTCGTTGTCGTCGTCGTCTCTCTTCCTCCCGCAATAAACAAGATCGGCGCGCGCCGATAGGAATCGCCGATCGATATCTCGATAAAACGAGGAAGAGGGAGAGAGAGAGAGAGAGAACTGCCGTGGCCGAGTAATCAGAGCCGCGAGACTAATGGATCGGAGAGAGGCTTCTTCGAGCAAGTTTCAAGCGCGCGCGCAAGATGCTTATCGGCAAGCTCTCCCTTTCACCCCTGCCTGTCTACCTCTCTTAGGTACTTCCTCGTCCTTCTTCTGTTCTGTATATAGTGGATCGTCCTTTATATATACTGTTGCGGAGGCGTTCGCTCGAGTGTCAAATTATTTATTCCCTCTTTACGCTGTGTTGCGGCAAACTTCCGAGGCGCGAACTATTATTTTAAAAGTTTGAACCGTCTCTGTGTATCGGAGGAATGATGCACTGCGGTGGCAAGGGATGCGCTTACGAGGAAAACTTCGACAATCACGCCTTTTTTTATCGTTTACAAAGAAAAAAAAATTCATTGAAGCTAGCATACTGTTTAACACAGTCACTATTATACTGCACAAAGTATATAGAGAATCTCTCTACCAGTTGCAGTCGCGCTTGATTGTTTAATTAAGAGGCACCTGGGCCGCCGACAACAGCCTCCCCCCTCCTGCTGTGTCTCTGTGCGGACCACTGTGTATACGTATGAAGCGACTTGTTGCGGCTGGCTGTTCACGCCCGACAAACTTGCAAATTTCGACCCCGATTCCGCTGAAACACCTTATATTACACGTGTGTATCTGCCCTCCTCGATTTAATGAAGAAAAACACGCTTGTTATAGGCCGCGCTCTGCATCGCTTCCGCGAAGCCCGACGGCAACAGACTACAGCATGAAAGCTCTTCTACGAACGACGATGAAATTATCGAAGAATGATTTTCATTTAATTTCAAAATCTTCCAACAGCTCGCCCTAAAAAAAAAAGATACGAAACGCAAGCTCCGCTGTAGTTTGTAGCCACCTCGAAGAAATAAACCGGGCGCAGTAAACGCCTTGAGAAGAAACGGAAGCAGCAGCTTTTTACGGGCCGCCGCGCCTTTGAAAAACAGATCAGGCCTGTCTGGCTTTACCGCTACACAATCTCCTTTGCGCTTTTACGGCCGCGCGCGCGGCCGGTATTTAATACACGGCCGCCGCGACGAGGAGCGGCTTCTTGCGGAAAACACTCGCGGGATTTTCGTAAAGGAAAGAGAGGAGGCATCAAGTGCCCGCGAGGCTCGTAAAACTCGACGAGCTCGACAATTACATGAGAGAGTCGTAAAGGCGCGTAATACCCACAGGCCTCGTCGCGCCGCTTCTATATATATATGTGTGTGTGTGTGTGTGTATGTGTGTGTATATATGGATGTGTATATATAAAAGCGCACTGGAGACTCTAGCCCCTTTCTCTTGTCCTTGCGCTGTATATAGCACTTTATGCGCGTGTGCGGCGAAACAAATCCACGTCGGGTATATATGTGCGTGCGATGTGAGGGAGAAGTAGAAAGAGGATTGACACGAGTGATTCCATACAAGAGAGGGAACGAGCTCAAACGACGCGGAAATACTTGCCGAGGAAGAAGAAGCTTCTGATGGCTATAAACACATTGTTGTGTAGAATATAGTCGCGCAGCTGTAAGGAATATTGCGCGAGAAGCGCGTATATAAACCCAGTGTCGCGCGCGCGCAGGAGAAGACACTTTGAATTACGAGCGCGCGGTGTGTGATCGTTTTTAATGAAAAAGGGATCTTGATCGCAGCCGAGCTTAATAAAGTTTGAATTATGCGGCTTGCGAGGCTTTTGGCGCGAAATTCCGCTGGAATTAGCGAGAAAAAATTTCTCGCGACAAAGTCATCGCATGGTATATTGACAAATGGAAATTCAATACATATAAGCCGTCCTATGCAAACATCGAAGAATCGAACTGCATATATCAAGCCTCTCAATAACAAAACAAACGCTTTCCAGAGAGAGGGAGAGAGAGAGAGAGAGAGAGAGAGAGAGAGAGAGAGAGAGAGAGAGAGAGAGAGAGAGAGAGAGAGAGAGATAGAGAGAGAGGGCTATACACACCCTGTGTAAAAGTAACGTTAAACGCAGTATAAACATCGGCTACAGCTGCCTTCCTTACTATCGGATTAAAGAATAACAACAACAAGCGATATAGAATCGCTCCCGAGAACGCCTGTCGAGCGGAAACTCGATAGCCGCGATATGTCTACATCTATATATATACACACACACTCACACACACAATACGCGTTGTGCAGTATATCTCTATATAATATATTATAAATGGACGGCGCGTATAGTATAAATTCAAAAGGCGCGCCAGACGGAGAGAGAGAGAGAGAGAGAGAGAAATCGCGAGAACTGCCGCCGCCTCGCATCGCTAATGAAGACGCGAGTCGCAGGCGTGTGCATATATATATACGTATACACATTGTATAATGAAAATCTACGAGGGAAAGCGACCGCGCCAGCGTGCATTCTATGCAAATCGCGAGAGCGAGCGACTTCGCGCGCCCGTTTGTACAAAAGTTTGTAAACGAGCGATAGGAGAGAGAAAGAGAGAGAGAGAGAAGGAGGTGAGCTAGTTTGGTATACGCGGCCGCGTCGTCGCTCGTTGTAAGTGTGTGTTGGAGTGGATGTTGAGCACGAGAGATGAAAATAAAAGGTGAGGGAGGCGGAGGGCGGAAGAAGACTTGTTAGAGTTACGACGACGTTGTTCGGAGACGATGGTGCCTCTGTCTTCTCGGCAGTTGCGAGAGAGCTAGTTAATTAAAAATTTGTATGGCTCTGTTGTGTAACTATACAGAAATTTTTGAACGTATACGTATTTCAGGGATTGGAATATTTCTGCCGGAGATTTTTGATTCTGTTCTTTTAGAACGTAAGGCGTATCGATTTTAATGTTTAAGCAGGTTCGAAACAATTGAATAGATTTTCTCCTACGATATAATATATATAGAGATGGATAATTAAATTTAATAGACAGCAACAGCAGAGCTATTCTTCTTCGTAACAATGAGTGGTAATCACTTACGGAGGTGTCAGAACACGGTGTTGTTTATTGCTACATCATCGAAGATTTACTAATACTTTTTATTAAACGAACATCCGGTTTTATGAGAAAATAAAATCCGATGCTTTGTTCTTCCCGCTTATCTCGATATTACAATAAAGGCATTGTAAATATAGCACGACTTTATTAGCCAGTATGACTCAAGCAATTTCTCTCGCATCTTCACACTCCCAAAGCGTGTGTTAACGAATTGTCGAGCGCGTTCGCCAACACCTCGATCAAATGAGTCATACTCCGTATACGATTTCGCAGATCCTTGGCACTAACGACTCGCTACCAAACACACACACACACACGCAAATACACATTGAATGATAAAGAGATAATGTGAATATGTCATGAGAAGAATAAGAGATATAAGCTGAGAGAGAGAAAACGTGTTTGAGTACTCACCATGACGTAGTGGCGCTGCATCTCCGACTTCTCCTGGGCAAGCTTTTCCAGCTCCAACTTAATACTGTACAGAACAAGCAAGGAAAAACGCATGTGTAAGCTAAACATTATTATGTGCTGGCGAGACAATCGGAAGCTTTGTGAACCGAGAAAAAATGCCATATGGCGTATATTATACACAGCCTGGTTTAAGCAATTATTTCTCGGTGCGGATACAAGTGGGAGCTAAATATTAATCGAACCTCCAGTTACCGCCGTCTACACGCCAATCGCATCGGTAAACAGAATGTGGCGGCTATTGTTTGTTAATCGCTTGTGTAGAAAGGCGAGCCGTGAGAAGCGACACACCTTTTTTTACGCTGCGCGGAAAACCGTATGGCGCAGGCGAGCTTATATGCTCGATGCGGTCTTCTTGTGTACTCTTTGACGGAGGCTACGCGACGAACACAGTCGTTGACTTAATATACCGCAGCAGCCTGGCCCATTCGACTCACTTGTGATCGATGGATATTAAAAGTTTTCCGTGTTTGCAGAATGCTTAAGAGAATGTATGCGCGAGAGAGTTTGGTTTTCGCTCAATTGTTCTTTCTTTTTTTTTAAAGAATGAGTCAGGCTGATGATGTACAGTCTAAGAGTCTCGAGGACCTGGCGATGGGGTGGTGCAAAAATTACAATCAAGCCGTTAAATAAACACACAATTAGTGCAGCTCAGCGAACATTGATTATATATGATGAAATGTTGAGCGAATGAAAATGTCTGATTGTTTTGAAAAGTTTCGTAGCTTTGATTTACAGTGTCTTGAATTTAATGGTGAAAGTAGTTCATAACTTGTCAGTTAGTTTAACGGGATATATTATCGTGATAAATGAACTATATGCGACTTTTGAACTGATGTTTTTATACGTAAATGATAAAAACATCGAAGAAAAACGTGCCTCTGAACTTTCAAGCAGTAAGCTTAAATGTATGTTTACATCGATAAAAAATTTCATTCGACAAGTTTTATGTACATGATTGCTTAGGAAAAAATTTTGATTGATTGATAGTGCGACTGCCAAGACAGAAACTGTAGTTAATTGAAAAAACGTGTGTATACATCAGTGAACATACGGTGTTTGACTGTAATTTGTGTGCTAATTTCAGCGGCTTACCATAACGCAACTCCTCTGACTCTCTATTTTTTCACTGACTAGTTTCTCGAACTCCAATTTAAAGCTGTTCGGAAATAATCATAAAATCAATTAAAATAGCACCAGTCCTCGAACTCCACAAAGCATTCGCCTCGTAGCTTCATAAATTTTATTATTTTATTTGGACTTGTAAATAATATTTATGACCATCATTGTCAAGGGAATTTAAATTTCAAAATGTAAAGAAAAGATTACTTCCTAAAAGAATCGCTGCCCGCACATTGCTAATAACATACGGTCTAAAAAAATTTAAACACGAAATTAAAAAAATATTTATATGTTGATTCAACTTGTATCATGTATGCTCAATTCGCATAGCTTTATTCATTTGAATATCTGAAGATTCCGCGTTTGGAACAATATTCACTTTGAGGTCAGAAACTGACGGCGTGAGTAACGTAAAAATACAATTAGATGATGTTATATACTGGCGCAAGCGATCCTCTTGGGCAGAATTTTCTTTATGTTATATAGTATATCATGAGCGACCGATAAAATTGGCATTTTGTCTTCGTTTTAATAAAAATAAGTCAGATACGTTATAGATTCAATATTCGTTGTGGTTCAATCAATATTTATATTGGGTTGTAAGAATAAGATCAACTCGCATCTCTCTGCATTAGCTATTACACGAAATATGTTAACGTACACAAAAACATTTTAATTTACTCAGGTATTCGATACCAAAAATAATCTCGTCTCCCTCGCCCCATAACGTACACGCGATCGCGCTTCAACCGCACAAATCGTCCGCGGGAGTCGAGATGCAAATTTAACGAGCAAAAGCCGATGCGGGAGAGAGAATAAAAAGCAGCGGCATTGCTCCTCCTATATGTGTATATACATATATATATATATATACAGCAGCACCTTTACATATAGGTGCTCTCGAGAACCCCGCACGACTCATGTAAATAAGTTATACGAGGCTGGTCCACAGAGACCGGCTGGTGCTGCTGTTGCTCTCGCGATCCATTAAAACTTGACTGCGCGCGCGAGCGTACACATGTCGCTGCAACGCCGGCCGAGCGCGAAACACGTACTTACTTCACGCACATATAGAGCGCAGCAGCACGTCGACGGTATAGTGTGTGTGCGCGCACGCGTTTATGCGGGGGCTGAGTGTATAGCATGCATCGCAGCAGTCCCCCGGAGGACGTCGGCGACACGAAACCGTAATTTAAGTTTCCGTCGCTCGGCCGCTTATGTTGTACGCGAGAGAGAGAGAGAGAGAGAGAGAGTCTGTGTGTATATATATATGCCTAATACTCGGCTCTCTCGCTCTCTGTGTTTCGGCGTTGTTGCTGCTGCTATTGGATGTAGCGGCACGTGACTTGGCGAATTAACACGTTCGTATATGGGGAGAACGAAGACGTCGCGAGGATGTGTATGAGTGTGTATTTCGTAAACACGTATCGGAGAAAGCGGCCGGATGAATTTTCAGAGGAGACCGCGTACGTCAAAACTCAATCCAGCTATCAATTCGATATGCTAATCAGAGCTGGTTAATGACACTTTATCAAATTCCGCAGGAAATCAGACGACGTTGAAAACATACCGCACGTTCACCGCGACGTCCTTTGAATTTACATAATCTCGCATATCGCTCGGGGATATAAAACGCGCGCGCTGCCACGCCTTGCGGCTAATTAATGTCCCATACATCCGCATCGACAGCTCTCGCTCTCTCCCTCTTTCTCTCGAACGTATATATAAACGCGAAGAAGAAAAAAAAAGTATATTCCCCGCGCACAAATTATTTCCAACTGCGCGTGCGTATACAACACTGCCTTGAACACGAAGTCGTCGACATAAATTAACACTCGGCCCCGCGTTCGCGACAAACGCAATGTAAATCAGCCGCCGCGGCTGCTGCGGTGCTCTACGGCGCCGCTTTTAATGAACCACCTGCCGAAACGCCGCGCGCGAATGACCGAATTAAGCGGCCGCTGCTGCCGAATAAATTGGCTCTCGCAAAGCAACGCGTCGTTCACCACTTATGGGCGCTGTGTTGTTCTCTTTTTATTTTCGGGACGCGATTGTGTAAAGACCGCGGCGCTCGGCTTGACAATGTAGCGCGAGAGCTTTGTTGTCGCGCGCGTTTAATGAGCATATTCGTGTGTTTTCGACGCTGAGTAAGCGCTTGAACAAAAGGAAGAAAAAAAAATGCTATACTCGAAGCCGATATACGAAAATAAATTCTACTTTTCGATGAAAAACGCGGTACATGTTCGATTATATACTCCTCGCGGGTTATTCAGGAGCTCACGAATTCAATTTCAATGCGACTCATCCACTCTCTGTTTCCTCCCAATCGAAAGACTCGCGAATCCCATTTAATTCAAGCTGCAGAACCGTTTGAAAAATATATATATACCCGCCTCGAAAAAAAAGACTACGCCCGAAAATCATCATACATTTAATAAAGCAATCCCGCTGCAATCGAGCGCGCAAAAAGTCCAGACAGAAGGATTTTCAATCACTCTAGCGCTCGTGTGCGTTTCCGTATATATAGATATTTTTTAGCGTTGCAGACTGCACGCCGGTGAAATAAAAATTCGAGGCTGCTGCGCTGCACCGGATAAATATCGCGATCGAGATAAACCGCCGCCACCGCTGCTGCTGCTGGTGGAAAAAAAAATAACACGAAACCCGGACTCGCCGCAGTATGGTAAAGTCAAAAATACCGATTGATACGCGCGTGTATATATACATAACGACCGCGCGCGCGCGCGCGTGTGTGTGTGGCGCCAGAAAAAAAGGGAGAGTCGAAATTACTCGATCCCAGCCGCGAGAGTGAGAGAGAGATGGATTTCGCGGTAACGTGTACAACAACTTGTTAACTGCTCTGCCACGGCAATCCGCTATTCCCAGTGCAGTATATATAGCGTATATACAACGGAATCGATATTCCCCGACGCTCGCGTTTTTCCAAAGCACGGCTCAAACGTACATACGCGTGCAGTGTATGTATATATAGTGTATTGATCGCGCGAGAACACGAGTCTTTTGAAAAGTTGAATACACGATCTTTCATCGATAATAATTCATACCCCCGCGCATATGGGGAAGTCCATAAAAAACATGATCCTCTTAAGATACTGATTTCAGAAGATTTTTCTAGTGTTCTAAATAGCCCCTAGAATATTATGATGAAAAGGTCCCAGAGATGTACAACACTTAATATTTTTTTAATCAAGTGTGCCCACTAATCCAATATTTTTTATGTATTCCTCCATATACATAATTTCCGAACCATCCGCTTGGCGTCACATACGTAATCTCTGCAGAGACAACTCGCTTCTCTCCTGCAGCAGCAGCAGCAGTAGTAGTAAAACCGGCGGCGGAGAGAGAAGCTGCTTAGAGACGAGCGTAACTATGCCTGCGGCAGCAGCGTTGCACATGCACCGCGCGCGTTTGCATAGCTTCCGGTCGAGCAAATAATAAATTAATATTTGCCCTCGCGCGCGCTCGTAGCAGCAGCCGGTTTTGCTGCTGCTTGCTCGAGCGCGTATTTGCACGGGACAGGTGTTTGTCACTCGGCGCAATGTGTGTTGAGAGCGAGTGAACGGGGAGCGAGGACGGAGATATATATACTCGCTCGAACATGAACATGGATATAGAGATATGCGCAGATGATCTTATCTTGCCAGAAGGGACATTCGTGTTTGAAGGCCTGGATGACTTAATTAATGGGCTGGTTTTTTTTCTTATTCTTCTTTGGGATGTAGTTTACGGGCTGATTATTTGGTTTTATTTGAGAGCCACATTGCGGTTGAACGAATACGACGACGTGAATGATAGTTATACGCGGTGCTTAGTAATGTAATTTGTTCTGCAGTTTTCTTTTATTGAAAAGTACAAGTTCGAATACTAGAATCGACAATTACAAATTCACGAATTTGATTTCAAGAAATGCCAACAAGCCTATTAATTTCGAGTAAAATGTAAGCACAAAGCTTTTATACCCTCAAAATGTACCTCGTTAACAATGCCTTACATTATCCATATAAGTCAACCGACTGGAAAAAAAATCCATTAGTCGCTCTATTTCAAATTCAGAGGCAAAAGACTCTCCCGTCTATATACGCAAGCACAAACTCGTTCACGTCGCCGGGATTTCGCAGCGAATGGAAAAAGAATCGCGCACCCGCGAGAGAAATAACAGAGGGGCCAAAAAAAGAGAGTAGAACAATGCGCCATTGGCGGGAGGGAAAGGAAACTCACCTGTGGTACTGTGCCTGGAGGAAATTGAATTCCTCTTTGATTCGATCGCAGGACTCGGGTATTGTGAATTTGAACTGCTGCCCGGGCTGCGGTGGACCCTGAAACACAAACAAAGCGCAATCATTAAACAAGGTCCGAAGCTCAAAATCAACACTGCCGCTCTCTTGCACACACACCCACACACCTACTTTACACACGTGTGCACCCAACGACGGGCAACTTTGCTTTCGGTGCTATTCGTGCACGTGTGCATAGAGCAAGCTGCAGCTAAAAATTGGCGGCTAGGAGAGACAGAGAGCTTGCAGAAAGTTTTGCTGATTTTTGGTACACTGATTCGTCGGGTTGAAATTCAACTTTTATTTTACTCGGCCAGTGTATACACGTTATTCGATCTCGTGTATAGGAATATGTTTCAAAATTGCATAATCAATCGGATAATTAATATTCCCTGTGTAATATAGAATATTCATATTGAATAAAATTACATGCATCGAAGGACGGACGCCCTTCAAATCTGCGATGTAACATCGCATCGAATCTGCATACTCAACACGTTTCGATGAAAAAAAATAACCAAAACAGCGCATCCCTCGAGCGTGACAATTTCTCTCGACGCATAGCCGTAGTCCTGATGTTAACCACGCGTCACGCCACCTCTCATTTGCATAATTCCAATAAAAAAAATTACATATCCGCGGCTTATCCCGCGTCGAAGCGCGAACGAGTGAAAAAAGGGCGCTCGCTCGCTCGCGAGAGTGTATTAATATTTATTATCTAGGTTAAACTCGGCTCGACGCGACAAAACTCGCGAGGAGAAACGCCGTAAAAGCGGCAACGTGTGCTCGTAAATCTACCGCGCCAAGCGATGGCTCGTTACACGCTATCCCCCTTTGGCTTGTATTTTTCCTATATACTCTTACGTTTGTTCTCTTCTGTTTTTGATGCGTATATAACGACGACAAGATGCTCTCGTATCATATACATACTTAAGGGTGTCTACCTCAAGATTAAAACGAAATTCATTATAATTACATTATATTTAAGATAAAGTTATTTGCAAACATTCGAATATTTTGTTGCAAATTTTCTTTGGGTACGTAGCCTACAATAATATTCCACACATTTATTGATCTAGAACGATTTAAAAACGTTGATGTGAAGTTTAACCACTAGATACTTCATTTTTTATATCAGTCCAAAATCGAATGAGAAAGTTCATTTGTTCATTGTGCACGCTTTCAATAAACTGATTTATTTTATCATTCTAGCGCCTATTTACCTGTGCAATATTACAGTGTTCCCTGACTTTACAGGATAAAAAATAATTTCCTCACAAAAAAACTATTTCAGGCTTGGTTTTCTAAGATCCGCATCGGACATCCTGCACACACGCGCATTTTTCTTCTTTTTACACTACTCATAAGCTCTCTTTTCTCGCGCATTTCGCAAATGGCCGTAATTGCGGGTGAGACCGGCGAATGGAGTGGAAAGTGTTTACTGAACTGTGAATGTCTCAGTGCAAGGCTTTACGGCTGGAGCTTGTATACATATATATATACACATACAAGCCGAGGAGAGCTGGTTAATAATGCAGAGAGCGAGGAGAGCGCGAGCGGCAATTTCGCGACCGTTAGCGTAATGCCGTGGTATTAACCTAATTATTGCGTGTTGACTGGCTTGATATTATTGACTGGCCGCGTGCGCAGCTAGTCTATATGTGTATGTGTGTGTACTGCAGCTTTCTATTGTTCCTCCTGCTGATTTCTGTCTGCGATACAGCAGTCTGCTTCGGAATATTGTAGGAATGGGAAAAAAATTTAAATTGCCGATGTTGAAACAATGCCTGTGCTGAATTAGATTTTATACGTGTATTTTTCAGCGTTTAACTGTTTATTATTATACGCGCGCAGCTCAATACGTATGAATTTTTACTCTGCGGTATAGGGATGATTGCATACTCGAGATGCATTATATACAACTGGGCAGGAAACGTGAATTTTTTCCCTCTCCCTATCTGTAAGTACGTTCGATTTGCCCTGCATTGACTTGTTGAGTCTGCCAGGGATAGACGAAAATTCATTTCGACCCTTCGCAGCCAACGTTATATATTATAATACCATCCATTACGACAAATACACTCTAACTCGATTCCATCTCGCCGATAAAACAATGACTATAAAAAAAAGACCAACACACGCTTGACAATACCCTATATACCCTCGCGAATTAAAGAGCCCATAAACTCGAGCTTCCCCTGCACACTATATATATATATATATATCCGTATCTTCCACGGCGCATCTCGGCTAGATAGCCATCAAAACTCGCGTGACTTTGACGCCGATGGCGCCGAAGAGAGAAGAAGGAACAACGGGACAGATGCGAGAGAGATGCCGAGGGTGAGATAGCATAGAGGCGTCTTGTGCCGCGGGAGCTACTCGCGGTAATATCGTTACACGCTTGTGTACTATCGATCGAGCGGGCACGCGAGACCTCTTTGAACCGCGAGCGAGCGAGCGAAACCGGATGTGCACCGAGAGAGATCTGACGCCGACAAATGCGCTGATGGTTATTGCTTTATTTTCAATGGCTATAGCTGCTCGCAGCAGAGATTTATATCGCTTCGTGGATTTTTCAAATTTCGAGTTTATTTTCACTCCGGCGCTCCGAAAAGCTCGTCGCTTTATTTACAGTCGATCGGCTGTAATTCGCCAATCTGTCGTAACTAACTCGTTCTCGGCTATCGGCCGCGCGAGTTTCAAAAGATTCCACTGCTCGACTATTATCTGATTGGCTCGGCGCTGATTGATTCGCCCCTGTCAGCAGTCCATTTTTCTCCCCGCCCCCTTTCTCTCTCTCTTTCTATTCTTTTCAGCCGGAAATTAGCGGCGATTCGATTCGAATATCATGCGCTAACGATCGATCCTCGAATTTCGACGCAACAGAGCGGATTATTACAGAGCTGCTATTTTTATCTCTCCGATCTCGCGCGCTCGAGAAATCGAAAGCCAAACACGTGTAAAAGCTCGCTGGTTACCTCTCGCTGAGCAGCGCATTAGCTGCGAGAAAATATATATAGAGAGAGTGTACTATATAGGCTGTCTATATACCCGGGTGCAAGCCTGGGCTGCTGATCGACAGAATCGCTGATCCCATTTGTCCGCGCAAAGCCGATCACCGGCCAATCCAATTTATTTATTGGCTTTCGCTACGCTGCCGCGGTGTTAACCAGGTTCGCTTCTCGATGTATCACTGGGACTGACGGCTTGTGACTTTATGGAGTTTACAATTCTTTGTGCGCGAAGCTGGTTTTTTTTCGAAAAAAAAAAAAATAAAAGAACTTTGCGTGAAGTAATGAGTCACATCAGCAGTGTAATATGTATTTACGGCCTATAAAAAAATATTATTGTCCCACGTCGCAAAAAGGTCACGTTTCTCGCGCCATTAAAACGCGACAAAAGTATTCGCCTCGATTAATTTTTCCATTTCGATCTAAAAAAAAGTCATCCCGTCGTCTGTTTACATACGTTTATGTTTATTTATTGCGCAATATTATTCTCCTTCATTTATATTCGTCGCCGCGCCCGTACAGTTTCAAGTTAATTACTCGAACGCTATAACGTCGAGCTTTATTTCATTTATTCGCAAACATAATACGCGCGCGCACATAAATAATAAAAAAAAAGCTCACACCCGGCCTCTGCGTGTGTCAGCTCGAGCGACAGGTGAGCTGGTGTGTTCTATATAACATCGCTCGCGCACGTTTTGTGCATCGCGGCAATTTCGCGTGCAAACAAAATGCGAGCCGAGCGTGAATGAACTAACGAATGACGTTTAATGAGAGAAACGTCGCGCCTCCCTTCAATCAGCGTCAATTTTCCTTTCTCGCTATCTGGACGCTCTCGCAAGCTCGATAATTCAATAAACGAACGTATACGCGTGCCAGAGCTGTAGCGAGCGTTCGGAATTTTCACTCCTCGCTTTTTTTTGTTCCCCTAGCTGCGCGACAGCTCTCGGAAGTATATCGAGGCATTTTGTTTTTTTGCATCGCAAGCGCGCGCGACTGGAATTTTCAGACTGTTTGCGGTCTGAATCCCTCGGAAGGGTCATCGAATGACGCCGGGGGATCTATAAAAGCCACTCGAGAATTTATGAAAACTTTTTACGTGTGCGCCTGGCCTCTTCACGTAAATAACTCTCAGGGAATAATTGCTTAATCCTCGCGCATATAATAAACATTCGCGTTCCATTGACTCGCCGATGACGCGCTTGTGCAGTATTTTTTGCCCGAAGAGCAGGGACCGAAATATTTAACTTTCGAAAAAGTCTAGAGAGACAGAAGAGGTCATCGTTGAAAAGTGGCGAGCTCTTGAAACTTTAAACGGCCGGCGAATTGTTTTTCAAAAGAGAACGAGTAGTCACGGTCGTTACTCATTCATCGTCGATGCTATATAACTGCTGGTGCTGCTGCTGCGCGCGGCGTCGGCCCGATAAAATCAATGTTTCCGTTTCATTTTACAGCTATTTTCATATTGCAGAGAGGGGAATTCGGGTCGTCGAATCGATGACTCGGCGGCTGCGGAGCATAATATCGAATGCGCTTTTACACACGCTATACTCGCCCGGGGAAATCGAGCGCGTGCATAGAAACAACTCGTAATCAGCGCTACTGTATATATATATACATACTGCTGCAACGGCATCCCCTTTTTTCGCCTGTTCGGCTTTTTCGGATGGAAACTAATCGGAAAGCCCGTTCAAAGGGCTGATCTTCCTTCTCTTTTTTGCTAATACAAGCCTGCCGTATACATCGGAGCTGAGTTTCAAACGTCCAAAACTATCTGCTCGAGGATTAGAGAGTCACTCGAAGTCGTACACGCACCGTTCATATTATATCGATGTAGGCACAAATCCGTTGGTCGAAAAAAGTATCATTTGACAAATGCAAAGCTGGAAGAACCACATCAACTGGCGAAAAAGCTCTCGTCAAAGCGAGCTGCACGAGTCGACGCTATATATAGTATAGAGAGAGAAAGAGAGAAGGAGGTAGTCAAATAGTCAGGAGAGAGAGAGAGAGAGAGGGCTATACTCGTCGGAGCGACGAAACGCTTGATTTACTCGAATGCCGTTTACCGGGTTTGCGGGAGTCCGGCAGTACTAGCATCAGCAGCAGCAGCAGCAGCGCGGAGGGTAAATTCGCTGTGTATGCGCCGGAGCAGACAGAGACAGAGATTATATTGACCGATCGAGGGTTGCCCGGCGTTGCTGCAGCAGCACACACGTGTGCTTCGCCGTTACACTGTAGCCACGGCGGCGGCACTCAATGGAGGAGAGCAAGGGAGGGAGAGAGAGAGAGAGAGAGAGTACAAATAGGGGAGGGGGCGGTCAGCAGCAGCAGCAGCAGCGGAGGTTCGTAGCCCAGAGGTAGTTTCCGGCCGACCGCAAAAGCCGCAGAATCGCGGCCGGCGGCAGCGGGATACCCGACCGCGGAATGGCCATGGATGACCAGAGCTTTGGTCACACATACACGCGCGGCTAGCTTTATATGCCGGCTACGGTAGTAGTATAGCTCGAGAGAGCGAGAGAGACAGAGAGAGAGAGAGAGAGAGGAGAACGAAAACCTCTGCACCCTCATTCCCTATCACACCCTGTCGCTACTATACTCCACCACTACTACTGCTGCGGAGATTTGAGATGTGAGCTCTACGTGGCTGTGGGTGCACTCGGCGTATTATGCTGACCTCGGAATATCAGGCACGACTGCTTGCTGGCCTTTTTACGACGCTTGTTATTGTATTTTGTACAAGGATAAAAAGTTGAGTCATTGTATTGAAACAAGTGCTAATATCGCGAAGATAATCTATTCCGAAAATAGAGCACCGACTGAAATGTTAATCGCTTGCTTCATTGTAATATTTTCCGAGAGGGAGGCAGAGAATATTAGCGTCGGTCGATGCAGCTCAAATTAACGGAACCACAAAATTGATTAACAAAACACGCTTGGTGTAGCTGTTTCCAGAGAGAAGGAGGGAGAAAAAACGGACTCGTACCGTAGCGGGAGGTACACACAGACAGCAGCAGCAGCAGCAGCATCAGCAGTGGTATACATACGGTGTATATAACGATCGTGCGATTACCCTCGCGACAGACGACTCTCACTCACTCTACAGCAGCACCTTCTGTTCGCTCGGGGCACGACCGCTATTTGCATAAGCAATGCATTTTGATTCGTAGCTCCGCGCTCGCATTGTACCACCGCGCGGAAGAGGAATGACATAAATAATGCATGACATAATGATCGGCAATGGGATTTCGCGCGGGATATGGATGTGGCACGATCCCTCTTTTCCCTTGCTCCCTCCTTCCCTCCCTCGTGTACACATGTACGTATGTTATGTACGAGCGATGTATATATGTATGTAGATTGGGGACCAGAGAGAGGGGGGAGGGGATTTAGTGCGGCGCGAGTGAGAGCGTTTCGATGACGAGCAAGCGCGCGCGCGCGCGCGCGAGTGCGTAGCGGCGATTATTCGCCCGATGCCATTCGCGTATGTATACGCGTGTATGTATATATGCTGGTCGTCGACGTCGTCCCCCTATTTGCGGATGGCACGGGAACCGCGCGCGATTTTCGACTCGGTGATTTGGGAGTGGTCTAGTTGGCTGCTATTGTACTGCCGGTGATTTTTCCACACTGATGCTGTTGCCTGTACTTTGTTTTCTTGTTTCTTTCTTTCTCTCTCTCTCTCTCTCTCTTTTGGTACTTAAGCTTTTTATCGTCAGTCTATTGTATACGCGTTGGGTAAGTAAAGGAAACCTGCTACACTGCATCGCGTATCATTAGCCGAATTAAAATATCAATTGTGCCCGTGAGGTGAAACGAGCCGTGAAAAATATCTACGTTTACCTGCCGTTGGTTATATAATATATAGGAGGGACTATTATACATGCCCGGAAGACACATAAAAAAACTCACGAGGTGGAGCAACTCAAGAGAATATAGCAGCAGAGGACAAAAGCTCGAGTGTTGCTCGCGGGAGAGAGAGGATTGGGGTGTGAGATATGGGCGGGTACACCGAGGGTTGCGCGCGCTGTGCATACGCCGGCGGAGGCCAGATAAAGCGGCAAAACAGGGTTTTATGACTGTAACAGATTAGGCAGTAGCCTGCCGGCTTGCTGTATACTGCTATACACCCTTCTCTCTCTCTCTCTCTCTCTCTCTCTCTCACTCTCTTTCTCTCTGATGGTTCTTCTTCAACCCTCAGTCCCATTATCGCCGCACAAGCTTTTGTAGCTTCCTCGCTTTTGTTGCTGCTGCTGTTGCTGGCCTGGTCGTTTTCTACTCTCTCTCAGCTATACGCCGCCACCCCTTTAGCGAAGATAGAGAGAGAGAGAAAGAGAGAGAGAGAGAGAGAGAGAGAGAGAGATGACAAAGAAAAGAGAAGGGGGCGAAACTAGACGGGAAGCATCAGCAGCGGGTCGCGACAGTTGGCCGATATTTGTACACCCTTTGTAGAGAGAAAGAGAGAGAGAGAGACCAACTCTATCTGTTACCGTGATGCCTCGCTCCGAACACCACCCCTTTCCCTAAAGTATTCGCTTGTTGGCGCAGCCACTAAACAGAGAACGCTTCTGCTACTGCCTTTCGAGCCTGACTGCGTAATTGCGGATGCTGGAAACGACGGAATTTCAAATAACAAAGCTCGAGAGCAGGAAGAGAGAGAGAGAGAGCCGACCCTATATCTATCCTGATGATGCTTCTGCTGCTTGTACAGAAGAACAAGCGAGAGATTGCTTGGATGAAGCGAGCTATCAATTTCTCTTTCGAAGGCTGTATATATACGCTGCTGGCGGCTTATAGACGTTCGCTCGAGCAGCGATGGAGAGAGTAGAGAGAGAGAGAGAGAGAGAGAGAGAGAGAGAGAGAGAGAGAGAGAGAGAGAGAGAGAGAGAGAGAGAGAGAGAAAGAGAAAGAGAGAGAGGAAAAATCGTCCGGGATTATTCGCTTATTGTTTGCTCGGTATAATAAGATCTCCATCAGATCGATGGGGAAATTGCTGCTGCTGCTGCTGCTGCTGCTGGAAAAATATTCCCTCTCTATTTGCCTGGGCTGGAATTGAAAAATTATTTCGAGCGAGAGCTTCTTTGCTCTACTATATGGTGATAAGTAAATAGCTCGTCGGCATGTATTGAAGCTTCTTTATGTATATCGAACGATCAGCTGCTGTTTAATGCATGTTCGATCGACACATAACGTCGAACATCGATTCGGCACGTACCGAAATAATTCCGAATAGCAAAATCAAGGCTGATAAGCAGCTCGAGCAGCCAATTTCCCGATCTCTCTCGGTCCCCTTTTTAATACTCTCTCCACTTGAACAGCCCTCGGGGAGGACTGAATATGTTACAATTATCGCTAAACCGAACTGCCTCCTGTCCGGTTATATATATATACATATAAAACAGCGTTGCGCCGGCCTCGACACTTACGACAACAACGCCTCTCCCTTCTCCGCGTATATACAAGTCCCCCGGGACGAAAGTACCTTTTTACGATGTCCCGCCGTGCCGCCAGCAAAGCAGGCATAAATACGCGAGGGGCGAGAGCGCGAGGGGAGAGAAGGATGAAAATGAAATTTCCGCGTATACTACCGCTGATAAAGTCAGCAGCAGCGGCGGTCTCCCTTCGTATATACGATAGGAGTATATAAATTCTCGAGGTTTTCTTTATCTTTTCTCCCGGGCGCGGGAGATGCGCAAGCTCGATAATTTTCCTATATTCCTCTGTGTTGTATATCGTCTGCTCGCGGTGTACCTTTATATACACGAGGAGAATTCGCCGTGTCGATATACACGCGGCGATGATTTTACGAGCTGACGGGAGATCGATTTGCAACCGTAGCTCTTGCTGGATTTATTGCGTTTTGAATTTACGCGCGGTTTCATCTCGTCGCGTTTCAGTTACATAACGCGTATGCTTTAATTGCGAGGATTTGCAGAGTATCACGTACGCGCGCTGGGGGCGAGAGTCAAGAGCAAAAAAAAGAAAAGAAGTGATCGCGCGATGACTGACACTTCGTTACGTGGCAAAGCGAGAGATAGTCGAGAGACGCAGCGATTTTTTCTATACACACTCCCTCGCTCTGCCTTTTTTCCCCTTCCGTAGCGAATGTATATATACGCACACATATCTCCGGTCGTCCCCCCCGTTGTCGACATAATGCGCGAACTCCGCGACCCGGGAAATCTCGTTATCGTCCTTATTAAGCCTGCGAGCGAAGGGTGAATCCTCTTCAAGCGCAGTGGTAGGGGGCGTTCATATAATAAAACTTTACCCCCTCGTCGAAGAGCTGCTACTGCGGCTCGCAACAAATTACCGGGCTGTGTGGATATATAGAAAACCGCACACTGGCTGTGTATATACCGGTGGATCCCCCCCCCCCCCCCAGTTGAGGAAAAACAGTGGATGGTTACCGATACAGAGTTTGCTCTTTGCGAGCCGCGCTTTCTTTCTTATATTTGCGTCAATCAGTGGAGAGTTGCTTTTAATGGAGTTGCCATAAAGAAATATTTACAAAAAATGACGAATTTATAGTGAAGAAAAAAGTACTGCTTAACAGAATATAAATTTCATGGCGAGCATCAAGCCATAAAAATATGGAAGAGCAATAGCCCGAGGAATGTCACTGCGTGGCACATGAGCTTATTAGAGCTCGTCTGACGATTCACTTTGGCCAATTGCAGTTAATTAATTTTTTACCGCCAAGCGTCCGGCACATTTATGCACGAGCGCGTCATCGGATTCCACGCGTTCTCCAACTTTCGAACGTTACTTTTTCTCGCTAACTGTTGGTGCTTTTACGTATATACGTAAACAAAAAGAACATTTTTTTGCCACTTTACATTTTTTTTAATATTTGCATTGAATGTATTATGAAGAATGCATAAACTGCAAGAGTCGATGTCGATTGAAGTTGAGTCAAGATGCTTTCGATCGATACCGTTATACATTATACATGACATGTCAGTTTAAAAAAGTTCTTCTTCAAGTTTACGTTATTTGTTAAAGTACTTACTTCAATAGCTAACTGTCGAACTTCATTTTTAACACATGAAAAACCTTGCAAAATACGCTGTAAGACATACTTTTGGTAGCTTATTTGCCTCGAGATTTTATAACGAAAATCAACTCGTACGATTTGCAGCTTGCTCTTATGGAGATCTTTAGAAACTTCTTCTACCTAAAACAACTCTGATAAAGCCAATTCGAAAATTATATTTTCTTTGTTTATAACTCACTGTGCTTCTTTAAATAAATAATAATTAGGGACTTTCATAATCATTTGCATGGAATTTGATGTAATTTGATATTATTTTACTTCGTGGTCAAAAAAGTAGTAGAAAAAAATAGTAGACTCAAGCAGTGAAAAGTGTCTATACACGCCATCTATCTTTTCCAGTCAGAGACATAGAGAACCGGAACGTTCGAGCGCTATAGGAAAGACAAGTCCAAAACTGCTTTATAATTCACGACTGCTCGGACCTAACTGATTTCACATGATGCTTGTAAGTCGCTAGCGGAGACCAGGGCAATTAAGCGCGGACTCATCGTACCGGTGAAATCTGAAAACGTTTATATATATCTTCGAATTTCTCGGAGTCTACCTTGTGAAAAATGCTAATTTTTTCATTCTGTAATCTTTATCTTTTTGAATTTCAAAGTAATGCTCCGCGAATACATACGACGTATATATTTCAAAACCTTAGTGTTTCTTGCACCGGCGCCAACAAAAAAAAGAAATAATAAGAAACGAAAGCACATCGACAGAGTCAGAAAAGAAGCAAACGCCCAGAAGATAAAGAAGAAGAGCAAGTTCCGTAGAGCAAGACAATGTCACGACACTATCGACACTATCTCGGGACGACAACGGCGTCGCTGGTCCGCCCGAGGACGAGAGGCGTTTTTAAGAGCCCCGGTTCGCCTTATCTTCGAACAAGCCGCGGCTAATGTAGGTATTCGACCTGGCACCGCCGCCGGCCTCTATCTTGCTTTCTCCTCCGCCTTCTTCCCGTCCTTCTTTTTCTTCTTCTTCTTTTTGGTTATACACTTCGTTACCGGGCCAAGGTTCCCGCCTCTCGCAGCTGCGATTTTTTTTTCGGCAGCTCGCGGCGACGTGTATACCCGCACTGCTATATCGCGGGGGAAGGAGCAATTTTCGGCTAAACCCCCTCACTCCCGGTTGAGAATGAGAGAGCAAAGAGAAAGAGACGAAGCAGCGACGGCACTTTGGCATTTCATTATTACAAGCTTTCGAAGCGATAAAGGCTTATATCGGTCGCTTGAGTGAATGAGGCGGGGGCTTCGTCAGCTTCTTCTTTTTCTTGCTGCTTCTGCTTAAAATGTTGCGGGCAAAAAAAGATGTCGGCGATCGGCTTTTAAGTGTTTAAGATGAGCAGCTTGTAACGAGGGATTAGTTTCGCACAAAGTATATATATATAAATATATTTTTTTGTCATCGCTCAAAAACATCGAACGAGCGTTTCCATCGCGTCGTATCGCACACACGTGTATATATCTATATAGCGAAATGGAAATTCAAAGGCGCGGCGAGGCGTAGTAATAAATACCTAGCAAACTGCGTGTTCCATTTGCGCGCGACTGCGATACGGAAAGCCAGGCGAGCGTGAACTGAATATAGGTGACACGGAGGAAACATCTCTCCATTTGAATCGAGAGAGTTAGCGCATGAATCGCATCAGCCTCAGGTCTTATTCAGAGCGAGTTTCGCGTGGGTGTTAAAGAGAAGGAGAGAGAGAGAGAGAGGGAGAGCGAGTTGCAATTGTGTACCGACAACGGAACGGTACGACTGGACTTTGTTCCCAACTGAACTACTAGCGTCGCACTGTTACGACAGGTAGTAGCGGCGCGCGCTCGAGCTGAAACACTTGCGCGCGCGCGACAATCTTCGGTAAGACACTTTGGAAGTTGACTGCGAAATGTCTCCGGCAAAACCCGGGGATGGCGAATTCATTTTGTAGCTACTATTATGGAGATAATTTTATAATGATTCCGACTGACGTTGATCCGGCAAATATATTTCGTACAATAAAACGACCGCACTCGAAACTTCTCCTGCACCCTTTCCAGGTATATATATACATATATATCACTCATCGCCCCTAACAAGCGCGACTTTCGCTCTCACGATTATCATCATCGTCAAGCTCTCTCGGCGACTATCCCCCATACATATATGATATATAATCCCGCAGACAAAACAGCGCACTCTGTGCGCAGCTCCCTAAAAAGAGCCCGCGTGCGTCGTCCCAGAAGGGGGAGAGGCGAGGAACGAAATTACTCAGCATTAAAATTTTAATCATCCGCTTCCATTCATTAACGTGTGCCTGCAGCAGCAGCAGTAACCCCACATATGTGCGTTAAAATCCAATGAAACTTTCAAGAATACCCGAGACAAAGGAACAGGACCCGCGGCTACGGAGAGCTGGTATGCGCGAGGACAACAGCATCTCAGCGCGTGTATATGTTATAATGATAAATCTCTCACTCTCGCCGCGCTGCGGCAATCAGTCACACGGCCGCGCGCGCGTGACGGTTTAAGCACACAAAGCCGACGCTATACGGTATACACACACACACATATATATATATATATATATATATATATATATATATATATTTATATAGAGACGAGGGCAGAAAGGGACAAGAGAGACACTGCGGCGTTAGATTATAAGGAAGGCAGAGCGAAGGTAATGGTATATCTGTCTGGTCGTGAGGGAGAGCAGATGGGATCGTGAGGATGTATATATAGTGGCTATACGGTAGCCCCCGTGTATATCATTAACCTCATCCTCGTTTTTCGCCTTGGCGTGTATACCTTCGTGTTTGCCTGATGCGGGGACGGACGAAGCCCTTGGGTCGTCGTCGGATTTGGCTTTCTCTCTTTTTGACTCCCGACCGCAGCTCTTTTTTCGCAGGCCCTCTGCTGAGAATTCGGGACCTGACTAATTGCTTTTCCGTATGTGTGCGCGCGCGTGTTCGACGAAAACGTTAACCATTACGAGGAACTTTGCTCAGGATCTTTTTTATCTAGCCGAATCGTCAGATCCGAAAATTCTAGGAAAAAAGAGCCTCTTTATCGCGTAAAGTCAGCGTTTTTTCACAAAAAATTTCATCTAATTGTTCGCTGATTCGAAGACACTTCCTCCTCTATTTCCATGTATATACGTAGCCTATACCGTCGCCCCTTTCACAGCATCTCTCGGTGTCCCTTTCTTCTCTCTCGCTCTCTCCCTCGATCGTCGGCACACAAACGAGTAATTAACTATCTCAGTGAGGGACACGTGGTCCCACCCTACCCACTGCTGCTTCGCGCAGCATCGCTCGCTAACAGCCGTGATCTCTATCTGGCGGCGCTCACGCTCTCTCGCTTCGCTTCCCCCCAGTGCCGCCGCCGCTGCTGCTGCTGTGTTTGCACACACGCTCTTATGTTAATTTAGCTTAACGCCCGGCGACCCTCGACTACTACTACCACCGCAGCGACAGGAATAAGGGATATATATGCTACTGGCCGTCCATATATGTATATGCGTGTGACTTTGGAAATTGTACTTCTCTATCGCTTCGCGCTATGCGGTCGCGTCTTTATTTTCTTGTCCCATAAAGATGACACACGCGCGACGGTTGTGTTCGAGGAAAGGTGTTCTTCTCTACGGATCCGTGAGTTAAGGGGTATCAGCTGTGTGCGCAACTATACAATCGGGATGAATATTTCAGAGGATTTGTAGAAACTCACTGTACTACTGGCTCTCTGTTATCATTGTACTGCAATCGATGATGGTGGTGTACAAAGTGCCCGTACGCAGTTATTACTCGCGGCATTGTAATAACAGCGTGTGCGTATAACGAACACACGTGAATCGCACTTACCTACGTATAGGACAATGTGCCCGCGCGCGTGGCTGTTATTTACTCGTCCGACACGGCACAAAGCAAATAAAAGGGAAGAACAAATCGATTTGGGAACAACTCTCGAGGTGTTTCTCTCTCTCTCTCTCTATTCGCTCTCCCATTTTTTTCGCCTGATTTTTCGAGTGGTTATTAACGATGTCAAAGGAACGAGTGCTCGCGCGGGACAAAAAGCCTCGCCGCGAACAAATACACGCAAGAGAGTCCTCGTGAATCGAAAGAGAGAAGGGGGAGAATCGAGCACCGGCTTAGATAAGGGCGTCCTTTCATCCGTCGAATAAAAATAAGATTAAATTTGATCCGTCATTGACGGGGCCGGCCTGTGTGTGCGTGTGTATGTTGTGTTGGTCATATGGATGAATGGCGTCGAGGCGAAAATAAAGGGCCATATGCGACGGGACAATGGGAGCTATTATCGAGGAGAATGGAGGAACGATCGGGAGCAATGAGCTTTCTTTTAATATAATGAAGTCAAGTAATGTACTTAGTTTCTCTCGCTGGCGGTCAATGGAGCCTGCTGCTGCTGCTGCTGTGATTCGAGGGTATATATATTTTTTTTTATATTCGTGTCTATATTATATACTGTTAGTTGGCCGTTAGATCCCGAGTCATTAAGCGTTTTATTGTGCTTTTAATTCTTGCAACTCCAAAATAAGACTGCGTATATACATTCTTTGATCTAGAATATAAATAAAATCGCGCGCGTCGAGTTTGCGATATATTGTATTGCCGTTGTCGATGCTTTATGTGCTGTAACGTTGCGATAGAAACTGTGTATTTTTGAAAAATTGAAAGGTCTATTGTTAACTCGCCCATTAGCCGATAATAATAAATTACATCGAGCCTCGAAATGAGAAAACTCGGTGTTTCTCGTTGAGAAACACAGCGCGATTTTCATTGCAGGCGGCTATATAAACCCCGAAATGTCTGCAGCATAAAATTTCTCTCTGCACGTGTGTGTATAATACCCAGCCATCCCCGTCGTCTATATACTCCCCCTCGATTTTTCGGATAGAAAGACACAGCGAGAGTCTAGCGATGTGTATATAGCTGCAAAGTCTCTCTCTCTCTCTCCCCCGCGCAGCCCTCTTTCTCTCGATCCGCGGCCTTCGGGATTTCGAGAGGCTCGTCGTCTGCCGGGCTTTCCGCAAACCCAAGCCCGTGCAAATATTTGCCGGATGTTCGTTGCCGCTTGCGCTCGTTCGTTCGTTCATTCGTTCTATCCGCCGTTGCCGCCGCGTAGTAAGGCTTGACGTCGTCATGGATACCGTCGAAAAACGTTCAAATATTTGCAGCGAGAAGCAGCAGCGCGTTCTCTCTCTCTCTCTCTCTCTCTCTCTCTCTCTCTCTCTCTCTCTGCCGTTCGTTCGCTAACCAATTCCCCGCTTCGTTCTCAATTCTCGATTCCGCAAGGCTCGAGCCTACTGCTGCGTTTTCGCTGGGCTCTTCCCTATATATGCACTTTGAATGAGAAAGACTGCAGGAGTCTGTGTGTGTGTGTGTTTCCGTCGCGAGCGCGCGAGCGCACTCGGCTATCCATGGTACTTCCGATAATTGCGTTCGTTCGTTCGCCGATTGTTTCTTCCCATGCGGCTATTCTTCTTTGCGGATGCGGCACGTTCGGAATAAAGTATGTATATATATACGATATAGAGGGAGTCCCCGTCTGTGTGTGCTTAGACGAAACGATTTAAAAGCTGAGTTATCGCCGGGAAGAAGGGATGAACGGCCGCTGTAATAATTGCTTTCTCGACCGGGCCATCTCTGCTGTGTGCGCGACGTGTTTGATCAAGTGGAGGCTTTGAATAATTTTCGCGCTAGATTATCACGGGCTTGTCTGGGATAAACGCGCTTATTACGGGATCTACTCTGTGTTAAAAAACAGCGAAACCAGACGATTCGATTTAATCAGCATCAGATTACAGCGTTAAGAATCGATATATCCGAAGGAATGCCTACATATACACACATATATATACATGCATACAGCTGGTGTTCCATATAGCACACGAGAGCTCGAGCAAGAGAGAGAGAGTGGAAATCGCAGTTTAGCGCGCGAGGTCGTAAACTCGGTTATTCCCGGCGCTGCTAAAAGGGGGAGAGTATAGCTAGTTGCAGCGATGCAGCAGCAGCAGCAGCAGCAACGGAGTTACCTCTGCGGGCGCCCTATAATGGCCGGGTGTACTACCTGTGAGCCGCGCGCGCGCCGGCGAATTTATCTCCGGCATTCATCTTCCCATTAGCGGTGAATAATACTCGCGGCGTTTACGTGCCAATTTTCCATTCGACGCTCGGTCAACGCCGCCGACGCCGCCGCGGCACTGGATTATTACATTGGCTATCTCTAGCGCGGCGAGAGCCATTTTCTCAGGGCGCGATCGATTGTCGCGCTTTATCGCTCTAGGCGCGCGAATTATGGAAGCGGACACGCGCGCTAGTGAGGATTAACCGATCCACCGGCTTCAATATATACATATATACACTGCGAGGGAATTTCACAGGCTGTCGCGCTCGGTGGTAAAAATTCCTTTGATATACACTCGTCATTGGCTGATCACTGATGAGCTTGTGATATTGGAAGGCGATAAGAGGTATAGGAGCTTTTTTTATAATGCTTGCGGCTGTACCTAAGCGTCATCGATATTTACGAGAGCTAGAGTTATTCAGCGGCAAAGGCTCTACGGGATGTATTATCTTGATTATTATAACACAGCCCGCGAGGTAAGAAGAAACCGATGATAAATTGATTCAGACTGTACAGCGCGTGCATAAGCCATAAATTTTTCCGCTTCAAACCCCGCACATCAAAGAAACAAATTCGTCGAACACACACACTCGGCTATATGCACGTTCTCGCGCCGAATAGAAATCAAAGCTGCGCTCGCTCTGACCTCCTATATAGCTTATATTATATATATATATTCTCGAGTCAGAGATCTCCTTTCATGCATCTATACTACTCTCGCGGGGCTATATACGGCGGCGATTCTTTGAAGTGCCTTATATATCAATTGCAAAAAATTAAGAACAATGAATAGCTTCGGTTGAATGTATATATACACACGCGCGCGTGATCGCACGTTACAGATATACCTATATATATAATACAGAGCAACCGCACACACGTCTGCCGGCAGCAGCATCGCAAGCAGCAAGATTGCAAATCGGAAGCAACTAGTATCGGCTATATTCTCTCTCTCTAGTGCGCGATCGATCACCGCCGCGATCTCGGTCGCGTATAATTAAGCCCGCGCGCGACTCGCGTTCAATTACCTCCGTTTAACTTGTGCGTTTGTGTGAGTGTGTGTGTGTATGAAAAATATACGCAGCCGCTCGCACGAACAATAAAACGCGAGCATATAAACACTGCACACCCACACGAACGAATTTCACACAGAATAAGAGGCACACGGACACGCAGCTGCAGTGTTATTCTGTACAAACACAGGCGTTCATTCAGCCGCATTATAAGCCTCTGCCGCCGCCGATGTAATCGTCGCTCGCCCACACATGCCCGTAAATCAGCGGCTCGAACGACAAGCGCAGCAACAGCAGCAGCAGCAGCAGCAGTAGTAGTAGTAGTTGGCTATATACATATATGAGCACTAATACTATATACAGAGAGCACGAAGTGCCGGGGAGCGGGAAAGGCGAAAGTGCGCGCGTTTATTCTCGTCGGCCGCGAGAGAGAGAGAGACTTATATCCGACACGCATTTTTCAGCGCGCAATTATCGCTCGCCGAGGCGAGATATAGATCGCGCGCCGGTCAATTAATTTGATTGAAAGCCGCGTTCTTTCTTACGTAGGCGTTTTACTGCAGTGTGTGCTCGGGTTTGTTTATTTTCAACGCGAGCATAGGCGCTTGTAATTATTGATAATGTATAAGCCTGGAATTATGTTATGCGCGCGCTCAATGTTTTCATTTTGTCGCGAAACGCGCCGGCATGAATATTCCAGATATATATATATGAAGTATAGGCGTTTTATAAGTGATACTTTGACGCAGCAGGTGAGAATGTTCGCGGGTTGTAACTCGCTGTGTGTGTATAAACGGTGATAAAGTAGTCGCTTACATATATGTATAGCGTTTCATTGACGAAAAACAGCTGCAGTACGTCGACTTTTCTGGCCTCGTTAGGAGAAAATAAACGCTTGGCTTTTCGTTGTTTGGCTGCAAAAGTCACATCTCGGAGGAGAAGAAGAAGAAGAAGAAGAAGAAGAAGAAACTCCACAGGAACGCGCGACGCCTACTGATTAAATTGAGAGCTGCAGACGTGCAAGGGAGCGAGCGAGAGAGAGAGAGAGAGAGAGAAACGCTTAGGGTTCGAGCCACGACAAACTGACAGTCCTAATGCCAATTAGTGCCATTTTACCGACGGCAAGCGACGCACAATCCCCCGAAGGGCTTCTTCTTCCTCCTCCGTGTCTTCCTTCCCATATATATATTTATATATATCCAGCAACGACGACTGGATACAAACTCGCCCTCGTCTCCCTCTCTCTGTCGATTTTTTTTATATTCCGCTTGCTTCCCCGGCTAATTACGTAATACATTCGCTTTGTATATATACGTTCGGCTGCACAACTCGCCATGAAACGTAAACGCACTGTAACTGCTGCGTGGGATGGAGAAAGAGGCGAAAAACGTATATAGTACGCTACTCAGCTGGCGATTACGTATATAGAAGAGTACACCTCGAGAATTAACGAGGATGAAAAAGTGTACACGAATCACGAATGATCGCGCAATGTATTAAATAGATTACAATTTACTTTAAGCATATACAACCATAATGTGTGTCAATTTCAATAATAACTAAATCCATTTCAGTCGAGTGGGAATTATGACCAGGCAGTCGCGGAATTTCAATAATCGAATTTGATTACACTTTGGTTGTGATTTAAGTCAGATTGCGCTAATTAGAGAACTGGCAAACACGCGTTTCACAGACTGGAAACGTGCTCGATGTACAATATCGATACAGCAATAAACGACATCGATGATGACTGACGGCAGCGTATATTAGCCAGTCAAAACGCCTCGTTCGATCGACAGCGTTAAATTCTACCCCTTTAACTGTAGTATAACACACTCACACGCCCGGCCACTTGTCGCTATTTCGACGTCATAGCAGATGGCGCCACCGACAATGCGCCGCAGTAGCCAATCAG
Organism: Muscidifurax raptorellus; assembly: GCA_020010945.3. Classification (NCBI taxonomy): domain Eukaryota; kingdom Metazoa; phylum Arthropoda; class Insecta; order Hymenoptera; family Pteromalidae; genus Muscidifurax; species Muscidifurax raptorellus. Next base: position 30,744,225 of record CM052078.1, read on the forward strand.
TCGCGAAAAAAAGAGTTCTTTGTCTCGCCGACGAGCTGCTAACGAAAGCCCCGAGCTCTTACCCGGAAGCGACAAAAGCGAGGAGGAAAAATCAACGAGCGCCGTCAAGTCACACACATATACACTATATATATACACAGTATACAATACCCTAGAGACTACAACCAGTCGAGAGAGAGAGAGAGAGAGAGAGAGAGAGAGAGAGAGAGAAAAGAAAGTCGTGCGCCGGGTCGCGCGGAAGAAACGCTCCATCGAGTGCTTGCGGATATAAAAAGAACACAAGCATCAGCGAGAGAGAGAGAGAGTCGGGGAGGAGGAGAGGAAAAGGAAAAGGAATTCCCGCGCTGTAGCATAGAGCCTCGATTTTCACGGATCGTTAGTCGCGCCTCTTCTGATATCTCGCGCACACGGCACCAGAGAGGGATAGAGCTTGGATTAAAGCGCCTGCGGAGTAATGCTTCATGCACACGCGCACAGCTATATATACGGCGAATGCAATTTTCGCAGCTCTATACTCGGAAAAAAGCCTGGCTCTAGGCGAGAGAGAGAGAGAGAGAGAAAGAGCGAGTGTCGGTCGTAGTGTGTCTCCACTTTGTGTCCCGTGGAAATCAATAGCGGATCGTTTTCCGCGCGACGACGAGTGGGCGGTGTTTTATAGCATATAGGTATATATATACGGTATCTCTACTACTTCGGGGAGTGAGAGAGAGAGAGAGAGAGAGAGAGAGAAATGATGACGAGGAGGGGACTTAGCAAGCTTGATTGCCGTGTAATTTGAGCCGGGGAAAATTTAGTCGCGCTGCGAATAGATATGTGCACACGGGGATTAAGTAATAACCATTCGAAAATTTGCTGCAATTTCGCAGCGATATGCATGTACTTTGATATATGCCGCGCAGCAGCCGGTTATATATAGACCGCTTGGCTTGATTGGAAAATCAGCGGTTTCGATTACGATATCCAGCTTTGCTCGTTGTTGATAATGCAGTCGCGGAGTAGTATATAATACCTGTTCTACATTTTCCGATTGCGCGTTACAAAAGTGTTGGGTCTAATTGAAGAGAAAACAAAAAAAAAACAGCTGTTACAAACGAGACGGATGTCGACGAATTAATTTCCATTCCGAAGGAATTTAAATTGGCTGCAGCACGCGAACGATCGACGACTACGGGCGAATGATCGACCTCCTTTTTCGCAGTCCCTCTTGCTCTCAGACAATGAAGCTTTTTACTTGCGACGACTACGACGACGACGTGATTCGGAATTATTATGGGAGACAGTCTTGCGAACGAGGATTTTATTTATTGCCGGCGGTAAAATTCCTTGAACGATCGATTGCGAGAGATTTCGAGGACCTAGTATATATCGGTACCTTTGTAAATAAGTCGGTAATGCGACGGCTATTTTGACGATGTGACATAAAACTTGTCTATATATATATATATATATAGATGCAGAAAAAATAAAACGACGCGATAAAATTGTTTTCAAGCCAAGTAAAACGTGGGAGTATATAACAGAATTGATAATGGACTTTATAAATACCAATCATTATATACGAAACTCTTGCTTTTGCGAATCAACGAACCGAAGAGAAACATTTGCCCCTTCCGTACAACACTAAACTGGCCGAACTATTTGAAAGCTATACGAATTATCGGATATTGTCTAAACTCGAAAATGTTGCCAATCTTCCTTCTTAAACAAGCCACAGAGAGCGGCAAGGATCCCCGGAAAATCTAAAGCACGCAGAGTCTCGCTCTCGAAATTAATAAATTCGAGAACCGATATAAGGCTATATAGGGAGGAGCCCGGCTCTCATCTCTATTATCCACGAAAATCCCGAAGCCATACCACGCTCCGGCAAGTTGAAAGTATGCGATAACAATTTCACGAGTAGCAGCGGGTAAAATCGCTCTATGAAAGCCGTGTGCGTGTGTGCGGGAGGATGTGTAGCCGAACAGTATACAGCTCGTTGTTTTCGCGGGCAACTTAATCTAAGACATGGAAGTTTCGCGTGTAAGCTCGCGCTGCTCCGAGAAAGAGCGGATAACAATATAGGCAGCACAAGGGTCCAGGAAAATTGCTCCGTGGATCGTTAGCAGCGCAAGAGTATGGCCGCAGACAGCCATTTTCGAGAGAATTTCAAAGCTGAAAAATCCCACACTCCTCATAATAGGCTATCGATTTATTTCTCTCGATTAAGAATACTTCGTGCTCGAACACATACATCTATTGGAAACGGATCACGTTCTGGTTTGTTTCCTCGAACTTTTAAGCAAAACATTATTCAACGATAAATATGTGCACGAGTTACCATATATTTCCATCGAAATCTCCCGCGCGTGTTTGCGTTTCACCACTTCCTCTACGAGGAAGCAATAAAGGAGGCAGCGGCCTGGCCAGCGGCGGCGACGGGGAAAGAAGAAAGCAACAAGAGCTGGTGCGCAAAGCGGTAATTCGAGAGTTATTTAAACGAGAAAAGAGGGGGAGAAGGGGAAAGAGCGAGCAGCGGTTATTCTCTTATACTCCGTACGTGTGCGGACGTATATACAATTGCGCCCTGCCGGCAAATCGCACAATAGCTTATGTCCTGAACGCTTAGCGAGAGAAAAAGTGAGTATAGAGAGAGAGAGAGACCCTCTTGACTAGAGTGCTGTATACCAGGTGGATATATACACGGTGCGCGTGTGCGTGGATGTAAAAATATAGGGGGAGAAAATTAGTGGAGCTCGAATGCTTTTTATGCAGGGGGAAAGAAAACATCGCGAGACTGGGACTAGGTGTCTAAGGAAAAAAAAATATTAAAAATTGTAGCTATTGCACGAATAAAAGTCTGCGTAAGAAACAACGAAATACTTACACCGTTCAAAAAAAGTCTACGAGAAGCTCGAGTGTGGCGTATACGAGGAAAAACAGAAGGGTCCAGTGACGGGTAACCACGAGGGATAAAGAGACCTTACAAGATACAAGTCTCTCCCGTCCAACTCTCAGACCTCCTCGTCGTGGCCCTTCTTCTTCTTCTCTCTCACTCCTAGTGGACCAATTTACGGGGCTCTTAGACTCGGGGGGTAGGTAGGTAATACAGTGTCGCGAGCGCAGACCCGAGGGGTCGTTTCCGGCCATTGTGTCGCAGCCGCCGGAGGGGATTATTTTGGCGGGAAAAGGGATTTCGTTGCACGTTTAGGCTCACTCTTTTCTCTTTCTCTCTCTCTCTCTTTCGGTATAGCTGCACTCCCCTCGTCTATAGCTCGGTCGGCTTATTGGCTCAGCACCTGCCATCGAGCGGGCTTAATTTTTTTTTCTCGCTGGCCTGCGGCTCCTTTTCTCGCCTCGTTCTTGTTGCTCCTCCTCGTCGTCGTCGTCGTTGTCGTCGTCGTCGTAAGAGTAGCGATGCCGGGGGCTAGGGGAGAAACGAGTGTATAGTGCAAGGGGAGAACAAGGTGCTGCTGCAGATCCGGTATATCGTACGGAAGTCACGTTGTTTATTGTTTCGCGCGCTGCTGCTCGTTTCATCTTTCTCTGGGGAGGGTTGCAGGAAGTTAGACGTTTGCGCGCAAGTGGTCTATTGATTTTTGTAATGCTAAACGCTTTTTCGGGACACTGCATAAGAGGATCATGAAGTTTTATTTTATAACAAAACAGCAGCACCCGCCGTGAAATAGTACTATACATATATCGCACTCGATATGAATTTATATAAAGGAATATTGATCAACGTTTGCCAAGCGGTTCTTCCCTGCGTCGGTAATTAATTAGGCACGCGGGGAAAATTAAACGAAAACATATCACGCGGCGGCTGAATACAAGTACACGCGCATCACACATAGAAGGTCTCTAATCAAATTATCATCGGAAAGTAGAGAAAGCAAACATTTGTTCAGCGATCGATTACACGCATGAATCAACTCATCCGAATTTCAAACGCCAGTTTGCTATTGAACACCGAGCGTAAAAATAATAGACCGAGCAAGAAAAGAAGAGATACACATATATCTACCGCACACGCGCGAGTGAAATCGATCGAGAACAATCCATATACACATATAACCGAAATCGATTCGCACGCGGCTTTCTTTCTCCGCGCAGCTCAAGGAGGAAGAGAAGGCAGTCTCGCATTGGCTCCGAAAGGAGCACACGAGAATTTTTTCAGCTGTGCATATTTGTTCCGCGTGTTAAACAACGTGGGGATCTCGCAATGTACAGAGAGATGAGGGGAAAAGAAGAAGGGGAAAGAACTATACTCTCTCTCTCTCTGTTTCTCTAAGGCGCTCTAAACAGGCCGATTAAAAGTATCAATATTTGCCGAATCGAGGGGTCTTGTACAAACTCCGCGCCTTCTGTCCCTCTCCCTCTATCGCGCGCTAGCACCTTTTTTTGCTCGACCGCTGCGTCGTTCTATGTATACTTTCATGTATAATACGTTGGAGACCGTATGGTTTCACAATTCCCGCCTTATTCGCGCGTATCTTATATCCCTGTGTGCTGTCCTTGAGGACGCAGTGTCAAGGTTTGTTCTCTCTTTATATACTTTTTAGTACACACATAGACATATTTTTTTAATATATATGAATGTATAATAACGATGTTTATTTTCAATTATAATAGTTAGCTAGCTACTAGGAAAAGCAGCGCAATAATATACTCAAAAGGTATAGATCTTGACCGTTCGATGCCCCCTAAATAGGGGTCCGAGTAGACCCCTAAAAATCAAAACTTCAATAATCCTAAGCCCTCTATACCGTAAACAAAAAGGCGCAGAAGGGTAAAAAACGTAAAGTGAGTGATAAACACATGCAGATAGAAGCGCAACACGCTGCACCGTATATAGTCATCGACCCCCCTATTTGCTGCGTAAGCGCAACAGCCCTTTCAAGGTCCTCCACGTGCTCACATCCCCCCCGCACACGCATAGGCATATAAATACATTGTTCTGTTCCTCGTCCTCGTCTCCATGTACCACATCCGGTGCGCATTTAGGGTGTGCGCTTTATGTAACATCACAGGGGTGGTGGGAAAATCCCCCTTTCGTTGCGCCTCACCTCGAGCGCGCGCGCTCGCGCGCAGATCGACATTATTATTACCATAATCATTATTTGTACGTGTGGATGGGTCTTTCAGGCCTGCCACCGTCACCGCTAAGTCGAAGCCGTTTAATTTTCTCGCCGTCGCTGGCTTGATTTTTTTTCGCCATCAGCAGCGCGCAAAAAAGAGGGTAGAAGTACACGATGCGGTAGGGGGCTGTATAAGCGAGCAAAGTAATTTTGTGCAGGGGCACGAAACGGATATTGACTCGCGCGTCGTGAACATGGTTTTATCGTTATTGTAGCATATATATGTATGCGTGCGCACACGTGCGCGTCGATGTTTACTTTCACGCAATACGGCGGCGGTTGACGTAAAAATGACTCGCACTGGGATTTGATTGCGCGTGATTTTTTTTTATTTTCCCTCCAATGGAGGGGATTGAGTGGCTCGAATGTGTGTACGCTCTTGAGGTTTAACGTTCAATTTTTCATCCGTGTATTTTACAGCTGAAGGGCGAGCACGCGGGATTAGTCAGCGAGCGTTCGTAAATATTGCACAAACTGCCGTTTTATATCGAGCGAAATCCCGCCGATGACCGTTAAACTCGCGCTATGAATATTGCTCTTTTTTTTAGTAATTCTATATCCGAAACAGCTATAGTCGATACATTTTCAAACGTAAAAAAGAACAGCTTCGATGTTATTTTTAACGATAAAAATATATACAGACACACGCACACACACTACAAGGCAATGTATTAAATTTATACTGCGATGGTTTGCTCGACAAATGATTAATATGCTGAGACTGCTTTCCGAGAAAGTATGATGATCATACCGTAATTGTTTAAAGTTTCAATAATTTTAGCAACGTCAGAGAGTAAATTAGCATACGATTACTTTCCAGCCAAACTGAGTTGAGCAAACTTTATCGAATATATATATATATAAAGCGATCAAAAGCCACTACATAGATTACGCAAACAAGAAATTATCGCAGGAATATAACTGAAGAGATATATCAGAATTTGTAGCCGCGCGCACGCGGGAGGTCGATATTTTGTATACATAACACAAAAAAAAATGTGTAATCGCCGAACTTCAATTAACCAAAGCCCTGTCCAGTTAAAAATTCATCCGGGTTCTTTCCCTAATTCGCCTCGGCGTCCCCAAGCCCCATTTGCATACATGCATTCGTTATGTGTACACGCGATCCCAAATAAAAAGCAGAGAGGGAGCAAAAGGGGTCGGCCGCGCGCGTCATCCCGCTCGCGATCTCTGCCCTCACGGCTATATGAGCATAATCCGCGCTATTCATCGTCGGCCAGCCGAAGAGACTCACGCGGCCATCCTTGTATTATCTCCCTGCTTTATCTGCCGATTATGCGGCGTGTGTGTACGTAGGCGCGTGTGGGTCTCTTTCACGCTGAAGCCCTGCATATATCTTATCTCCGGCGAACTGCTTACTATTTCTTCTTTTTGCTCAGCGCACCGCCTCGATCTTGATCAAACCGCTGCAGCGGCCCACCACCTTCTGCTCTGCGCATATAATATGTAAAGAAGATTTTGGATCACATCCCATCGCAATCTCCCATTTTCCATGTGCAACTCCGTCCACAGGATCGCGTGGAATCAGAGCGCATGCACGAGGCATCAGCGCCGCCTCACTTGAAGGACACGTGTGTGAGAGAGCGCAATATATATAGATCAGGCTTCCGGAGACACGTGTCTCTCGGGCACTTTGGCGATTGAGAGAGAGAGAGAGAGAGAGAGAGAGAAAGAGAGAGAGAGAGAGAGCGCAGCCGCTGCTCCCCACTCTCTTCCTCGTGTGCAGGCTATATACAGTACGTACTTAGGCGTATTATGCGTCCACAGCTAGAGAGATCGAGTGCAGTCACGTGGCACAGCGTGTATTAGCGAGACATGAGCTTTCCTGTGTGTATGCACAGATTGAGTTGTACGCGCGATGTCAGTCGAGTGGGAATTTTGCTGATTTTTGAGCCATGTCTTGGGGATGTTAGCAATTATTTTACTTGATGGGAGTTTTTAAGTTGTTGAACTGAAAATTATTCGACGCTACGCTTGTTCGAATGAAGCAGCTTGTTATAGGGAGTGTACGAGTAGAGAGAATGAGAGGGTATAACCTAGTTTTTTTTTCACTCACTCTCGATGTGTGTATAATTCCGCATTGTTTAATCATTGCAGTGGGTCAGACCGTTTACGGGATGTCTGCATACAATATATATACGTATATTACGCATGTTTTTAATCGAGATTCAATATGAGATTCAATGTAATAATGGAAAACAATATATTTATTAATTTAACTTATAAATTCCCACATGTAAATATTTTTAATGGAATATCAACTTACCGTATATTTGTACAATTCACGTAAATTATATCAGGATTTCAAGCAATACATATGCAGTATGATAATAATAATAGTAATAATAACAATAATTTTATGATCATATTAATTAATCCTAAATTAAACGGACACCCAGTCAAATAAACACGAATTATACAATCGGATATAATTTCTATACATACATATATATATATATATATATATATATATATATATATATATATATATATATATATATAGAACGTGCATCGGCCCGACAATAATATATAGTCTTTGAATTTTCGCAACTCATAAATACAGTCCCTTTTACTGAACCCAACAGCCAACAGCAGCACTCGCATTTATATTTGAATAAGACCGTATTACGATAAATCTTAATAATACGCCGTTGTCATGACAGATGGTGCTTCGGCATTACCCAGACCGTCCGAATCGCATTTCCCGCGATCAAACGAGCGCGCGGCGGCAAACTCGACTACTACGAGGATGATTATTATCGCCGCGGGGTAGAAAAGATCATGAAAAAGCCCTCGCGCGGTATTCAGGGCACATATTACCGGGGGGAGAAGAATAAACTGATTTGCGCTTGGCAGCCAGAGTGGCGTGCGATGATGTGTCCTTGTGTGTGTTTTGCGCATGCGCGTTTCTGAACTTCTTTTTACAAATTGCATGTGCGGAGAAACGTAACGATGTTTGCTCTGATTTGATTGAGATAGCTGCGCTGCTAATAGTTAAACAATTTATTCGGCGTGCTTTGTATTTAAAGAAGCGTAATTATTAATTTGAAAGTTGTGCTGAGTTTCGAACGATCATTAATAAGCACTCGGCTCAGAATTTATTTATTTGTGTCTGCAGTCACGCCGCACGGGCTTCATTATCTTTCAAAAGACTTTATAATTGCGACGAAATTTTCCTGGACAAACGGAAAAGTTTCTTTTAAGAGTGAGCGCGCGAAGCGATACGAGTCATAATATTAATAATTATGTTGGCATAATTTGCCACTCTTGATAAAATATTGCATATACATATATGAGTGTATGTTATCTTAGCTGTGGCTCTTATCTATTATATAAAATTACTATGACATTGTAAAGCGTTTGCAAACGTTCTTTTGACAATGTCAACAGTTAGATTTCTCAAAATACGTTTGTTTTAAACAGCGGTACTATAGAGATAGCGCGGGCGTCGTTCTTAATATTAATATTTGTACCGGTTTTGAAGCTAGAACCGAATTAATTGTTAAAAACCTAATCTTTTGTGCGCGACGAATTTTTATTGTCTGTTGTTCAAATCGCACGCAGTTGTTGACACAGTTTTGTAAATAAAAATCAAATTGACGTTCATAAAAAAGGAGAGAAAAAATAGCGTTTCAAATTAAGCATAAATATGCAAAATTGCGAACCCAGTTAGATAACAAATCGATAACATAACTTTGATAGACGCTATCGTCAATTTCATTGCCACTCATTACATACTTCTAATCATAACCTTCGCGCGTGCGCGCAAAACCGCATATGTAACAGTTCGCAGCATAACGCAAACGTCGCCCTCAACAAAGGAAAAAAAAGTTCAACCGACAAAAATCCGCGAAAACCGCGCTAGAGCTACGTCGCGTAGGAAAATTACGCGTAAACAAGCAGAGCGACGGCTGCGGCCTCGGGTAATTGTCACGCTCTCGAGCGGCCTGGAGCACTGCACGCGTATCCAAGTAGCCGGCTGCGAGCTATAGCGAGCGAGAGGGAGAGGCACTATATCGGTTTACCTCGGCGCGACCATAATATCGCACGTGGTTAAATATCTATCGCGCCTCTCGCGCGCCGGTAATCGCCGGACGTTAAATTTCCCTCGTTCTCTCTCTCTCTCTCTCTCTCTCACACACACACACACACACACACACACACACTGCAGCTCTGAGACTGTGTGTATGTGTAGAATGCAGTAGTGGCGTAAACATGTGCGGTGGAGAGTGCAAGTGTGCGTGCGGGAATTTAATGTGTGTTTATGCAGCAGCACATGCGAGACCGAGCGCTATAAACGCCGCTTTTAAAGATGTATTATGGAAAAGGAGGTGTGCGCGTTCATTATAAGCCTGCGCAGACTTTCTGTTGTTTTTCGATCTTTTTTTGGGTGCCCGAAGCTTCGTGTTTTGATTGCTCCGTTTGTTGATTCGGCTGCTGTAATGGGCTTTCAGTTTGGGCATCGATTGTTTAAAAAGCAACGCAACAGTTAGACGCCTAAATAGAACTGGAATATCTATCTGAATAATACTATTTACAATAGTATAAACGACTGTAGTCTTTGGTTTATGCCGTAAAAATAATATCAAACTGCTTTATTGCTAAGGATTTTGTTGTTGTAATAAGTCCGTTCGTTATTGGACATTAAAACACAGTTAAAGATAATCAAGTCGTTAACCTGATTTTACATCTATTTTATGGTCGAGAGTTTCTATTTTAATTTATGAATTGTTGATTTATGAAAACAAGGCTGACCACAAGGATTGGGAAACCTATATTCGATTTTTTTTAATAACACGCCAATAAAACAGCTTGAGTCGTAGAAAAAAGCGACAAAATTGTGTGGCAGAAAATTTCATTAGATTTCGCGACACTGTAACGAGAGCAACAATGGCTTCTACTCGTATATACATATGTATGTATATTCACACGTCTACAGCAAACACTGTACACCATTGTCCCTCGTATTCGAATCCAAAACAAACACCAAATGCGTTAACGATTGATAATCAATAGTTTTCATTACAGCCACATCGGTAATCGAGAGCCCAGCAACAGCCTATCGACGACGTTCATCGAGCATAGCCAATTAAATCAGTGAGATTCGATCATCATCATCATCATCATCACCTATAAGCTCTATAAGCTCAACTAAACGGCGCGGTCCGCAATATAAAAACCATTAATTACCACTCGAACGCTCTGTATGCGTGTAATCCCCCTCCCACTTCATAATCGCATTTAACCTCTCGCCATTATGTACCTCCGCTGCTCTCGCTCTCTTGAGCCCGTATATGCACAGACATACACACATACATAGATATATCAATGCGTCTCGTTCGTCTGCACACACAGTATCACTATATACGCTTATACACATAAGTATCCACTTACCGGATGCCTGGCAGCTGCAGCCGCCGCCACGGCGGCCGCATTGATTCCGGCGCTTGGGTACATTTTCCCAGTCGTTCTCTCCTCCTGCTCCTCCTCGCTATTACTCCTCGGTTTTCTCTTCTTCTGCCGGCACTCACGGGCAGCTCCTCCTCCTCCTCCCGACTTCTCGCTAGAAGGGAAATACAGTCCTGCTATCTCTGTCTCTCGCTCTCTGCGAACCCTTAGGATTCGGTGTACCGACAACTGTTTCGTCGGCGACGTCAATTATTACTCTCGCTGGCGTTCATAATATTTTTCTATCACACGGAGCACTGATCTAGAGAGCCTGTTCACTTTTGTTTACTGCAACACACTCGGTGGGTGTGTATATGTATTATTATTATTATTATTATTATTATATACGTCGGAATAAATTTGCACCACTGTATAATGACGGCGATTAGACGGCTGTTCAACGCGTTGATTTTAATACTCGAAACGAAGAAATTGCAGTTTAAACGACAGCCTCGAGAGAGCGGAACTGCTGCGCTGCAATACTCCAGCCGCAGCGGCACTTCTTCGGCGACTTTTTCCTGCCGCGTTGGAACGCCATCCGAATTCAATGCCCACGCGCACGAGCCACAGTCGAGTCAATCGACTGTCACAGCACTTGCTTTTCCTCCAGCCTCGTTATTTTTCACTTTTCACAGAGGACTGCCCGCGGTGGCAACTGTTTCACACTGTGCACACTCGGAGCTTATCCCGACACGGCCTCGAAGTACGAACTAACTGCACAAATTGTCGGCTGACACACTCGAGCGACGGAAAGCGAAAGCTGCTGTATACAAGTATTATGGACGCGGCGCGCGTCTTCGGCAAGAGAAAAAGAGAAGACGGTGTATCGCTCAGCCGGTAACGCAGGCGACCGATGTTACCGACCAGGCGCAGGAGTGGAGCACGAGGTGCGAGAGAGCGCACAGTATACAGACGCTATCCTTGTTTCTCGCTCGGCTGCTGCAGCGGATCGGATATGGTTCACCGCTGCGGATCGAGACTCGGCGAAAATCGATAAACTCGATATCAAAGCTTTACCGCTGGGAGACGACGGCAACGACGACGAAAGCGCGCAAGACGACTGCGAGAGAACTCGTGACACCGCACACCAAGCCAAGCGAGCCCGCTCGGCTGCACCGACGACACACCACTTGAGTACTCGCGCTGATGGCACTCTGAGAGAGAAGGAGAAAGAGTGAGGTTATGTACCGCACCACACGACACACTCTCGATAATATGTACTGAACCGACGCTGCACTGAGAGATGAGGATGATGTAGCTGGAAGAACGCCGAGGCTGCTGATGATTCGTGTTTCCTGCTGGGCGATTCGAGAATTGAAACAGAGTCACGTCGACGCGCTGTTGCGGAGGAGCATCAGCGACGAACCTCTCTCGGCGGCAGCCTCGAAGCGACTGACGGGCTTCTGAGTAGTGGGGGCAACTTCATCCCCACCAAGCGGTGGTTCTCTCTCTCTTGCCGCCGCCACCGTCACCGACGACCACGACGCCGCTGATGCCGCTTTACTCTCCCCCTTCTCTCTCTCTCTCACTCTCTCGCACTTCTGGCAACACAGCGGCTCGCACACATACACATATATATATCCAGACACAGGCTCACACACAGCAGACGGAGAGCGATATTCGCGCGCTCGTCCCCCGCGCTCCGCCGTGCCCCCGTTACACCCCTAACTACGCCGCGCAAGCGACGCTCTGGCTCTCCCTCTCTCGTTCACTTTCAGCGCTCTTTATTGCTTTCTCGCTCCTTTTTTCTCTCGCTCGCGCTCTTGTATACACACTCTCGTACACACGCACACACAGAGCGCTGTGCGCACACTCTTAATTGTCCCTATATCCGTATATAGCCGGCGCACACTCCTTCGCTATTTATTTCTCTATCTCTCTCTCTCTCACACACGTACATACACGCGCGTACTTTTTGTGCTCGTGCAGCAGCTCTCTTTCCGTCCTTCTCGCACACGTACACATTCTTTCAGTGTACAGAAAGAGGAGCGGGGGGGGGGGGGGGGGTTCGATTCCGTCCTCGTCGCTCGCTCGCTTGTACTGCACTTTCTCTGGCTGTCTCGCTCTGGCGCGCGATGTCGGGGTATTCCCCCGCCTCTCGTTCTTTCTCTCGCCCTCTCACTCTCTCGCTCGGGGAGCGAACGAGCGATGTTTCTCTCTGCTCTCTGCGGGCTATCTCTTTCCTGACTGTCTGTCCCCCTCTATCTATCTCCCTCTCTCTCTCTCGCCCGTTTGCTAGTTCGCTGCTGTACAGGCAGCTCTCCTCGCGCGCAACCCCGGCCCCGGCGAAACTTCCATGGTATTAACCGGCGCGCGAGCGCGATAGCTCCTTTACAATTAGTCGCTCCGTTACGTAAAAGCCTGCGTCCTCTCTCTCTCTCTTCTCTGCTCCTTGTTCTTCTTCTTCTTCTTTCCCACCAACGGCTATATACATATATGTATACACTCTCTCGCTCTTTCTCGCGCGCTTAGTAGCGTAAAACGCGGCCACGAAAATCACAGCAAGGCTCTTTCTCACTCCCGCTCCGTCTTTTTCTCGTCGCTCTTTCTTCTTCTTCTTCTTCTTCGCCGTCGTCTTCCATGACGCTCTTCTTGCGCTTCCTTATTAAAAGGAGCTCGAGAAAGACTCTCTCGGCGGAGAAGTTGCGGGGAAAACGCGCTCCGGATTTCCGCGCTCACTTCCACGACGTCTTGGTCCCTCCTCTTCCTCTCGTACTTATATACTTTGCAGCGCTCTCCTTTGACGATCGATGCGCGCAAACGAAGAGCGAGTTTATCCTCCCCCCCCCCACGCTCTCTCTATCTTCAGCGCGCGCTATTTTCGCTCCAACTAATCTCGTTATAAGCGTAATTAATGCGCGAACCATTAACTCCCGGTTTTATCGTATACATAGCTATAGGACGCCTGTTGTACGCTACGCCCATAATACGCGTGATGCGTTTAAACCGCTTATGCGGGAATTTGATCTAGAGCCTGCTCCGCTCCAGGTGTCTGTGTGTATGTGTATAGCGCGCGTCAGTGGAGAGCGGGGGAATTTTTTTTTTTGGAATTTCGAAATTGGGGTGAAAACGCGCGCCTTTTTACATCGTCAAAGAAAAGAAATAGAGGGGCAAGAGAGGGGGGGTCGTGCGTGTTGCGCGTATACATCGACGATATAATTCATGCTCGCCTGCTGTATGTCATTGACTAGTCGACGAGCGATCTCCACAATGTCGCGTGACGCATGCACACAGAAACGCCCGACGTGGTTATTAAACGCACGAACGCCTCGACACGCAGCCAGGCCCGAGCCGTCGTCCCGCTTCAACCTCTGACTGTCTTCCTATATATGTATACACACACGCACGAACACACTCCCGCGGCTATCTCGGTCTCTCTTCCTCACCCTCGCGTACACATGTATATCCCGAATTATCATTGCTGCTGCTGCTCCCGGTTTCACTTTTCTCTTTTTGTTTCTCTCTCTCCCTCTGTCTCTCACTCACTTCGTCTCCAGCGCACACTCGTTTACTAATTCCCTTTCGCTCTGAAATTTTCGTAGCGAAAATTGTGCAACTCTAATTTGAGTGGGAAATTGACTTAACTCGCGCGTGCGCGCATAATTATACTCTATTTTGGAGTGAATTTCGCTTCCCCTCCGGTTGTTTCTTTTTCTCCCGGTGGCTTTTTTTTTAATTGCACAGAGGGGCAAAACGCGCGGATAACCACGTGCTATACCTATATGTATATAGCCGGTCCCAACGATCTGCGAGTGAATACTTAACTCCTTATAAATTGCTGCTTTCGTTCTTAGAAATTGAGCAGCTTGTATTCGTTTTCCCTTGATTTTACGCATATATATGCTTTTCGACACTTTTCGCATCGACTTCGCGCACACAATGCAAAATGTGCTCGTTTTCATAGAGCCGGTGCGTCTCGCGCGATGAAAAAGGAGGCTAATAAAAATCGCGGGTATAACGCGCGGATTTTGATTCAATTAAGCGGTTCCGGCTTGAATTCACGTTCGACCGACTATTACTATAGAGTACAAGCCCGTTAATGCCGGGCTCGCTGTGGCCGTAAATAGAGACAGGGATATCGAGGAAGCGGCGAGCGACGGAGATAGCGCAGAAAACGTGTATACAGCGGAAGGGAGCAACGAGAGATAGATATACACAGTGGCGGCGGCGGCGGCGGCACTGTACAACAGGCTGCAGCGCGAAATTGCTTTTCTTTGTTCCATCTGCGCGCACACGCGGGGCAACCAACAAGCAGTGGTCTCGTCTGTAGGTATATATTCGATGCAGCGGCTATATAGTATTTCTCTCTTTCTCTCCGCGGAGAGCAGCTACCTATATATATACAATATACATACATACATACATACACCGCGAGCGGCAATATTTTTATACCGATTGCTGAGCGTTTCTCTCTCTTTCTCTCTCTTCCTCCGACAACAAGCCGTGTATAGTAATGCGCGTTCGGCCCCACGCGATGTGCATATAAACGTAAACTCTCTCCGCTCCTCTCCTGGCGCGTATATCGACGAGCGTAAAAATACACACGACGTCGGCGCTGAATTTTAGGGAACAAGTCGAATATTCAGGAGGAGAGAGAGAGAGAGAGAGAAAGACATGTGCAGCGCGAGGTGGTCGGTCGCACGCTTGCATGCATGTAGTAGTAGTTGGTCGTCTTCGTCGTCGTCGTCATTCGCCTCCTGCGCGCATCAGTCGCTTAAACGCGCTGGCGCGGGTGCGGGGAGCGAAACGACGTGACGAGCATACACGGGTATTAGCCCCGCTCGGTTGCCTCTCTCCGTGTAGTATATACATATACCCACTCGGAGGCAGCAGCAGCAGCTCCTGATGCAGCTCTGCGGGGCCGCCGCGCAAACGCGAGCGCTGAGCGCCTGTATAGATATACACAGAGACTACAGAGAGTGTGAGAGAGAGAGATGTATATGTATACAGACAGGAGCGCAGCCCCGAAAGTTTTTCGCAAAATGGCCGTCGTCGTCGTCACACGCGGATGTCCGCATAAACTCTATCTCTCTTGCTCTTGCTCGCGTCTATCTATACATACGTCTTACGTAATTCTCCTCCATCCCTCCTGTGCGATGCTTGCCCCCCCCCCTTTCTCTCCCTCTCATTCGTGATTTCTCTCTCTCACTCGTACCTATAGAGCTCGAGTTGGCCCACAGCGAGGAGAGCAATGCCACAAATATGGCGCCTCCTATTTCCTCTGGCTCTCTACCCCCTGCCTCTTTACCCCTCGAACCCCTTTGCAGCAGCGTCGAGCAAAAGTGAAGGAGAGAGAGAGAGAGACAGAGAGACGAAGCGAGAAGCTGAACGGCTGCTCGTGTTGGCGCAGCAACGCTCTATACAGGGGAAGACAGAGAGAGAGGGCGAACCAACACGCGTAAAAGCCCCCCGAGAGTGCGAGTGCCTCGCGTAGCGCTCGCTCACTCGCACACACGCCGACACACAAAAGACAAGTTTAATGTGTGCGCGAAGCAAAGCGGGTGGTAGATATATACCAGCGCGGCAGCTCAGCAGTTCGCTCGAACCGAGAGAGAGAGAGAGAGAGAGAGCGAGAGAGAGAGAGGGAGGGACGGCTGTATTGGTGTGTAGTAAGGGGTGCCCCTATGTGAATATCGCGCGGCACACAGTCCCAAGCAGTTTCCTACTTGATTGCCGCTATCGGCCTGTGTGCTTCTCTCTCACTCTCTCGCTAGTGCAGAGAGCCGTGTATAAAGGAGAGAGAGAGAGAGAGACACGCACACAAGCTCCTCTCTACAGCTATATAGAAATACTCGCTAGTAGCTCAGTCTCAGTCCGCGCGGACTCGTAGCTCGGTTCGTTCGAGTCAGCGCAGCCAATAGCAGAGCCGCCAGGCGGTGCTCTACCAACCGCGTCGGGGAACCCCCCACTCGTCCGAACGACGCACCGGCAAAGAGTCGAATGAAAGCGCTCGGTCGACCAATCCGCTGCTGCGAGTTTTTCGACTGACTGCTGTTCGTTGAGTCCGCGCGGAGTCTGCTGATGTGCGCGCCTTTGGCCTCGTCTCTGCACTGCTGCTGCTGCCGCGAGATAGAGCGAGAGAGCAAGAGAGAGAGAGAAAGCGAGTGCCCCCATGGAATGAAGGTGCTATGCGAAGCCGCAGCGAAACATGAAAAATAGGGGGCTACACGGGGAAAAACACGGAGGCGGCCGCGGGAGTGATGGAAGAAGAGGACGAGAGAGAGAGAGAGAGAGAGAGAGAGAGAGAGAGAGAGAGAGAGAGGAGGCAGGAAGAAGAGAGTCGAACGAGGTACACGCGGGAACTCGACGAATAAGGACGGCAGCGGCAGAGTGAGTAGAAAAGAGAGAGACGCCAAGTGCGCTTTGCTCTGGAACGTATCTCGGGTGAATCCTAGGAAGCATTTTAGAGCGAGACAGACGCAGTGTGCTTTGGAACGTATCTGCTGAATCCTAGAAAGCATTTCAGAGCCGAGATCGAGAGAAAGAGACACGTGGAGAGAGAGAAAGAGAGAGAGAGAGCCGGGGGCGCATCGACGGATGAGAATGGAAAAGTAACATAACGAAACGTCGATCCCATTACCTGAAGTCCTCGCTTCTCTCGGCTCGACCTCGTTCTTCTTCTTCTTCATCCTCTTCTTTTGCCTTTTCGTCTATCCCCTCTCCTATCTATATTTTCCAAGCGCTTCTTCTTCATCTTGTTCTTTCTTCTTCTTCTTCGGTCTGCCTACACACACACACACATACATATAGATAGGTATGGATTCTCCCTCGGTGTTATATAGATATACGCTCATGGCTTGCATGCGCATATATGTATATATAACGCCGTGTATACCTATAGTAACAGAGTACGGACTGACCGTATAGCCGGTCCTTAATCCAAGAAGGATTAGAAAAGCCCATTGTCATGCTTCGCAGCTCGTGTGTATACACGCCATTATATGCACGTATATATACATATACTTGGATACAGGCGAGCTACATACATCTCGGCGCATTGTATCCGCTACTTTGCATTCGTGCCCGAGAGAGCGATACATACATACATACATACATACATACATATATATATATATATATATATATATATATATATATATATATATATATAGGTGCGGAAAAAATATGAATTTAACCTTTGACGCTCGCGTGAGGTTCTTATAGTATGGGTAATCATGGAACGATTTCTAGTTGTCACGGTATACCGTAGCGAATCTCTCGCGAGCACACCCGCGTGTCTCAATGTCTTATAATACGCGGACGAATGCGCTCTTTGAAATTACATCGCGGTAATTAGATTTGAATGTCGCTTTAAGAGCCGTTGAAACGGTGAGTTATTATTCGCCGAGGATTGATACGTCCCGTTCCCGCGAGCGCTCGCGTAATGACTTTCTTATTGCGACTTCCTGCTCGGTCTGTTTAGCTTTATTACGCGATTGTTTATTTGCTGCATATCGCGTTGCCAACCTGACTTTTTTGCCATTCTGTGCTATTGTCCGACGTGGACAGTCCATCTTGCTTTGTAATCGATAAAAAAACATCTGGACAAAAAATACGCTACTTCGTCGCGGTTAGAATAAACGCTGTTTTTATAATATTCAGGCTGAAACGGAGCGCGCAAAATAACCGCAGGCCTATCAGAAGCGATTCTATATTGCGTGTCTTTGTTAATTATTTCGTTTTCGTTAATAAAATTCCATCGCGCGCGATAAATTAAAAGCATTCATCGCACGTATATATATTTATAACATATACACATAGTCAAAGCTACTCATGCTTTATAATTAGAATTTAAAACTTGTTAAGGCATAACGTTTTACTGCAAAGTCGTGTGCGCGCGTGTGTGACAGCTATAAACTCGAGGTAAAACAAGCAAGAATTTATATGCATGAAAGTGCAGCCAAAGCTAGGGAAGAGATCAATTATAACCGAGAGCCGCAGAGGAGGGAGAATCACAGGCGAAAGAAATATGTGCCGACAAAAATGGGGCCGCAACATTTTTCTCCGAAAAACAATCTTTCAAAATTACTATACACGTGAAAGCCACGAGGGGAACCCGAGCCCCGCAACAGCCGAGTGCTGTGTGTGCGCGCGCGCGCCCATATACACGGCTTTTTCCTCTGTCATAATTTAACATCGTCATTAAAATTAATACGTCGAACGCGCGCAAAGCGGAAAGTCCGTATAGCCGTCGTCTTTATAGTCGACCCGCGCGCTGATTTCGCTGGGATATATACATGTATATATACCCCTGCACCGAGCAACCAAAGCTAATTTCTATTAAGTGTCGGGCTATTATTACGTCGTCTCGAAGTTAGTGTGTGTGTGTGTGTATTCAAAAGCGATGATCGACTTTTTCCATACGCTCGTTTATATAAGCTTGAGCGAAATAAGACCGAAGAATTTTTCCGATATATAAACCAAAGCTATTGGAAGGAGGAGGGAAAAAGCGAGGAGAATTTCGTGTGCAAGAGCGTCGAGTTTTTTGTTCTCGGAAATTATTTATCGAGCGTCCGGAATAAGAGCTTTTTCGATAATTTATTCTCGCGAGAGTATTCCGGGAAGATGCTTTTTTGGCCTCGAGAGGCGGGAATTTGAATTTTACAAGCCGTTTAAATCAATGATATAATTTTGTTTAGAAACAATCAAACGAGTAGAAAATAATCAATAAGTTTATCAGTACCTGCAACACATATTTATTAATCAGACGCGTGCGCGTGTAATATATTCACATTTCCGTAATTTAATAATCGCCATATTCACGTAATTCAATATAATATTTAAAACTCATCATCGTCATTGTTTGCATGTTAATGTGAAGTGCCGAAATTAATAACATAATTAATTTTAGCTCGCGACGAGCTTCAATTTGGTTATATATACTGTATCACGAATACGTATTATATATATAGGAAAACGCAATGAATTTAATATATAACACACACGCATATTCTGTATATTAATATACAAGCTCGTGTCGGCAAAAGATTTCGTTCGTTCAACAGTGTTCGTATAATTACCGTTGAATTTCCAAATTGACAAATAGTTAATTACAGACGCGAGTTTATTATTAGAAGATTATTATACCGCTCCCAAAATTAATTAGGCAAAATTATTATCCATCCGCGCGGAGCAATCATATTGTTAGGAGAAAATTGAACTCGACCCCAGCATATAAACGCGTTACATATAATACCCGCGCCGATGAGACTTTTAATTAAAGCATAGCCTAATAAAATTCATTTCGGTAATAATATAACAACGTGTCGTGCGCGTTAAAATGTATCCGCTGCGCGCTCGCGAGAACGTCGCATAATAATTATGATAATCTCAGCATCGCCCCCTCCCCCCTTTGCAATAAATTCATTCCGGAACAATATGTTTAGTGTGATTTTAATCATTTCACACAGCGAGCGCGAATCGTTGATAAATCGGTAAAACCTCGTCAATCACGTAGTCGCAAACACGTCGACCCCAGTTTTTAATTTCTTCTTTTTTATCTCGACCCGCGCAGTGCTCTCGTTATCGATAAAACGCGCCGCGGCGGCGGCTTTCGAAAGTTTCGAGCGCGCGGAATCATAAGCCAACATTGTATTTCGGATTATCGCGGGTCTCGTTGTTGACGCGCAAACGCACCGACGGACTACTTTCCCCCGCCTCGAATGTATATAATTTCGATCGAACAACCCTGACGATGACGACGCCGCGACGCATCGGCTTATATACACGATAAATCAGCTATATAATATAATACGATTTATTCAGCTCTCGCACTCCAATTTTGTAAATGTTTGCTTTGTCGGCGGTGAATGCTACTTTTGCGCGGGCTTTTCCTGCGCCGATGATTTCAAAGTACGGCGGGAAAATCGGATGCGCGCGCTGTATACACGGACTGCTTCGTTAATTGAAAAAAAAAATCAGTCGCAGTGCTCGGACTGGCGCGGAATTACGATTTATTGGCGCGGGGAAAGAGAGATTCGCAGTTTTTCGAGCTGTTCTGTAATACTTTTTGTTTATACTTATATCGTTGCACGTGGGTATAATGTTTTATGGACGGTACAACTCGTGTGAATTATATTTTAATTCGAAATTTTCGCTCTAAAAACGAATTTATTCACTCGGATATAACGCGTTTTCATTATTCCCGACACGTGTTTCGTGGAAATATTTTCGTGAATATTCGGAATATCGCGAGAAAATAATTCACAATGAAATTGCGAGATAAAAATTATATCGTCAGTACTTTACACGCAATTTTGCATGCAAATTTGCAAATTGATAAATCATTCTCAATATAAAGCCAGTGGTCATAGGATTTCTACGAGGTATTCGAGCGAAACCGATGCTCAAAAAAAGCCGCGAAGAAAAAAAGAAATATATATATATATAGATGAGCATCGGTAGCCTTCGAAGCGTTTTTTTCTCTATACATATATACATGCGGCCGACATTAACAGAATAAAGCGGTTGCTCTCTGTGGTCGCGTTCACTTTGAGCTTTGATTCAACGGATTATAAATGTGGTCATTATACACACGTATATATATAGTTTATATACACAGATAGACGCGGCGCGGCTCGACACAGAAAATCTCCGCCGCTGCTGCATGCTGCTGCCTGGAAAAGACTTTCGTTTACGTGTTTGGTTAATGCGTTCAATGAACCCTTTCTGGTTCAGCACCTTTATGTATGCGCTCTATAGCGAGCTATGTCGCGTCAGGAGCGCGAAATTCTGAAATTCATCTTTGATGATTCTGCGCCGTTTCGCTGCGTGCGCGCGGCAGTATGGAGCCATTTCATTTTTTAACGCTTTGAAGATTCATTTTATATATTTGCCCCAGTTTTTCGAATCGCTGCGGTGCAAGCTTATGTATTTATTATTTTAAAAGAACGTTTTTAACAACGCAATAATTTAAACTTGTTTTGACTCTGCAGCGAATGTATAAATTACGATCGAGAATATTGATTTTTGAACAATCGTTAACGTTTTTCGTTCAATTATCACGAATTTGATGAACTATTGGACGTATATATACTTCACTCGATAACTCAAATTAGCTCAGTAATATACGCCCAGCTGTTATACACAGCGAAAATATCGATTCAGCCTCTTCATACTTTCCCCGCAGACGTCCAACCTCATCAATACTCACAAGATTGAATAGCTCATCCCCAAACTCCGGCAGAGCCCACCTCATTAACCTTCCGCAATCCCGCAACCCTTTCGCGAAGCATCCTCCCCGATAATCCGGCGCCCCTCTCTCGTGCTCTCGAAAAAAAGGAAGACGAGAGGGGGTAAATCTCCAACAAGCCCGTATCTATATCTCTAGAGATCCGATCGAACGAGAGAAGCGGCAGCGGGGGCGTAATGCGATTAGGTCGGTCAGGTTCAGGTCGCGCATCCCCTCGCGTCTTATTATATATACACAATATACCTGTATACTTGGCTCCTGCGATAGGTGTATATATATATGTAGATTGTAGAATTATACACGGAAGCCGAAGGCGCTCACTCGGGCGCGAAAGAGCGAGCTGCTGCAGCCGGAAAGTGTTGGCGAAGCTGTCGGTCGCGCTCGGTCGGCTGCTGCGGTTATGCGCCGAGCCTGTCGCCGCAGCCGGTTTGCGTGTTCGCCCCGTGTACTGCGGATAGAACTCCCTAGCTGCCGCTGCTTCTGTATACAGGTATACGCGTCCGTGTGCGAGGAGCTGGTCTTCTCTTTCGCGAGCGAGCGAGAGAGATATCGGTATATCCCTTTGCGCGCCAAGCCTTTGGTCAAATGGCTCGAGAAAGAGAGAGAGAGAGAGAGGGAAACAGTCGCTGCTGCGGTTGAAGCGGCTAACCGCGCCGATGCTCTCAACCCGAGGCGACTCAACTGCTCTCTCTCTCTCTCACTGCTGCCTCTTCGACGCCGCCTACTTACTCGGTGGCTTTATCGGCTAAGAGAAGCACTTCCCGTACTCGGTTGCTTCCGCCGCGCGACTTGATTTTCTTTCTTCTCGTTTCTTTGCTTCTTCTTCTCCGTCGTTCTATGTAGGCTAAGAGGTATACCGATGTCGATCGAAATTTGAAGAATCTGCTACTACTGCTTCTTCCGACGGATTGCTTTTATTTTTCAATGCGAAGCTTGACTGTCTCTGCCGACGCAACAATGGCTCGTTAGCTCAGCGTGTAAACAATAAACCAGTTTTAAAACCGTGTATATATCGGCATATACATCTGAGTGTTATGTCTCTCGACTCGCTCGATCTATGTACGATCGTCGAGCATAAAACGTTGCGGTTTCGTGCACAGCACCGAAATCGTGTATAATTTGAGATTTTTAACTCTTCTATACATGCTTCACGTCTCACTGATGCTATATTATCTACAATGCAAGTGCTCGCAAAGCTTTGACGATATACCATAATATACTCACCGCAAATATTTAACCCGCGCGGTCTTATCTTTGAGACATCGTCGACGCCGCCGCCGACAACGACGACGACGATCAAGTACATTATATACATGTATTATCCTGCAAACAAAGATTGACGCGGGCTTTTTGAAAATACGGGACGAACGTTTATAATCGAGTCATATATTTTTTTTTCCCACATAAAAACTGATATTTCGCGAAATTTTGACGCAAGACACCTCTCTTTTGTACAATACACGTTATTGATCCCTCAACTGCGTCGCGCGGTTAAATACATCCACGCATCATTTACAAGATCGCTCGCTTATTATTTACCGACACGAGGCGCTTACCTTGAACGGCCAATTAACTTATTATACACTCAACTGCGCGCGCACAATCGAAAATTTCTCAACTGCAGCACGCGCGCGCGTCGATTCTCATTATAATATGTGTACATATATATATATATATATATGTGTGTGTATATACACCTGAAACAAAACGTTAGCGTAATATTGAACTAAATACACATGAGGCAATATATAAAACCAATCATTCAAGTCATTAACCGCGTCGGCTAATTACCATATCCGACCGACGACTACAGAAATCTGTTTCGCTGTGATGGAAAAATAGCCTCGTCATCCTCGCAAAAATACCGAAATTGCTTTGGACGCCCTGCAACACTGCAGACACACGCGCATAAAACGACAAAATTTTCTTGTCAACGCAATCTTGTATGTACGTAGGGGGCCGATCGATTCTCATTACGACGAGGAGATAGGTATCGTCGTAATTTTTAATGCGCGGCCCACAGCGCGATAATGACGATACGCTCTTCGTGATTTGCATTTATCTCGAGCGGGGAAACGCCTCGTGTATGTACATTGTACATAAGCGGCAGTATCGGGAATATTCGAGGGACGGCCTGCGCACTTTAGCTTCGAAACATTTATATAGCAAGGATGAAAAAAGTCTTTTAAACAGCCTTGCCGTAGTCCGCCGGGATATTTTAATAAGGGAGCAGGGCAGCTTTTTGTCGGCCCGCGATTGAATATTTTCTCGGATAAATTAAGTGTATATAACTGGTATCTCCTTGGGTCCCCGACATCGTTATATATACATTTTTTTTCCTCTTCGATTCACGGTATATATATATATATATACGGATAAATGATCATTACTTTCACACTGCAAGTTCTCTCGATTCCGCCGCATCTACATGTCCATCCAGAAAATTAAAAAGATAATGTACATGTAACTCAGCAGCAAGTATTATATATAATCGGTATCGAGAAAAAACGAGTAAAATATACCCCTGAATTACGAGCCGCTTCCTCTCGCCTCCGAATTTATCGCAACGAATTCCAGCCCAGTCCGCGCTCGAATCAGAACTTCATTATTTACCGCGAGGGGGAATTATTCTTTTTCGAATAGCTCTAATACTAGTGAAACTTGGCGCACACATAAAGCTCCGAGCAAACATTAAGAGTATAGTCGACTAACGCACGCATACACACACATATATAGCAAACGTCTTGATCCGACTCGGTGGCGTCTACGTCGTCGTCTATATGTACGTCATCTCTCGAAGAACTGAGCGAGTTCAATTAGCACGGCGCCGCGAAATCACAAACGAGCAGCAGCAGCAGCAGCAGCAGCAGCTTGCCCGCGACTATAAATAAAAGCGCGCAAGCGCAGCAGGCAAATTATTGTCGTAATTGCTGTCAAGGATTTTTCTCTCTCTCTCTCGCTTGCCCCTTCTCTCACTACTTCGTCTATCTATATATTTACGGGGTAAGAAGACTAGTATACTACGATCGTTAAGCTCTTATTTGAGAATTTCTCGCTTAAGGCTGATATTTCGCGTGGTAATCTATATATAAAAGTATTATAAGAGCGCCCCGGCACTGCCGCCGTGTTGATTGCTTTAATGCCTTACTTGCGACTTCGTTTTTCTTCTGCGCCGGCGGCTCTCGTCCGAGTTAATTGGCCCGCATAAATTTTCGAGCTGCGCGGCATGTGTCTTATATACAGCGGATTTTCATTGCGAGATCTTGCCGATATATATCGCGAGGGATGTATATAAATGCGTGCTAATGTTTTTATTTAGACGATTGATTTTTCTATTAGAGTCTGCATATACTTTGTTGTGCAGATTTAGAGCTGGAATCCCTATATAGTGTTTCAATTATACACGCTCTGCAAATTATTTTCAGGTTTTAATTATTGGGTCTTTTTATTACGTCTCGGATGCAATAACGAAAAGGATGATTAATTGTTATTTTGCATTAATTAAGCATCATCGCTCGTATATAATTAAAATTCAGTTTATTATAACGCTTGCACATTTTATTTTCCGCGTCGCGATCAGTAAAAATTAACTACGATGTTACGGACGCTAACAAATTAAAACTAATTCCTTTAATGGCTTTTCGTCATAGCTCTCCGCTGCGTATCCTCAATATTATACAGCAGTATACATATAAGCCTGCAATGTATACATATGTAGCGTGAGTAATAACTGAAGTATCGCGGCATGGAATTATAATCTTTTTAATTAATTGAATTTGAATAATATCGCGATTGCTATTATATAAAGACTTTTTTTCGTACATCGTATAATTCGCATTTATAAATTACAGTCTTCCATTATATTCATCAGACATAATTGGAAATGCGTCATTTTGGAATTTTAGCATGACGCGGAGAACAAGTAAAATACCTCTCTCTATCGTAATGCAAACGCTTTTAGAATTTGCGACGTAATAAATGAGAATTTATGAGCCTACATAATCATCGGAAGACTAAAGGTTTTGAAATTGGGATTTTAAAATAATAAATCAAATCGCCTTTAATCCCCTTAAAAATTTTATAAGCTTTTAATGAACTGCTTCTATAGTCGAGAGATTAAGTACGTTTTTAATTGTTAGCACATTTTAGGATTAAGTATATCGCGAAGCTGCTAAATGTTAATTTCAGTACTTGCTATATCTCCATACCATGCAGTATTACGAATATACAAAAATTAAGAAACTAAAATCAAATACGTCAACCAAAATATAGTCGTACAGATTTACAAAATTCATTCAGCGCGTATATTTCCGCTACGGCACCAAAATTGAAAAAAAAACACACAAAAACTTCAAAAAAATAAGCATCAAAAGTTCCAAGTCATTTATCCTCGACAGACGAGTATAAAATCGTCACGATCTAGCTGCTCCCCGCTCAGCAATATAGCGCAGCAGTTCACCGGTGTACCTCGGCATTTACGCGTATAAATAAATTGAGAAAGCTGGCTGCCGCCTTGACAAATGGCTTGTGCGAGGCGGCGGCGGCGGCGGCGGCGGCGGCGGCTTTAATACCGTTAGCCAAATTACAAATAACGCCTTCGACGTTTTATGCGCGAGCGAGGACAAATTAACGCGTGCGCATGCACGTACACGAGCGTAAATTGAGTCGCGTAATCTGTCCGCCGCCGTGGAGAATTCGCGAGAGAGAAAAGTTATGCTTGACTTTCGGATTACGAGCTTACGATTAATCTTGACTGATTGCCGAGAGCGCGCGCGATCATTCGGACGCCGGCGAATTATATGACTTTCTAAATATTCGCGCGCGAGGCTTTTGAGGGGAGAGAAAGAGTGAGAGAGAGAGTGGAATGTTGGCGTGGTGACTGCGACTGCTTTTAATCGAAGGTGATTTTTCTTTTTTTATGCGGCAGTGGAATGTTTAGCCTGCGCTGATAACGTCGGTGGGATAATACCGTTTATACCTGAAGAAATCTCGTTTTTATTCGAGGAAAACATTTCGTCGTGCGAGCAAATGATTTAGTTGGTTTAAATAAATATGCAATCTCAAGGTGTTTATACCAGAATATCAAAATAAAATACTCTAACACGTTTACAGAGCAACGTTTTTAGGATTTAATAAGAAGCGTATATGGATTATAGTAAACTTCCTTTAGATACAAGTTTTTATTCGACTGTACGCGCAATATTTTACATCGTTATATGTCGATGTAAAGTCTCTTTAAAACTGCTCTTTTCTGAGTAACCATTTCTCAAGCATTATCTAATACATTTTGGATATTTTATCAAGAAACAATTTAATAATGATACGACAATCATTTCTGAAATGCAGCCTTTAACGTTGAAAAGCTCTTAAATGTTTTTAACGCATCTTTCTACTGTACTATCGATTATTAAATTTTGTCTGGATTCAATATATTTCTTTCACGTATTTCTTCAATAACTCTTTAGCGTTTACGATTCGTTTGAGAGAATAAGTAAATATAACGAAGATAAATTAACAAACAATAAAAATGGAACTTTTGGATCATTAGAGTGAAATTAAATTGAAAACGGTTCAACTTCTATAATTTTGCGTTCATTAAATTACTGTAAAACTACTTGATCTTAGCTCAGTTTACTCTTTTATCATTTTATCAACGTATAAGTTGTATACCACTAGGTAAAATAGACACGTTTTCTAACCACCAGTGTAACTGCAAACATCACTGCAAACACTTACAAGTGTACTTATTAGTAAGTAATAATTTAACTTATGTAATTACCTTCGAAGAGCATTGTTCAATATCCATAGTTGTATTATGTTGCATCGGATTTCCAACAGTTAACCCTTCAACTTTCTTTCCAGTAACCTGGCTTTCATTTTTCCCAGAACATGTATTAGAACTAACTTTTCGATCCCCTTCAACTTTCTTTCCAGTAACCTGGCTTTCATTTTTCCCAGAACATGTATTAGAACCAACTTTTCGATCATTTGTAATTTCTCTGCCAACACACACAGGATTTTGCAAAGCATTTGTAATAGGCATTTCAGAGTTCATAGGCATATGATGTAATTGAGTTTTACGTAGATAATTTGTGATTACTTCTATGGCAGACAAATCCTCGATATCACAACTTTTCTTGAGTTTTGAACTCCTTTTGATCTGAAAATTAATATACGTTTGTCTATATGATGTATTATCAATATTCATTACGTATTCAATTATCATACTAAATTCTAAGCATTTATAATGGTCGCATAAATCAAATCATTATTTCAATTTTTTTTATATCAGTACTAACTAAACATTAAAAGGTAAGTAACAAAAATAGATAAAAAGTATTTGTTAGGACGATACAAACGAGCCTATACGTGACTCTGCGACTGATCGTCTTTTCTACGTATCTATACAATAAGTTGTAGTTTGCTGTAATGTAATTTTCCCTGAAATCATATAGATATTTGCTGACAGGTGTTCATAATTTTATTTGGGTACGGATTAAAAAAAATGATTATTTTCATTTCGTTCGAATCAGTTCCTCTCCAATTTTCAACAGAGATTCACGAACAGTATATACGATTCTAAATTCTCCAGCTCACCCATAATAAAACACACCTGTATAGATTGCGCTCGATACCCTAATAAAATCATCAATCGTCCCGCTGTAAATCTATAAGAGCAGCGCAAAAATCTCTCCCAACGTTATGTATCTCTCGCACGGAATAAATAACCGCATCGAAATTCCTCTGCCGGCGCTCTATCCCGGTGCATTAGCGATAAAATTTCTCCCCCTCCATAAATTCATCCCCAAATAAAAGAGACTGCAGCTCGTCGCTCTCGAGAAAAACAAAAGCCACCCAGCAGGAGCAAGAGTCCCCATATACAGCGCGAATAAGAAAAAAAAGGAGAAAGCGAAGTAGAAAAAAAGAAGCAGAAACAGAAGTCGTTGCCTCTCGGCTGCGCGTCGCGAGCATCGCGGAAATAAAAGCATATAAGTATAGGATCGGGTAGTAGTAGTAGTAGTAGTGGTAGTAGTCGTCGTGCGGAGATTTCGCCGAGCGTTAATACCGGTAGTGGATTGGTTCCATGCTTCGCCGCGGAATTAACACGAGCGGCGAGTATTTATGGATCTCTCTGTGTGTGTCTCTCTCTCTCTATCGTGTCGTCCCCTCTCTTATAACGATGCTGCTGCTGCTGCTGCTGCTGCATCAGGTAACCCGAGAAAAGACCGCCTCGACTCGTTTTACGGGGATTCTTTTTTCTCTCTCTCTCTCACACACACATGCACAGACTCGCTCGCTGTAAGAAAGCAGCGAGAAGCGAGCGATTAATTAATGAGCTCGCGAAGAGAGGAGTGTATAACCCGCCTTATACGACTTATACTCGGCGTTATATACCGGGAGCGGCGTGTACCTACGTATGTATGAGCGCGAGCGAGTGTATATAGCTCTCGGTAACGAGCGCCGTGTATACACGTGTACCCGCTCGCCCGCCGAGTGCCTGCTACTCGTCTCTCTCTCTCTGTATCTCTACATATATACACCGTATATTCACGGCGTATATATATTCTATATACATATATACGTGTATACACGTACAACATAATGCGTAGGCGGGAAGAGTGCCGCCGAGAGATATGAGATATTAGATCTGGAGCGAGAGACGATGCGGGGCGCGATGCTGCGCTCAAGTGGCAAGAGCTTTGCGGGGGTATCTCGCTTTTGAGAATATAGCGAGGAAGAGGAGATGATGGGGTGTAGCTGATGCGCGCTCGAGGGCGACGATATGGGGCCGGGATTGAATCGTCAAAGTGACGCGTGAAAAATTCAGGGGAATGCGCGCGCGAGATCCTGGGGCGGTGTTCGCGCTGAAGCTCCAGAGGAGGAATTGCAAAACGTGAGATTCGGTGTATTATCTATAACGGCTCGATGTCTTGTTTTGCTTCTACAGCGCGTGAATCCTCCGACGTGATGTGAAAATTGATGCGAGGGGTTTCGTATATACTCTGTGATTCTATATATACGGCACCTTTATATAATACATAAACCGGCTGCTTGGATCGTTGATGGCTAATCACATTAAAAAAAAATGCCTAATCATCTCAATCCATTAAAGACTCGTCGAAAGCAAACAAAAAATTTACCCTCATTAATCCCAGTCTCGCAAATCAGGCCAATACAAACACATTATACAGCCGCGATCTCACCACGCTTATTCCATCGGTCAAAAGCCGGCGTAATGACGCACTTATCAAGCCTTCGAAAAGTTCCCCTCTATATACGAATTCCACTCCCGCACGAAATCGTGATATTCCATCGGTGGCCGATAAGCGCCGACGTAACAAATTGCGCGCGAGGGGAAAAGCCGGAAGCACTACCTTCGATCTCTCACTCGCCCGCGTATATATATAAGTCAGAGTTGATGTATATTCTATATATATATAGACGGCTGTGTGTTACAACTTATATAGGGGTGGAAAGTCGAGTGGTCGACGCGCGAGAGAGATTATACGGCTTGGAGCGAAGGAAGCGGTGAAAGACGCGCTCTGTCAGGGGCGATCTGTTTAGAGGGTTGACGAGAGCAAAGCGTGTGGGGGATGCATTATATAAAGGGGGAGGGACGCGCTGGACAAAGTGAATGATGCTTCCATATGCGGATTGCAGGTTTCTCCGTGACGATGCTTGACGAGGGGGAGAAAGTTTGTTTTTGGGGGGATTTGGAAGAATCCTATATATATATGCGGGAAATTATCATTTTTTTCTTGGCGTCTGTTGCCTATTTATGGCTGCGAAATAAAAGTTATGAATCCATTGGACCATTCCAGATATATATATATGCTTTCGAGTATAGATAACTGCGTAATTGTATAATATTACGAAACCATATGTGCGTTTGTTTTCCAGCATCGTCGCTATATGAAACTCTGTAATTGAATTCGTCGCCCCCCTAAACAAATTCGAATTAAAAGAAACAGTTACATGCGCCTATGACAACCCCACAATTACACTCCTATCCCCCGCAGTGACACACTGCACAACCGACGAAAAAAGTTAATTCGAAAACAACCGACGTCGCCCACGCGCTTCCCCCTTGATGCAGGCACCGCGAGCGTCAATCCCACAGGGCAATGATTAAAAAAGGATTCGACAACACAGCTTACATGACACGATCGCTAACGCGCCTCGCGTGACTGACACCCGATCAAAATCGACTTGGACTTGGTCACGCGGCCGGCCGACGGCTCCCCCTTATTACATTTTTCCCGGCTCGACGTGTTTAGCGCGAGCAGCAGCTGTCCCCTGCGCGAGGCAAGCTCGTGAGCAACCGGTGTGTATACTACTGCAGTAAAGCGGGCTGAGAAGAATAAGATGAGAGAAAAGGAAAAGAAACGAGGCCGTATATACTATAGTAGCGTATAAGCCCCGGCGCTAATAGAATTACTCGCAGCTCTCGACCCTCGGCAGAAGTTTTTAACGGTCGATTTCGCTCTTCTCGCGCGCAGTAGTAGGGAAAATATATATTACGCGCACAGTAGCCCCGACGACGTGTCCCGTCACGCCAGGGGGTCAAAACTGTCCGCAGATGTCGCCCATAAAACTCGAGCCCTTCGCTCTCTTCCATCACACGTACACGTGTATAATATACGTATGTGCGCTATATACACATAGATATATAGATATATACAGTCTGCGGGAGCTCGCTTATGAACCCCGTGTGTGCAGGCGAAGCTTCCTGTGTAGACAGGCGTCGGGATCGTGTCTCTCGGCTGAATACACGCCCTTAAATAAATCCGTCCTATAGCTATATGAAGCGAGCATTATATCCCCCCTGCGCGCGCGAGCGAGCATCGCATCAACCCCTTTCCCAGTGTGTGATGCTCTCGAGAGCACGTCTCGGGATCAATCTAGTCTGCCACCGCCGCCGTCGCCTCTGCTTTAGCTTTGCTCTTGGCTGATGGAGGACGCGATATGTACTATATACATATATAGCTATGTGTAGCTCGTAGCTGGATTTCTCCTCTGCGATGCATGTGTATACTGCGTTAAAGTGCGGGTAGCTCTTTCACTCACAACTCTCTCTCTCTCTGTCTCGTAGGGGTGGGTAAACACACTTGAGGATGTAAATTTGCAAATGGTTTTTACGAGAAAGCATGCCCCGCGAGGATCGTGTTTGTAATTTAATACACCCGGAACGATATAGGTTTTGCATATATTCGATATTACGCGCTCGCACGAGTGAACTGCAATTATTTTCCACCTCGCCACATCTATATGTACGTATATATATATAGGGATAGCAGGATTAAACCGAACTTTCTTCATCCGTTTTTCATGCAAATGAGGCCCGGCGCACAGGTTGCAGTCACACGCAGTTTAAACATCTCTATGCGCGCGAAAGGTACCCCTCGAGTGTTGGCCGAACTATTGTGTGGTTTTCTTGCCAACGCCGTACGTGCATGTATATACATATATACGCTGGCGAGGGACGAGATATACTCGTAGGGGGACACATAAAGCAAACATAAACTAATTTCACTTTTAATGATGTTTCTAATTACGCTGCGCTCTATATATATAAAACTGATGGGATTCTATTATAAGCGGCTGGCTTTACTTATACGTATACATGGACGCGATATGATTGTTTCATTATCGGCTCGTGAAGACCTTTATGCCGGATCGCTCCGACAGGATAAATTATGGCAAGAGGGTGGATTCGTTCTACGTCGTAATGTGTATAGGCTCCTATAGCTGACACAGCATTCTGCCAATACCATAAAAATCGGATAGAATTTGAAGTATTCCCGTTTTCAAGCACAACATATATCAACAGTCAGTCGTCTCCACCCCTTTCGGCGGTGTCGACGCTCCAAAAGCGCGCCAAACAAATTAAGCCTAAAGCTTCTAGACTGCCGAAAAAATAGGGGGAATATAAGAGAGAAAGAGACCAGCTGTTCGACGAGTATTGCGCCTCCTTTGTGGCCTGTCCTAATAAGCACGCGTGTAGCACACTCGCATCACTACGCACATCACACAAGTCATTTTCGTCTTTCACGCATCATATAGCCGACGATGACTGCGTCGAGTGGTATATATATACACGATTCGAGCGCGTTTCGATGTACGTAATAGACTAACACGATCTCTAATTCTCCTCTACTTTTTTATTATATGCTGCGGCGTTATACGACTTTTTCCGAGTGTACCTATATAATGTACGAGTATAATGGCGGCAGATATAGATTCGATCGGTCGCGGGAGAGATACGTGTACCGATAGCGAGCACCGACTGATTGATAACCGATACATGCGACAACGATCTCTCTTTTCCGTGTATGGGCGTGCGCGCGTGCGTGTGTCCTCTATGGATTTCGGAATATGTGTAACGTCGACAACGACGGCGATGATCGGTATGTGTGTGTGTAATGTAATGCAGCTCGATCGATTTCATGGCTTCTCGAGAGGCCCGTCGGAGTGTTGTAATTAATAGCGTCACGCGCGGTACAGAATTACTATATTACTTGCAAAATTGTTAGATTTCCAATTTTTCGCTGGGACCCGCTGATCGTTACCGCGACGGTTTTTAGGCTTGTTAAAAAATTAACGATAGCTATATCTATGCATAAACGATCGCTTGTAAAAAAATGACGGATTATTCATTACCCACAATATGCGCGAGAGAAGTTTGTCAGAGGTATAAATGTATATGTATGCGAGATGATTTTGAGTGTAGGTATATATAGAAAGACTGTCGTTAAAAGAAAATTAAAGCTTCTCGGTCACATCCGAGAGATCGATTGAAAAAGGTCTAAGTAGTCGAGATGCAGGCGTAATCTACACTTCTCATATAATGGTCAAATAATAAGATAAGGTATCGCTCGATCGCAACAAGAAATACCACTTCTACTATCGTCTTACTATATATAACTTTTCTTCTATAAAAAAAACATTCGATACACATCACGTGCACCTCCTCCCAGACCACAGCTCTCTGTGCACATCGCATATATCGGCGCAATATCAACAAGAAACAATCGACTATACCCGCACTCGAGCTTATCATTTTTTCAGCGCCCGGCCGCGGTTTATCGATCGTGCGTGTGAGCATATATATATCCGAGATGTTATGTGGTCATAAAAACGAATCGAATGAAAGAATAAATAAAAGACGCTCGGGATTTCGAAAAAAATCGCGGCTATTATAGTATTTGCCAGATCTTACGTTCGGCAATATAATCATTATCGACGCGGGGGTAATAATTTCATAAACGCCGAAGTATACGGGGGGGATTATAGGCGAATCGACTAAGATAAGCTTGTATCTGATATGTGTACGTACACGTAGATAATGTGTATCGATGAGATCGATCGAGTGGATCGCGAAAAATCGATGGCATCGGTTCCGAAAAACACCGCCTCAATGTAAATGAATGTAAGAGGTAAGCGGGAAAATGAGGAAGTTTGATTGGGGAAGATAATAATGCATGTGCTCATGTTTGTTTTTATTATTATAACCGATTGGGGGAAGGCATTGGAAAGACATTTGCATTGTTGTTATCGACCCGTATTGATCGACGTCCTTCGTATGCACGAGTCGTGCAGGAAATCATTGTTTACCAATGTTTGCGCCTTGAGTGGCGTGTATAAGTGTATTAGAACGGTGATACGGGGAATTAGATTAATGACTTTATTAGTTGGTTTATTTGTACCCGTATGACTTTACATGATGGCTGCGCTACGAGTGGTCTGTGCTGTATTTTGTAAAATAATAATCAATCTTGTTTGTAACGTTCAGAAAAAATTTCTTCTAAAATTTGAGCTGGATGCAGAAATAATAACATATGCATGGTATACTTTTTAAAAGATTTAACAAACAGTAGCTGAGAAAATGAGGATTATTAATTTAAAATGCTTTTTGATCCTAAACAATTAACAATTTTTTAGTTACAATGTGGGATTTTGTCTATTTTTGTATTTTTTTAAAATAAATAAATAAATAATGAAACAATTATTTCTAAAAGTAACTTCAAAAAAATTCAAAGTTGAGAAGTTTACAGCTAACACTTTTTTACTTTGGAACAAAAAATATTTCACAGAAAAAGCGTTATCCGCCGTGGGTACAGCAGGGATCTTTGCTAACACCGCGGTAACATGAAAAAGTTTCCGTCCACCACCCGTTCCATCCTCTCATACTAATCCAACTATATTCGTCTCTCCTAGCTCCCGTGCACGGCAAAACTTCATCGTCAGCTCGGGCAGTATCGGATCCCAGCAGTGACTCTTTCTCCTGCGAACCCACAAAAACGCGACACAAAGTCGCACGCGGTGTATAGTTCCACGTCGCCGGTTCCGACGGCGCAAAAAGCCTCGAGCCTCTCTCGCTGAAGAAAGTAATAAAAAAGCGAAAGGCAAAGTCCGTCTCCAGAGTAGCGTGAAAGTGCACAAAAATTCGGTACGCTACGCGCTTTGTATTATTATCGACTCTTCTTAAAAAAGTGAAGCTGCGGCTAAACCGATATCCGATTGGTTGTTGACTTTGGAATGCCGCTAAATGTGTTGAATATAGTAATAATTTTTTAATAATATTTATATTTTTAAAAAGCTGCTATAGTTATGCGTACTTTTGAGAGTCTGATTAATTATGGCCACTTAATAAAACCGAGCGCGCTGGAATTTGATATAATATGCAGAAAAAGGGCAAAACAAAACGAGTGAGTTTGAGAGATCGGACGGGCAGATGCTGTGTGGCGAAATCGGACACGCTCGATCGCGGTAACTAATGAATTTACTTTGATTAGCGCGCGCCTGTCCGTCGCTTCAAGGCGAGCACTCTGTATGTATGTATGTGTGTGTGTGTGTGTGTGTATATCTTGATGTGTTCCGGAGGAGTAGACATATAGGTAGCGGGAGTAGGGTGAGGTATAGTGGATTTATCGGCTACGGGGTGGGAGAGAGCGTGCTGATTTGTCGAGGGGAGAAGTGGATTGGTTGCGAGGGGGATATATATACGGACCGCTCCTGCGAGGAATTGCTTTGTGGGGATTGATCGACTGATCCTGATGCCGATAAGATGAAGGGGTTTGCTGGTCCCTCGTTTTTGCCTGCTATCCTGTGTACAAGTATACCTACCGCCTTCGTGCTTTTGGGATTATCTTATACTATAACATGAGCTTCCGAGAGAGAAAGTGGATTTTTTTTATGTGAAATTGTTATGTCCATTTTATATCATCAAATTTCCATCTCACGCTAACCAGCAATTCACAAGGCATATTCGATTGCACGGTAAAATCGCTTAATCGAATAAACAGAACTTTTGCACTACATATACATGCACACATATTTTACGCGCATACTCCGAGCAACGGCATCGCCAGCAAAGTTTCATCCGAGCGTAATAACACAATCGCTCGCGCGCACAAACACTTGCTCTCGCGCGCGAGCATCCTCTTCGCGTATCTAATTAGCCGGGCAACCGCGCGAGCGGCCGCTCGCGGAATTGAATTTCAATCGTCGTAATTCGCCCATTCGTGCGGGTAAACACGAGTTACGTGCGGCGCTGCAGGCGGCCTTATGGAGCGCGCCCGTTCCGCCCCCGCGCCGCAGCTGACGGTAATGCCTTCCTATATAGATATAGGTACACGTACATATTGCGTACACACGTGTGTGTGTATATACGTCTCCGTGTGATCCACCTCGGTAATTTTCAGCGTTGTGGGCGCGTCGACGATACAGATATAGCAGGCGAGTGATACGCGATAAGCTCTTCTTCTCAGCGGACGTTTTGTCTTAGGTCTCGATTTGAGCATTATTCGCGGTTAGATCGAAGAATCATTGTCTTTTTTTTTATCGAGCACACAATAAAAGAACTACCTAGTGCTCTGCTAAATTAACGTCAAAAGGCAGCGCGATTTAAAAAGAAGAATAAATTCATAACACTCTCGATGTAAATACAAACACCCTCATCAGCAAAGCTTTTAAAATCATTACTCTCGACCCGCAAACAAAAAAAAAATCCTTTCCCAACACCGCACAAAGCATTTTTTACAACCATAATCATCATCATCGTCCTCGTCGTCGCAGCTATTACTCAGAATGATTGCCGCACTTTATAACGAGGGTCCACTCGCGATCGAGAGTAGCCAACGCAGCATAATAACATTTTGCATACGCGCGCGCAAGCGATGCTGGACTTTTATCCTCTTGAAAATTTTTGCTCTCTCGCGTTTATACACACACATGCACAGGCGGCTATGTGCACGCCGTTATAATGCAAATTCGAGCTCGAGAGACAGAGCTAACGGGGTAAAGCGCAATCGTCGGACGCGTTTACGAGCTAGTGCAGCGAAGGACAGGTAGAGAAACGGACAGACTCGTCGGAGGTTGCGTGTGCGGGTATACGTGTGCGGGTAATCACTCGTGTCGTCGTTGAATGTTTGCTCGTTTCAGTGTCGAGGAGAGAGTATATGAGAGAGAAAAGCCCATACCGGTGGAAATTGAATTGTCTTCGTATACATTCAGGCGAGCTTTTTAGTCGATCCTTTACGTGCGTCCGGCGAGCATCAGAGCTTTCGATGATCGATGCTGCGGCCGCGCGGGATTCGAATATGCGTTTTAATAGGTAATATCAGTCGATTGTACCCGCATCCTGAGAGGCTATTTACACAGTGATTTAGCTTTCAAACGCGTCACTTTTTGATACTTCATTTTCGTTCAAAGTCACCCCATTTACATTCCTTCAAAGTACGCGCATCGCGCCTTTATTTTCTCATAATATATAGTACACCATCTCGAGTGCGCATACTCGTCCCAACTCATCAAGCGCCGCGATATTCATTAAACTTGCGCGTAATCACCGACAAAAAAAATCTCCACCTCGAAGCTTTCTCCCCTCTGCATATCGGAAAGAACAAAAGCGCCCGAGAAAAAAGAAAGCAGTAGCAGGCAGCAGCCTATACTCTCAACCCCATCGCCGGCTCGACGTATGATTTGTATTAATCATGACCGAGCGCATTTTCTCGGGCAATTTTCAGGCACTAGCCTCATCATGTCGGTATAAACTGCTGATGTTTCTCGGCTATATATATATATACTCACTGGACTACACGAGGATGCGAAACTCGTCAACGAAGAGGCGAAGAAGCGAGAAAAAGGGGAAGTGACGAGGAACGGTTTTGCATATATATACTTATAAATACACTCACACATATGTATATGCATGAAGGTTCGAGCGAAAGGGAGAGAGGTAGATAAAGAGAGAGAAACAAGCATATATATAGGCAGGGGAAGAGAGTAGCGCGCGTATACGAGGTAAATTAGTAGGCTTACACGCTCGGCAGCTCTTCCATTAGGCTAACGCAGCCGAAGTATCATTAAGTTACCGCCCATCTCTCCGATGGTTATGGACGACCTGCTCTTCTCTCTCCCTTTCGGTTTAGCCTATATATAGTATGAGAGTCGCGTATTATATATATAGATAGGAGCCGGTGCGATTACGATAATCATTTACAGCGATGTAACCGCAACGTCACGTGAAACTCGAGCTAGATCCGACCGATATATATATAATGCCAAGCCTTCGCCGCTGGTGGGCTCTGCATATACACGTACGTCCGAACGATGTGTAACTGCATTGTTCGTGCGCGCTAAGAAAGCGGAGTGTTCGTCGGGCTTGATTGATTTATTTACGCGCGAAAATATCCTGTATACTCGCGCAGCAGTACACGGCTGATGCGTGCGTGAGCTCGATCTGATAATATTTGGTTCTGTTGTGATAACGTTGCGGTTTAGATATTTTTTTTTAGAAAATTGAAACTGCATCGATGTAGACGTATGTATTAACTAAGTAATCCGAATATCACGACCTTAGCTCTCCTCATCTGCATGAGAATGACGCGCGTTGAGGAAGAAAAAAATGGAGAAACTATACCTCA
The DNA here is from genome assembly GCA_020010945.3 of Muscidifurax raptorellus. Classification (NCBI taxonomy): domain Eukaryota; kingdom Metazoa; phylum Arthropoda; class Insecta; order Hymenoptera; family Pteromalidae; genus Muscidifurax; species Muscidifurax raptorellus. The sequence goes on from CM052078.1 coordinate 30,782,927, forward strand.
AAGGGTCTTAACACGCGCAGAGACCAAACATCGCCGACACGTATTTAACCGCCTTTACTACTTATGCGCGACTGCGCGTCATCGTGTCGTGTATATGTATATATATACCTACCCCTCGTCGACTTTTTTCTTCACCAGCCCCGCATATATATGTAATATAATACAACACACAGGCAAGAGTGCAGAGGGGGAGACGCCTCGGTAAAAAAGGCACGTTGGCCAAATAAATAAGAATGAGTATACCTATATAGCTCCCCTCGTGTATGCATATTGTATATATATATATATATATATATATGTATATATATAGGGGGGTGCATGCAAGAGCAGTCACGAGCTTTTCCCTCTCTATTCCAGCATTTAATACGCCCCGTCGGCGGCAACTTTGTCTCCGTCTACATAGACGTATATATATATTCTACAGTGGGTGGGTTCTCGACTTACGTGCGCCTGCGAATAATTGCCGCGGGCAGCCGTAAATCAGGGCCGCCCCAGCGCGACAAAGTATCTTAAGTAATTGTTTTCGATGAATCGGCGCTGCATCGATCCGCGCCGTTGTGCTGTATATATATAGTCTCTATCTCTCTTTTCGAGTTAGCGGGCTTTTATACGCGCGAGGGAGGGGAGACTCTGTGGAATATAGTGATTCGAGTCGGGCGCGTAACGACGTGTCACAATTTTACGGGGAATAATAAAATTCTGGACGCCACGAGGGGAGAGAGTTTTCGGCGAGGTTATACGACGCTCGCCGCGTATATTATATAGCGGTTCGGGGTTGTAAGATTGTAATGTCTATTACCAGATTTCAGTGCGCGGGGGGCTTATGATTTTCATGAGAGCTCGTTTTCATGAGTATACGAGGGGAGAGAGAGAGAGAGAGTCGTGAGCTTATCGCGATAATCAATCTTTTTTTTTTAATGTAATATACAAAAATAATTTTCTCGATCGTTAAGATCTCACCCACGCACATCATTCGGTTACAAAATTATTCCGAGCACGTGGTGCGCACAAGCCGTTCAACGTGCACGTGCGTTAACCGTTTCCTGCCGTCGGATTCCTCGAGCCACATTTTTCTTAGAAACGTTATAATTGCAATATTTACGCGATAATTGAGCCGTGACGATTATGGACGAAGAAAAAAGTTTATTTCGATGCTTTATAGGGCTCGATCGATTAAAATGATGCCGCTGACATAACGATTGGAGTAAAAATATTTCACCCTTACTTTTGACGTTATCGTATTATACGATGTCATCAGCTGTAAAAAATATAAGAAAAATCGTTATGAAAAATCTCGAATAACACAGCTCGAAAATAAGCACAGTAGCTTTGCATACTAAAAAAAGCAACCGCAAACGATCATTCCCAGCTACTTACAGGCTAATATAATCTTATCGCTCCTACTCGGCCCCGTGCGCATAATGCAAATTTCAGCGCGAAATGGATTTAGTTCTCTAACCCTCGTATAGTCCGATAGCGATCGTAAAACTCGTCGCGCGCACGCTCGGTATTATAATGAAGTGCACTGTTTTGCTCGGTTTCACGCAAACCCTGAGCAATCGTGAGAGAGTAAGGGGGGAGAACGTAAATACATATATATAGACTGTAAGCACGCGAGGATCTCGTCATGAATCGAAACCGGTGTGTGCTTTCTCTGACGAGAGATAAGGCGATGCGTGGATTTCGTCGACTGAAATGAAATTGTTGAGGATGCGGTTGATTTTGCGCTCGATCCTATGCAAATTTCGGAGCAGACGATGAAACTTATTGATGCATGTGGAACTCGCCTCGCCAAAAATATATATATATATATATATATATATATATATATGTATATAGCACGAGTCGAAGCTGTTTTATACCTGCGTACAACGGCTTTCTGTAGCGATGAATAATCAAACGAGAATATGAATTTGTAAAAAGCGTGAATTTATCGCGATGGTCGTGGATGCGCATATATGCATTGATGCGAACGCATAATTTATAGGAACGTCTATATAGCCTCGCGTATACTGCTTATTCGTACACACTATATCTGTAGAGCGTTATTCGACAATGCGGCGAAAGTTTAAAAAAAGAAATCATCTCTAATAATATATATATACATTTCGCATCAATCATAAGCGATGTTGCGTTTTCTTTTTTCATAAAAACATTTATCATCGATAGCTATACAAAATTTTTTCTAATGAAATTGACTCACGACTATATACAAGTCACTATATATATTGCTCGAACAAAAGTGAGAAAAACCAATTTCTCGACAAACATAGTGTATACTTTCGCGCAAAATTTTTCGTCAGCTCGATAGGCGCCTGTGGCGGAAAATATTTGCAAAGCCTTTGATGCTGCGTATAGCGAGCGTGTAAAGAAAACCGAGCGCGCTGAAAAGGACATCAAGAGAAGAGACCGACTCGGTCGAAGCTTTTTCACGATTTTCCAGCTTCCCTGCGGCTCCTGTCTATACATACACTTTTTGTGCGCCGCTGAGCGAACGACGGTAAATAACGGCAGACACAAGCTTGGCTTCGCCATCTAGTGTGTGTATATATATATATATATATATATATATATATATATATATATATATATATATATATATATACGTAAGGTATATACGCCAGGGGAATTGGCCAAGACGTGAAATTTCAATTTATCGAATTGGATATTATTTTTATATATGCATTGAAAGATTGATGAATGAGTTGAGTATACTATTGCGTAATATTTTATATCAGAGGTAAGTATATATATTATAATATATTAGAGACTTCGAAGAACGAGGCTCTTGTTGTATAATTCAATTAGAGATGCAATATTCAAATCGATTCGTTGAACTCTATATGAATTGGTTCGATAGAGACGTGCATAATAGAGCAAAGACGGGACTATTGATTTCGCTCGGTTAAATATGCATAATTATAATGTAAAATTGCGTATAATCATCTTATACTTCAGCGTTATATACGCTCTATAGCACAGGCGCAAGAGTTCGTTCGATGACTAAATAATGCCGGACATTCAGCTATTCATCGAAAACACTGAAATAGCTCGCGGTGTGACGTTGACGTCTTATATATTCGATAAACTAGCGGCTGCAGCATTATTAGATTATTAAATATATAAAGCCCGCCTCGTCTCGATTGAACATTTACAAACTCGCCTATAATTATATCCTCCGATATGGCGATTATGAAGAATACATCATCGCACGAGAGTCGAAGGCCGAGAATAATAAAAAAACGATGCTCCGCAACGTTTTACAAACGCGTTTACGAGTTGGGCGCTCATCAGAAAAAAACAGCAAAAAAAACTCAGCCAACCGAAATAAAGCCAACACATATACACTCGGCACTCGTTCCCTTCAATTACGCTCTCTGTCTCTCGCCCTATACACTCGAGCTGCTCGAATCGACAGCTGCGGTGCTTCAAAAAGAAAGCGACTCGCGAAATAACGCATTATACGCAGCTCGACGAAGCCGACCCTCGAAAAAGAGAGAGAGAGAGAGAGAGGCTGGCACAATGTAGCGTAATGAAAGAGTGGCGCGTAATCGTTGCGGTCATCGCGATAAAGGCCGGCCGAAATGAATTATATATACGCGTCAGGTGCGTTGTTACGTGCGCGCATATTATGCGCGACGCGAGGATTCCTTCGGCGATCCGTTTCCGCTGTGTATGTGTGTAGGCGCGTTATCGGGACGCGATCGCGTAATGCTCGATTTTGACACGCGGATATGCGGGTGTACCGTGGAAGAGCGACAGAGAAAGAGTCTATCATTTGGGGGAATCGATGCGCAGAGTGAATGGAAAATGAGCGAGCTTTTGCACACGGTAATTTCGATTCTGCCGATTTCTGGGAATGCGATCCCGTGCTCTCTGACTGTTTATTACGCAAAAGTGCAGCGAATCGTATATAGTTGCTCGAAACTTAACTTTTCGATTTCATTGGATTTTGAATATTATTAGTGTATTCACATTAATGCGTTATATTATTTAGTCCGTAAAAAGTTGTATACAGTAGCATATAATTGTACAACTGTAGAAAAGTAAAAAGGTAGGGAAAAAACTTGGAATTAGTATAAACGGCTCGGGCAGCCTCGATACAGCTAACGATTCAATTACAAACCGAGCAGCCTATATATATATAAAATTTCGCAACAAGCATTCGATTAGCCGAACCGCATGCAACGCTGCGTCCCGACAATACAAGCATCAGATCGTTTCGCCCGAACGAGCAGCAGAAGTAATAAAAAGTCCGTGTCTCGATTCAAGCTTACATAATCAAACGCACGGACAACACATACAACAGGTACATATCCTCCACGCGAGCACGTATATTACTCGCCAATTACGTCGAGAGTCGTTGGAGCAGGAAAATAGCAGCCAATAAGAATCGAACTCGGCTTTTCCGCGACGCGACGTGGATTAATCACGGAAAAAGTTCGTGTACACAGCAGCCAAAAAAAGAAAGCTCCAATAAGAATACAAATTGCATAATAACCCAGGCAGTGCACACGCACAAGCTCACACGCAGTGCATTACAATTCAATTTTCCGCTACTTACAGTCTTGCGACCCTCTCGGAGCCGCTCGATCGACTCTTGGCGACCTGCCGAGGGCTCCGCTCATGCTCGTCGTCTACTCTCGCGTGCGAGGAAATAAAAGGAGGAGAAGAGGAGGAAAAGGATGAGCGTCGGCGGAGGAGGTTAAACGAGCAGCAATGGAAATGCTAGAGAGCAGCGAGCGGCTCCAAGATTATTGGCTTTCTGCATGCTCGGCTATCTATATAAGGGTGTATATCTGTTGGTGTACACGTATATACGGAGCTTCGTGTACGTATAGCTTGTCCTTTATTTTTACCTTTGTTTGGGTTTGGTGTCTGTTTTTTACTCGAGTGCGCTGTATTATGTCTTGAGTAGTAGGGGGTTGGATTCGCCCCTTGTTTTGCAATGACACGCTCAGAGTAGTCTAGAGATATGGAAACTTTAGCGGACTTTGACCGCGTAACCGGAAATATATCAAATTCTAACTTAATTTGCGAGATCTAGAGGCGAATACTTCCGAGGAGGGGCCAAGTGCCCAGTTGTAACTATAGCTACAATTTTCTGATTGAAATCTTCCACGTGTAATTCTATTTCAAACTAACGAAAAAAAACGCGTTCACGTCATACCGTTCCTAAAGTTCCCAGCGCGTGTAAAAACCAATGCGATTATTTCCCCCCCTTCCTGTACAAAAAAAAAACTTCACACCTTCTCCCTAAACAAATCAATTTAGGCCAACCTACGCTCTTATTTCTCGAGAAACTTTTTACCTCTCCCCGACATTCTCACACATAGCAGCGCACGCTTGCGCACCCTGCACAAAAAATACACATTTATATATATATATACGACAATAAGACCAAAACTCGCCTCTCTCGCACACGAGAAATCCCGCGCATACCTCCCGCATTCTCCGTATGTTGCAGCAGCAGCAGCAGCAGCAGTATACACTTAACGGAGACTACGACGCAGGCATGAGGTATATAATACCCTCCCGGTCATTGTGCAGCTCGCGCCGGTTATACTACACTCATTAAATCGATTCGCGAGCTGCAGGTGCACGGACCGCCGCTAACTGCGGCCGTTTATGCCGCGCGCGAGTGCAGTGGTAAAGGTACGGGCTATGGCCAGACGAGCATCGCGAGTTATACTGTGTCTTTTATTCACTCCCGCTCTCTCTCTCTCTCTCTCTCTCTCTCTCTCTCTCTCTCTCTCTCTCTCTCTCTCTCTCTCTCTCTCTCTGCGCGGGTTTTATTTCGCTTCGAAGGATCGTGTGCGTAGGCTGTGTTCAGGACTCGCGGTAATGTTCTTCAATTACGGCTGGGGGGTGGCAAGCGCAGGCTTTTGTTCTTGTTTCGGCTCGGCTTGGTCGTTTTCTTAATTTTACGGGTTAGCGTTGATCACTGGGTGCTGATGTGTATACCTCGGCGCTCGTCGGGTAATTTTTGCTGGCTGCTTCTTCCTCTTCTCTGCGCTGTGTATATGTATATATGTATAGGGACTGCGTGCGAGATGTTATCGCTTTTTGCAGCTCTCCGGAGAGATGAATTAGGAAAGTTTTTGACCGATGACGAGTGCTTTTTATTTCGCGCTTGGAATTTCGAGATTAAACGCAAACATTCCAATGAATATGACGTTCGGTTGCAAAAAGTGTGATTTAACGTTTTTTTTAACATATCGGTCGGTACATATCGCATTATTAACGTTTATATATGCGTTTGCGCTCGCGTTTTAATTGAAAAATCTGAAATCATTTTGTGAAAATATGAATTTTTAAAGAGCGTCACGCTTGTCGCTCGCGACCGCCACAAAAATATTACGCGTCAAATATATAGCATTACGTTTTTAGCGCGCGCGCGGAGATTGAATTCCGTTCACGTTACGGCACCTCTCGCAAAAAAACCGAGTGTTATTACGCTTAACGAACGTGAATTACGTCCCGACTGCGCAATACACGCAAAAACACGCCGTATATTCCGCGCCCGATGAAAACAAAAACCATCTCGATATTACACTCTTCATAAATATAATTAATTGAATTAAAATCCGAATCTCGTCCACACATCAGAAGCAGGTATACATGTATATATATATATATCGGAATCAATCGATACTCACTTTTTCCTCCTCTTTTTCTAGCGCCAAGCCACAGAGCTCTTAATAATGTTTGCGCGCACGGGATAGACAGAGGCAAAAAGCATCGCGAGGCGGAAGATTATAAACTTTCATTTCCCTCGCGTGATCCAATCCCAGGAGTGATTATCGATTTACGGCGCCTCGGTCTTATATAGATACATATATATACACAAGCGAGCGGACGATCGCACCGGAGAAATAATCCCCGAGAGCACTTGTCACGCGACGAGCCGAAACGCGAGCTCTCTCTCTCTCTCTCTCTCTCTCTCTCTCTCTCTCTCTCTCTCTCTCTCTCTCTCTCTCTCTCTCTCTCTCTCTCTCTCTCTCTCTCTCTCTCTCTCTCTCTCTCTCTGTGTACACCGTAATTCAGCCAATTTCCGCTCGCGGTTAATGGGGGACTTTGCGCTCGAGTCGCCTACCGAGTTACCGGCGCTGCCGCCGCTGTTTATCGATTATTATTATTTCTTGCGCGAGGGTCTATCGGAGATTGTTATCTTTCGAAGAGGAAGCGGCAATGGGCAGTTTATGCTTTTTTTGAGGGTGTAGTGGACGTGGTTGATTTGGTGCGAGGCTTTATGAATGGGTCTTTGTATAATCATAAAAAAATAATGATTAAAAAGTTCTCATGAATTGCGCATTCGCGCCTCGATTTTCTCATATTTATTCTTATTGCGCATAAGTCGGGGAAGTCAAATTTCAAATTTCGCTCATTAAAATTTAACGAACGCATTAAATATACAAATTAATCCGCGCACGCAATAATTAAGCCGGCGCGTGAAAAATTCAATCCTTTTAACATCTCCGCATCGGAGAGGAAGCATCCACCGATCCCCCGGGCATAATTAAAAAAAATGAACAGCAAATTTCAGACACCCCTGCGTAATAACATATATAAGACATACACATAATACAATTAAAATCCCGGTAAATCACACACACACAGCAGCGTCGAATTAACATAATAATAGTAATCCGTCGCGCGACTATACATGGCTCGAATAAGGCACAAGGCGAGTCGTCTGTGATGTGAAAGGCCGCTGCTAAGATCTCTCGTGAATAACGCTGCACAAAAGCGAGAAGCCGGATAGCTTAGAAGCATCCAGCTACGGTATTTCGAAATGGGATTCCAGAGCGCGACTGTACTATCGTCGTGCTCTTTCAAAATAATTCTGAATGATGAAAAAAAAGAGGAGGACAGAAGCGCGCGGAGAGAACAACGATATAGCGAGAGCAAAAAAGTGCTCCTAGTGCGCGCACAAAAGCTCGCGAAAAATGAATTTCTCTCGCGCGCTTCCCCGATATAAATTCGTACGAGCGAGCGCTTGCTTTTCCCAGGGCATTCAAAGAGAGGAAGATTAAAGTGTGAGCGCGAGGCGAAATAGAATTTTGCTTGTCCATAGCAGAGGGAAACAGAGCGCCGGGCTATTATTTCTCATTTGGTCGCGAGAAATCCTTTTACATTTCGCTTCCACCGCGGATTCCCTCCCGCCCCCCCCTCTCGTTATATCTCGCGCTTCTCGCTCTAGCATTCCTCGCAAATTAAACGACAATGGGCCGCGGGAATTTACGAGCGCACAACACTTTTCGCGAATATATTCCCGCGCGCACGTCTGTCTCCACAGACGCACGAGTGCGCTGATGTATGACGTCGGTTGCATACTCGTACGTACGCGCCATTTTTATCCTACACTTGATCCTGTATATATAGCTGTGCTCGGGATATTTTTTGACTTTAATAAAACATGCTACACTGCGACAGTATGGTCGACGCTTCGTACATTTGCATATGATGCTATCTTTTGCTTCCTTAGATTTGTCGCCATGACGGTCCTTTTTTTTATTACACCGATCGAGAAGCCTAATAACGTTTTCATCGCCTGCGTATCTCATTACCGGGACTAGCGAGAATTATCATATTTCAGCAACTTTGTTAAGGGCTACCGTAAAGAGTTTTCCAGCGCCAAGAAATCTGCATAAATGTATAGCGAGCCGCGGTCCATCCGGAAAAATATATTAAAATCTCTCATACCCAATTATACATAATTCTTATCGCGGCGCGATATTTTCTCATTCAGAGCGATATCAGCGCGCGCGCGCAACTTTCTTTCGTCAACTTTATAATAAGTCCAAACTCCCTTTTTCTCCCCCGCGCGACTCTATAGCGGCGCGCGCTTTGTCTGCTTTATTTTTTTCCCCTCAATTCTGGAACGGAAGTCTCTTTCTCGTCCGAGAGAGCTCGAGCTTTTTTCTCTTTTCCTCCTTCTACTCCACCGCCGCCGCCGCCGCCGCTGCTAGAGAAGATTAACGAAGGAGCTTGGCAAATTACGAGATCCCGTAGCTGGCGGGAGAGTATAAGAAGGAGCCGGAAAAAAAGTATATAAGAGAGAAAGAAGCAGACGCCCGCAGGAACGTATCTACTTATCCGCTCGGTTCGCGCGCGCGCTTCCCTTTCTTCTTTCTCTTTCTCTCTCTCTCTCTCTCTCTCTCTCTCTCTCTCTCTCTCTCTCTCTCTCTCTCTATATATATATATATATATATATATATATATATATATACACTTCTTTTTACTCATTCTCTCGGCTCCTTTATTTTTGCGCCGAGAAGCCGAGCAGACGGAGCAGTAGGTGCCGAAGAAAGTAAAATAACAGAGCTGCATTACCTTTGCGTGTATATTCCGCGTCGCGCACAAGAGACCGAGTATATATATATATTATACAGTCGGATGAATCTTGGAGAGCGCGAGATTTACCTTCCGAGCGACGAGCTATTTCGCGAAAACGACTTTATATTGTCCTGCGGAATTTATAAATTTGTACTGTTTCCAGCAGCTCCGGCCTCAGGAATGTTTTAGCGCGGGTTTGTTCTCGTTTTTTTTCTTCTGCTTCGCGCTGTGCAGGGTAAACACTATGACTGCGGCGCGTTTTCTTTGGGGATTATGTTTGTTTTCGAGCTGCTGAGAGCTTTTGAATCTTTAATTCTATACTTCGAAAGCCGGAGAAAGAGACGTTTATCCATGGAGCGAGAGTATTTTTTTCACAGTATATCGTCAAGACATATATCGTTCTAAATATTGATTCGTAAAACGGTTAAGCATATTTCTAGATACGCACTTGATTTCAACATAAGTTGGCTAGAAATTCTGCCCAGAATACGCTCAATATTCTATACCAGGGGAGAAGAAACGAAAATTAAAACATCCACAGGTCAGCGACCCCGGGGCCGAAATCGCTCATTCGATCCCCCTTAGGAAGCCGATGGCGTCCACCCCGTGGAAAAAAGCGGAAGCAAAGGACTCATCGCCTTCGTCTCGACTTATCAAATGATTACTCCATCGGTTTAAGCCGAAGGAGAGAAATCTCTGGCAGCTCGTCCCCCCCGCATTATCCGGTCTTATTCAGGCTCGGATTAGGGCGCGAATCAATATTGGGCAGCCATGCGAGAAGGCTTTATCGGCCGGCGAGACGGAAAGAAATCCTTCGGCGCTTTGTCTCGCTGATTTATCCTCTCCTCGTAGCTCGCTTTTCACTTCGTCTTGAAATTATTACGCCCGAGATACATATTGTATATATACACTAAAAATCGAGTCCAATTAGCGGAAGCATCGAAGGTCGTTCAACGATATACACACATACACGTATTATATTAGTCTTCTCGGGAGCATTCGATCAAAGCAACCTTTTTTCATCGTTTCTCATTCGATTCGATCGCCGCAGACACTCGAGGCTGTATATATCGAGGACCCTTTGCCGTGAAATAAAGACGAGGACGCGAAGAAGAAAGAAAGAGAAAAAAAAAGACCGGCGCGTAGCGCCGAGAGATGTAAAATGCGACGGCTCCGCGCGCGCGATATACAGCAGCAGCAGCAGCGGCTAAAAGAGAAACGGAAACGAGCTGCGGCGATATGGACCGAGTGGTATAAACGGAACCGAGCCTAGGAGGGAGACAGCACACATAATGATATAGAGGGACGAGTTGTATGCGTGTGTGTGAGTATAAGAAGCGGGAATTTCTCGAGAAGGCAGGGAGAGAGAGAGAGAGAGAGAGAGAGAGAGAGAGACGACATCAGGCGACGTATAAGGGGATATATATACACTTTTTATTTGTGCCAAGGAGCAGTATCCCGAGGATTCGAGGGAGAGAGAGCGAGAGCGAGCAACTTACCGAACTTTTACGCATTCCCCTCCGCTACTTCCCTCTTTTGGACAAGGATTTACAGATTACGAGCTGCGCGCGTCGCCTCGGCGAGCGCGAGGGGAAGCTTGTATATATATATAACACAGTCGAGGGCTTCTTCTTCCTCTTCGTGCAATATATATATATATATATATATATACCTATATATAGATGCGCCATATAGTTACAACGTCAGATTCTCCTGCGCCTCGAATCCGCACGGACTCTTTTCTCGGCCAATGGGCTGCTCGGCCTCGAGAGCCTCGGCCAATCCTCGCGACCGGCCATTATGTATACGCGCGTTTATTGTCGCTGCTGATGCTGTGCTCCGAGAATGTGTGCGCGTCTCTATATACTTATACGCAAACGACGAATGCTCGGCCGAATGCTCGCGGCACGGAAAATGACTGTTTATAAATAATTAGAGAGGTTTTAATTAAACCTCGGGATGCGCGCACCGGCCGCCTATGTAGCGTGTATTGCCCGCCGCCGCCGCGAGGTTCTATTTATCCGCTGCAGAGCGAGCTTGTAATTTGACGTCGAGGTTCGGGAGTAATTTTCGGTGATTCGACTGATGCGGCTCTATGCTGAAGTTTTGTTTGATGTGGATTACGCGTGCGGCTGTGATTTTGGAAAATAGCGACGTGGCCGTATAGTTTCCTACGAGAATTATTCTGTTTCGCTCGTGAATTTGTGTGTATATATATATATATGCGCTTATATGTAGAGGGTCCCGTATATGATTTACGATGGCTTTATTCGGTTCAAGGGCTTTATCTCTCGAATTTTTCATTAATAAGTATACGCAATAAGCCATAGCGACTTTTCTACCCTCAATGCATCGTAAAGACAAGCTATCATCTCCGCAACGCGCCTCGAACAATTTCCAGTAATAAAATATAAAAGACACGTCGTCTGTGCTCCGACAGGCAGGCCGTATAAAACAAGCCAAATCGTTTCATTCCGAACGAAACCCTCCCATAAATCCAACTCTTTTCCCAAACAAAATAAGAAAAAAAGAACAGCAGCTTCTCTCACAGAGGTAGCGCAAAAAGAAAAAAAGAATCTACTTATACACGCTCTCCCCTTATCCGTCAGAAAATTACGAATTTCTCCGCGTTCGAAGTATCCGAAACGCGCGCGGAGAGCTCGCGTTCACGCCTATCGTTTGTTTTTTGTCCCTCGTTCTCGCGGTTATACGTCGCGACAGGTCCAATTTCTCGATCCTCAGCGAGTGTACACACGCGCGGTTTATATATACGTGCTGCTGCGACGAGAAACGGGCGCGACGAGTTTTTGCTCCGATGCGAGCACACACATGCCTATTTAAAGGCATTAGGAGCGTGCGAGTGCTCACGGAGACGAAGAGCGGACGCAGGAGGAATCGGCAGAAGGCGTGGGAAAAGACTGTTTCTAACAATTGGGACTGTATTTTAGAGAGTGTGAGTTGGATTGAGATTTCTTGAGGAGAAGAGGAGCTATTTTGTTTTAAAGATGAACAAAAACCATTTTGCAAATTTATTCCAAGTTTCAAACAAACAACTTGGGCAGTTATAACGCGAACGACCCATCGAGCGGTAAGTATTGTTTAAAAGCGATATAATTTTCGAATAGGTGACCGCTGTATATATGCATTCTGCTCACCGATTTAGATGAGGGATATAGTACGCCATCTGTCTTCGCTGGCCAGATAGATCTTCCAGAAATTGATGATTGGGCCTTTAAAAAAATTCACAAATTCATTTTTTAAGAAATGTCAAGGATATATGATATCCTCGATATGAGTCCTCATAAAAATCTATGAAAATCGACGAATGTTCTGGAATACAATTGAATATACTGATACTTTTAATTCCGACGTATCTATGAGTTGACGACTTAAAAATGTGTAAAATACAAGATTTTCTTATAATGCAATTTTTCATATTTTTCTACTTGTATAGGGCATACGCACAATTGTAAAAAAAATAAACAACGTTTAAATTAGAAATTTTGTTGTTTATTTCAAAACGTTGCGGATAACGTAATACACCCTCGAGAAATAAATGATCACGGATTTGATTGAAATTCCATTTGGACGTGCCAATAACTACACTTTAATTTACTTACTACATTTACATCCTCCATTAAAAAGCAAAAAAATATAAGTTTCGCAATCCGCGAAAGCGCACGAGCTCACCATAATTAATAAGCCGTAAATTCACTCGTCATTAATCTCGTAGCGTTTCGCGAATGAATTATCTTAACATAAATAAGCGCCACACACGCGCCAACTAAGTATGAGGAAAGATGGCGCGAGAATCGTTTCGCAGCTGATGTTTTCTCCCCGCAATGCAGAGATGAGATATCGCGATGTTTTAATAAAGCGCGAGCCTATACCGCGACGTGTGGGAGCTCATTGTTAATTGTCTCTCTCGTTATGTTAAGTATGCTAGAGCTAGGTAATCAAGTTGTATACTTACGACGCGGGTGTCGAAACAATTTGTATTTTTCGAAAAGGAAGAATACATCGCACGCGTTCGTATAAGCAAAGTAAATTGTAAAACGGTAAACAGGCGCGTATATCCCATAATATAGAATAATATACTTATGTATAGCACCAGCAACTGTTATTCCTCCCTGTCTCCTCCCTAATTGTCCGAAATTATGTATAATTCGAACCCGGAATGAAAATAGAAATGCCCAATAATGTAGCCCAATAAATTAGCGCCGAAAGCATATATGCTTATATATAAGCCGTGCGCATCAGCTTCTTGTAAAGTCTCATCTCCCTTGGAACAGCCCGCGGAAATCAAAAGGCACCTTATATTAATTAATTACTATACATTACGATCCACAATAAAAGCGCATAAAAACACGCTCCTAATACGCGCTATTTACCATTTTTAATTCAAAGCGATCAGCGATTCCGTCGGCGCACGCCACACTCCGCGGGGCATGAAGTCGCCTCTCAAAACCGTGCCGGCGGCGGCTATAAAAGAAGACGGACAGTCTACCCGGCGAAAATGCCAGGTTTCCAGCGTATAATACGAGAGGAGGAACACGACACTTTTTTAATAGCGGCGGCGCGTACTATTTCCTAATCGGAGCTGCGTGTGCGGGGAACCGATGTGTGCGTGTGCGCGAACACGCGGCCAATAAAACGAGGAGGAGGTACTGCTGCTGCTGCTGCAGAAAAAGAGCGAAAGAACGCGAGTAGTCGTGGAGCGAGTATATGTATACGTGTGTAGAAAAAGAGAAGATCGCGCGAGAAACGTGTTCGGAGGTGGGTAAGTATTATATGGGTGCAGTGAGAGGGGGGTTCCGGTGATCGAATCTGCTGCTGCGAAAAAAGGCCGGAGGAAATTTGGCGCTTGCTTTATTATGCGTGAAAAACATGCTTTAGATCGGTATAAGATTATATTTTTGCCAAGAAGATTTACTCGTATAACGACATTACGATAATCTCTCAATTTATTTATTCGGGAGAGTATGAGAAAATGTGAAATTATTCGCGAAGGAATAATAATTAGCTAAGAACGGCTTGCAATCGCAGTCCGTTAACACCGCGGTAAAAGGCGCGATTTCACGGGGACGCAGTCGCTCCCGCCGTGCAACAGCAGCAGCAATACGGCTCGACAACGACGTTTTAACGACGGTAAACTGAGCCGATTGCAGGCGGATTCGCAGTGTAATTCAAGCCCGGCTTAAATTTAATACTTGGCACTGCCCCTTCTGACGGCAGTGAACTCTCTTTCTCTCTATATACGTATCCGCTGCAGGCGGACTCGTGCATCCTTAGCTGCATTGTGATAAATAAATTTGCATTCGAATTCCATTTTGTTATAAGAGGTTCGTCTTTCTTATATATATATATATATATACGCGCGGTCCGAAGCTGATACCGATGCCAGCTTGCTTGATTAGCTGCTTCTTTAGTATCATTTGCATGCGATTGTAATTTTTTTTTTATTTTCGAGTCCTCATTTGCATAACGATAACTAATAGACATGTACATTTCCGAGAACGCGAAATTCCTTCGGATGATTCACCCAAGTCTAATCTCTGAGAGACCCGAGCCATACGACCATGATGAGCACTTTACCTTTCTTGTATATATATATAAACCAGAATTAACCATCTCTCTCATGCGGATACAAGCCGATACAATGACGTCGCATAACGCATCCTTTCATATCGATCTATCGATCTCCGCTCATCTTCTCCTCATTGAGCTTCGAGATAAACGGACATCGTTAGCGTCCACGAGGACTTTCCGCGCTATAATGCGGAGATAAGCCACGACTGGGGCTTAAGCGCTCGAGCGCTGAATGGCGGACTGTAGAGGTTTCGGGGGATTCCCCCATTTCCAAATCATCTCGTGGATCTTAAAGCCTCTTACAGACCATGCATATACACTGACACCTTGTGGCTGTACGTTAGTGTGGGCAAGTTTTCCAGAAGATTTAGGAGTCTCGTATATTTTGGGTGAAAATGAAGGATGTCTATATGTTTATATAATATTGCAACAATTAATTAAAGATTGCTAATTTCGATCGAAGTGGACGAAAGATTACCCAAATTTGTAAATAAATTTTCAAATTTATCTAAAGATTTTTTTTTTAATTATTTATAGAAGTAAATTTATTCCGGCGATCAATTATTCATATAAGAACAGTTCTTATTATATCAGCACAGAGTGTTCGAGACATTTCTGTGGTTGAAATAGCGTCTCTTCAGAAGGTAAAGAATTTAATTGCAGTTGCTCAAGTATATATATATATATACCCCAGCAATCGGCACGATATTTTCTCTCCTGACCACTTAGAACACTTGCACGCATCGCCAAGAAAAATAGCGTCCAAGCCTTACACTTTCCGAGAAAATAATCCGGCGCAGCTTCGAAAGAAAAAACAGAAACGTGGTTGTTTCTCGCACATTTGTGGACAATGCCGTCAACATACACAGGCTATAAGAGGAACGACGTGAGAAAGTTTCGTTTCGCGATTATTAATAAATGCGCGCAAACTGCTCTCTAGGAAATTTTTTTTCTCTCTCTCTCTCTCGCGCGTCTTACAACCGTATAAACGTAGACACGCGGTCGCCGCATTGTATGTAGGTATCTGTCAATTTTTTTTCTCTCTCTATCCCTCAAAGCTTAGGTAAACGACCGTGAGTATACGCGCTTGTTCCTACGGAATCCGAAGAGGCCCGCGGCTTTTTTACGGCTTCTTTTTTACGATCAGATTTACGATCTTTTCGCAAGAAAATGAGCGTAAAACAATGTGTAGATATATATATATATATTTCCCGACGTTTTTTCGGACGGCAATAAAACGAGTTTACTGGCGGGACGGAGCCTTGGGATTCCTTGCGCGGCGGTCTCAGTGCTCAATTTTCAAAGATTTTCCGAAGATCGACGATAGCCGTGTACATGTCGGAGATTTATCGCGCATTGCGATTTTTCCCTTTTTCAAGCTGATTGTAAATTTTATACATTACAAGAATCGATGCAAAAAGTCTGCGGTATACCGCTTTATTAAATAAAGCGTCACTTCGGTCGCATAAAAAATAAATTCAATGAATATTCAACTTGATTATACGTTTGAAGAAGACGACTTAACGTCGTGAGACACGACGCAGTGCAATATTAAAATCGACCACGACGCTATACGCTTGTGCAACATTAACGAAGATCATAATATTTCCAAGCGTTCAAAAGTAGCAATAGACTCTAGCCTCTCAATTAAACATATTCCCCGCGGGTCAATCCGATAAATTTCCTTTCCTCAGCTCGCGATAGCTACGTACATACTCACCGTAATACCATACCAGCAGCAGCAGCACGTAGCAATTTTTCTATCGACTCGACACAACGAAAATCGAAGCAATCGCGCGACCGTGCGCGGGCTTCGTGTTATTTGCAGTAATAGAATAACGGATTGCCTTCGTGATACGCTCTCGCGAGAGAATATCCGCGTGTCTCTCTATCTATTTGCCTCTTTGTTTTTCCGCGTATAGCGTACCGGCGCACACGGAAGTTGCATTAGCCGATTCTCTCATCGAAATTGAAATCTTCGCCGACGAGAGAGAGAGAAGCAGAGCGAGCGCAGCGCGGCAGGCCATTAAAGGCTCGTTGCGCTCGCCGCGCGGAGGAGAAAAATCCAGGCTAACTGCGCTCGCTCGTGTAACGATTGCGAGGTTAGTTGATTAGAAAACAATAAACGGAGAGGGAGGGGGTAAGGAACTGCGGAAGATTGGCTGGAGAAATTACGTAACGCGAGCGGAATCGACAAATGAAATCAGCTATTTTCGGGCTGCTGTTGTTTGTCTTTCCGCTGTTCTTTTGCGTTTTCTACTCTGAGTAATTGAGGTATTATTTAATCAAACTCCAAGCATAAGAATCGTTAAGACCAATTTCAAGTATATTTGTCATTACAAACGAAAAATAAAATCACTGTACACCGGTGGGCGACACATATATCGCGTTTCTCGCTTATAGTCGTTTTCTTCGTCGGAAAGAAATTAAACGATTCGCCCGAAACCGCAAGCTAAACCCGCGCGACGATATCCGATAACCTTCTACACTGCAAAGCTCAACGGTCTCGTTCTCTGGAAGAAAGGACGGATTGTCATCGGACTCGGGTCACGTGTATATACCCAGTTCGTTCACCGTCTTCTCTCTCACTCTCTCCTTCTCTCCGCTCATTGAGCCCGTGGGTTCTCTCTCTTGTGCTCAGCGACTGTGTCCGGATCACGTTAACTCGTTCGAACTCGTATAAATTTGAATGGACTTCTTTCAATGCCTTGAAATGGGACGGCTATTCCTCGTAATTGTTTTACCGTCGCGTCAAATACTACGTATATATCGACTAATATAAATTCTACGACTTTTTTTTAACGATCCTTACTGCGTCGTTAAAACATAATTCTCGCCTGGCTCGGAGCTCTATATAGACTACTACTGGCAATGAATACATGTATATAATGGCAGAGCAGGTTTATACGCTCGTCAGCCACGTAATAAGCAAATATAGATCGCGAGCGCGAAAAGATTAGTGCGCTGCGCCTTTAGGAGTTAAAAAAAGGAATAAAACTCGCCTGTACAATGCACATAATAAATCCACCACGCGTTCACTTCCACGAATGTCAATTATTCATCAGCGTTGTGTCAAGTAGAGTTTTTCCATCTTTGAGTCTAAGCTATCTGCACGTATGTATCCGATGCGTCTTTAACACGGCAGATCGATCCGAAATAAGTTGGCATACAAGTATATGTAATATATATAATACACAATATACATCGCATCCGAAGCGGAAGAAGAGGCGTCCCGCGCATTATCGGCATGTGATGCCGATATATAATACACAGGCGATCGCGCGTAATATACATATAGCGAAAAAAATACGTTTCCGGTCGAGCAGTTCCGCGAAATGATTTATTATGCCATCGAGCGTGGCCAAGCGTGACCCGCGACGGCGAGCATGAATCGACACTATAAAGATCGCCGCCGCCGCGAAAAGAACGAGTGTTGTGTGTGTTGTGTGTATCTGTGTTTGTGTATGTATGTATGTATATAGGGGACGAGAAAGGCTATTGTTTTCTTTAATGGTCGTTCCGGGATGTGTACGGAAGGATGACCGAGATACTGCCGGACTGATATATATGCGTGTAGATGGCCTGCACACCGATGCGCTTATTCATTATATTATACACACTCCCACGGATGGCTGCGCGACACATCTTTATGCGTGAGCGATGTGCAACTAATATGCATACGCGCGCGAATAAGGATGTGTATAAGTATACGCGGAGGGGAGGAGGGCTTTTTGCGGAGTCTTATATATATATAGGTGTGCAAGAGGCCTGAATTAAGAATGAGTTATTCCCTTGAATTGCGGCTGGATAACCGAAATAATAATGGTATTGATTGTTCAGATGAAATGGATTTATTCATATTTTGCTCCCTTTTCTACTCGAATCTTTGCGGAAGACTTATTGAAGATAATAATAACAAAGTGTAGTCGGTACTATATGTACTATATGTATATATGCAAACAGTATAAATTCCAGACACACATCTATAAATAAACATGAAAGGAATAAGAAAGTAGTAATGCGCCACCTCTTGTCGCTAGCAATATGTCGACTAGAGAGAATAACCCATTCAAAGCTGCGTCTTTTTCTACGGGTACTGGAGCTTGGCGCCCCTGTACGGCAGATACCGCAAGCTCGCAAATAGCTATAGCTTATATATTAGAAGATATATCTCTTCTTCATAGGTATATAATTATGTATACAAGTAAATACTCATCGGGATTTCCTCTATATCGTATCAATAACATTTACAATGTATACATATATTATGACTGCTATGAGAATAAATGATACGAATATCATTCTAAGATGGACTCAAAATTTTATGAATAAAAAATGCGCACTTTAGCTTCGCTATGCCGAACAAATTCAAAGTCTCTGACACCCAAGCAAACGAAATATATCGTCTGAAATGAAATGAAATCAGCTCAGCAAAACCATTAAGTTTCCAACGAGCTTATACACAGCATTTACGTAACGCGGATTTCCTCGCGCAAGTCATACGACGTCGGCGCGTCATCATATCCGCAGCGGCTATCGAACGACTAATACCGCTTCGCGGCGGTGGCGGCTGCCCCGGAACTCGTTATTACTACTCGACTGCACTTCTCGAGAGCCATAGAAGCTCGTTCTCTAGCTACCTTATAGATCGGGGAAGACATGTATACATAGAAGTAGCCTCCGCCAAGAGTCAATAGAGCGTATATCATCAAGAGGGGTAATTACGGCCGCGGCGTCGACACCAAGACCTGCTGCATAATCGCGCGCTATACTATAGCTCCTTTTAGCCTCGCACGAGCGAGCTTATATATATTTTTTAGAAAATAAACAGCCGGAGGTGCGATGAATGCCGCGTATATATACCTATATACATACACGAGGGGATGCGTGGATGAAAAGACGCGCGAATATGCTCGCACCCTCGATCCAGGATAATAGCTTGTCGAGGTGTATATACAATGCTTCTCGAGACTATATATACAAGTTTCGAGAGAATGTCTGCTGAAGAGAGAGAGAGAGAGAGAGAGAGAGAGAGAGAGAGAGAGAGAACGAGCGTAAGAAGGTGTCCTGGAAAGTTTACGGGCGTTATAAACCTGTTTCGGCGCACAATATGAGGGAATGCGCGGTGTCAAGTGGATTTTCGAGCCGAGATACGGAATTAGAATTTGAAAAAAGATTTTACGGGACTAGCTGCCGCAGGACAATGTGACCCGAGGGGATGGTGCGCAGAGCGATGTATTCCATTGAAGAGACTCGCGCGTGAAGACTGCATTGGTTAAAGTCTTTTCAATGTCGTGTGAAATTGTGTACGTATATAGCTTCGGTCGAATCGCACACAGCTGGAATAGTAAAAATAGCGTCGAACAACGCCAAGTACATCGTATAAAGTCTGCGCGAAACATCGGGTATGTGCTTGTATCGTACCACGCTGCTAAAACTATATTAAAAGGATCGTTCATTCCAAACTCGAAATATAAGACCCCCTGTGCGACAATAAGCCATGAGTCATTCCGACTCTTTAATCCTCGATTCGCAGCACAAAAGAATAAGTGCTCGTATAAGATCGCGCGGAAATTCGCACCCCTGATGCCAAGAACAAGGGAGCGAGTGTATAAAAGACGTTATTAAGCCGCATACATACATACGTCCCCGTCGAGGCGCATCGGGCACAATGAGGCTATATACAAGGGGGAAGATGCGAGACAGCTGATTAAAAGACGGAAGACGACTACTGATATTTGCATGCGGACTTTTCGACGAGCTCGAATCGAAAAGGGACGAGGGCTGCGCGTGAAAGCACACCTTTTCTATATGTATTGAAGAGCCCGCTTCTTATCTCGCGCTTCGTAGTTTGAAAAGGAATGTCTGCGGAGGCGGCGGCGGCAGCGGCTGCAGTGTGCTACGCTGTCGAGATGTTTGCTGAGAGGAAGATACGCGTATATAGCTATGTCTATATATATGTAAGACCGGTGTATTATGAGAGTATAAGGCGAAAGTTCAAAGTGTATGTTTTATGCATAGATAATGGAGGTGTGGGTTATTTGAGATTCAGTTTTATACTTTCCCTCCGGCTTCTTATTTCGCTGGGATCTGGAATGTATTCGGCTTTTGTATTTTGCGATTCTTATTTGAGCAGCGTTATATGTATGTGGGGCAATGGTGAACATTCTGGAATAAACTTTATGATACATTGATATTTTTAGCGGCTTAATGCTGAACATAAGCAGAAGTTGATGATATTTCATCTGGACAAAAACCTTTGTAACATATCGTCAAAAATGTATATTACTCATTTAATAATTTAAAATTTGCTTGCTTATCGTATACATTCTTGCTTCGAAAACAGTATCAACAAATATCTATATCACAAAATAACTTCGCAGGCTGTGAAATAAACTTTAACAGCCTGCGCGACATTATACATAAAAAGAGCTCGGCGTCGCAAAATCGTGCAAACGAGACCAAAAGTCGAAGCGACGAGGGGGATAACAGATTTCCGAGACGCTCTCTCGTTTCCCTACTTTCGCGCGGCTGTAGAAGACAGTCTCTACAGCACCAGCAGAGTCTCCCGCGAGACTCTGCGGGGAATTGTCTTTCCTCCTCTTATATAGCTGCACGTTTGACGAGCGCGAAATGGAGTGAAAAAAATCGAGAGGGTGATAAATCATTGAATCCCACCCGTTCCTCCCTCGTTCGCCTTTTGTATTGTTCGTCGAAGGCTTGCGCAATTCGCTCGGCTAAGTTCATGTGGTGTGGTTCTTGTTGGGTTTCCTTCTCGACTTGCTTCTCTTTTTGTGTTATGAGTTATATATGTTGGGTTTGGGGTGGTGTGTGCTGTATGTGGTTGGTGATTGAGATATTAGATTAACAGAGAGCAATAATAATTTCTTACTAAAATAAAATAAAATAAATCACACTCTGACTGGGCCCGATGGCCCATCTGGAAACTGCCCTTCGGATCTCTCTCTCTCTCTCTCTCTCTCTCTCTCTCTCTCTCTCTCTCTCTC